>CM034153.1:772820366-773273111 GCA_019776745.2 Taxus chinensis
GAGCAAGTTCCAAAGTAGCCACTCTAGCCCTTCTCAGCTGATAGCACACTTCTGGTTGTTGTGTGTTAATAAAGAAACATTTTTGTCCATCAAGGTTTGGATGAATCCCGGCAGGAACTTTGTTCACCATTTTATTGAACTTAGCCACAAAATTCCTCATGGGTTCTGTTGGCTCTTTCTTCGCCTGAGATAGTTGGGAAAGAAGAGAATGTTCATCTTTTGTCATCTTGAATCGATCTTCAAACTTAGTTTTCATATCATTCCAATTTGTAATGCATCCATTTGGTAGATGATGAAACCAATCTGCAGTAACATCATGCAATGTTTCGACGAAGAGGTGAATAATAACATCTTCATATTCTACCAAAAAAACAACACATGCAACGAAGAAGGCATAAATATGGTCATCTGGTGACATCTTCCCATCTCCGTCGAACTTGGGAAGAATCTTTCTCAATCCTCTTGGGAGGTCATGTCGAGTTGGTAAGGCCAATGGGCCTATGGCATTTCCCCATGGTACGTTGACTGCCATTTTGGGAAAGGTGGTATGCAAAGGCAAAACAACGTGAGCAAGGACAAGTGCTTGACTGTAGTGATTCCTTCCTTGCTCGCTCTTTCAGGACTTGATGCAAGGCTTACAGATCTACAAGGTGTGTTCTTCTTTGGAGGAGATAACTTGAAACCAAACTTTCCTTGAAAATAATAAATGGGATCAGATCAACCTTTAGCTTTTTCTCCTCACGTAAACCTCTTTACTGCCAGTTTGAAATCTTTACTGTGAATGGATCAATGGCATGTTCTGATCAGCTCTAGCCTTTCCTCTTCACTCTCTTTCTTGAGCTATTTGCACCTGAATAACTCTAGCAACTCTCACAACTTGATCTTCTTCGTTATCTAGTACTGATGTGGCGAGATGAAAATGATAGTTGCTCGTCCGCTTTTCCCAAATAGCTTGCCTTAGATCTGATGATATATCTTCTTGAGTATTCGTAAAAAGAAGATTCAGTTGCAAGATAGGTGGGTTACCTGTAATAGTCATACAAATTATTACCTTGGTGGAAGAGGGTGGCGTTGATGAACAACGATCAACACGTGTCCAGGAGGTCTTCTAGCCACAAGTGTGGGTGCTCTTCTTCTAAGGTCTTCAATGTAGATTTCTCTATCAATGACTCTATCAACAGCCACAAATTGCTGCAAGCTTTCATGGTTTTCCCAAGCTACTGTTCGAAGGTTGGAAACAATGTCTCCTTGAAAATATTCATTGGGCACAAGGTTCGGTTGAAGAACTGGAGCTTGTGCAGAGGGGATAGTCATAAAGATTTAACCAAGCACTGGTTAATGATTCCTGAATCCCCAGTAGAGTCACCAAAAACTGTTAGCATATGGATTTGCATGCATGCAAATGACATCAACAGTGTGGGAATGAAGTCCCTCCTCAATGAAGGTGAGGTTGCCTTTATTGAAAACCAAAACTGTATTTACATCTGTACATTCAAAATTGTATGTGGGGGGTGTTTTGGAACATCAATGGAAAGAAAAGTGAATGAGGGAGATGGAATGGAATGGAATGGAAAGGAATGAATGGAAGGAACATGCAAGAGTTAGGTAAAAGCAGAGCCTAATATTGCACAAAGAAGAAAGATGAATAACTAACACAAATAAAACGAAGTTTGAGTTAGCTAAACAAGAATGAGTAAAAAGGGAACACACATGAGCAAGTAAATAGCAGAGCTTGATCACTGTGAACAAGAACAACAACTTAATAACGTTGACAATAAGATCAAAGACAATATTTACATGCAAGATTTAAAACATCTAACATCTAATGAACATAAGAACATCAAATGTTACAAGAGACAATGAATGAGACACAAAGTTCATATTTCATTAACTCCAAAATGTCTTCACAAAAGAACACAAAGTTTCTTCCTGAAACAAAGCTTGCACACAAAAGTATTTTCTTCTCCTCTCTCAAAGTCACCCTTTACAAATGAGCCCCTGACTTCCTTTTATAACCCAAAAGTTGGTTACAAAGTAGTTAGAGTTTTAAATGCACATTAAATAGGGCACTTAAGTGACTTTTGACTTTTTCAACCAAATTTATTAAAAACAACTAAAAATAGAAACCACTTAAGTTAAAAAGTCATTTAAGGAAAAATACATAAATAAAAGAAATGGGTACATGTGGACCCCACTTAAATGACTTGGATGCACACCTAAACATCCTAGTCAACAATGCGCCACCTAGATCAAAACACCTAGGGTCAGTGCCTTATCCATTGGGCCAAGAGTCCACCTATCCCGATCGTACGGGAATGAACTCATTGATCATGCTCCGCAATCCTCCAGATGATAAGAGAGCTAATCTTGAAACTTGAGCAATTCATCCACCCCTCCGTTTAAGCAACATCATGGTGTGAGAAAGTTCATCTTCATTCATATTCACATTCACAATTACACATAATTCTTCACATGCTCTGAATAGCCTTCCATGATGAATTATTCATTTTTCACGAGACTGTAGTTGTTACGCCACCTTGGCTTGTCAGAATCCAACTTTTGATCTTTCGCCATTGAGAAGATCTTCCAAGAGCCAAAATTTCAATTCACTTCTTGGAGTTATGTATTTTATCTTTGTCACCATCCCGAAGTGTTGGCATTCTGATCCACTCACGATAGTCCAATTGAGAACACTCCAATTTTAAGACTGGCCGATGAAGTACTGCACACGCTGCTAACTGAGAGCTGACATGGACATGCTTGAATGATGTGGCCTTGCTTGATGATCTACACAATTGTACTTATCATTGGTATTGGTTTTTCAATGAATAGATTATACACAACGATCAAGTGAAAACAATTTTTGTAGACAAGATTCTCCCATTATCGATCTCTGCCTATAACAATGGCTTTTGACTCCGAAGAGACCAATGCCAATAGCTACGACTTATACCGCATAATGAGGAAGTTAGAGGTTGCTTCCACTTCAGAGCCATTGGAGTTGAATCACCACACTATACAGGTTTCGTGGTGCATCCATGCAAGTGATGACCAATTCAGAATAAGCGTCAAGAAAATTGTGACTCGCCTTCGGTTGATATGTGATCGCAGAATCGACCTATGTCGACGTGTCCCAACTTGGTATTGATGATGTTCTCATACTCTGAATGGAGTGTCAAGGTGAGTAGAATGCTCTGGAACCTATACCGCAACATCGTTTTGTTTGGAGATGACATGATTGTGACAGAAGCGTGATTTCAGGCTATTACTTCCATCTTACAAAACTGCACAAATCACTTGTAAAACTGCCTTGGGAAAAAATAACAAATCTTGTTCTGAGAAGTTCTTACTGGATGAGGGAGTTTATTAAGGTACCGCAAGTTAGTACGTGCTAGAGAATTTTTTCCCAATCAAATTGTTTAGTCAAATATTAAGGGTCAAAGTCGACTCTTCTGAGACTGCTAGGAAAATGTAAGTGTAAAACTGCGAAAATCCTGTTTGGTTTTAGCCTGGTAAAAATACCAAATGTCACCTTGAGCATATAAAACTTGGCAAGGGGAGCATATGAAGGTGAAGATAATTGAACGAAACAATTCATTTCTCTTGATGATCATCTGAGTCCAAAATATCAACTCTCAAAGTGAGTCACCTTGACAGACTAAAAAATTGTGCGCGCAGCAAAATCATGCAAACTACATTTTATTTAACTCCGTGAAAAATATCAAACGAGGTGCTGCGCATTTGAAATTTGGAAAAAGAGTAGATGAATTTCAGAAAAATTCAATGAACCAAACCATTTCTCTAGAAAATCATTTGGGGTCGAGATAGAGATTCTCAATATAGGCCTTCCGCCAAGCTGAAATTGTACGCGCGGCAAAATCAAGCAAACTGAGTTTTCCCTGGGTTTGTGAAAAATATCAAACAAAGTGTTGTACACTTGAAATTTGGAAAATGAGTAAACGAATATGGGGAGAATTCAACTAACTAAACCTTTCTTCCCGACGATCATCGGACTTCGAGATATCAAGCTTCAAAGTTGATTACTTCAACAGTTACAAAACGGGGCAAAAATAATAACTTAAAAAAAAAAAAATCCAGTCTTTAATCTTTTTAATTCACTATTTCTCCGTCTTTCCAGATTCTGAAAGTTGCTTTAACGTAAAGAATTACATTGATTTTCTGGCAATGCGTGGGTTGCACGAGCCTAATATTTTTTCTTTGGCAGTGAGTGATCTTGTTTCTCCTTCCTTGGTGTATTGATCTTATTTCTCTTACCTAAGCATGCGTTGATAACCGGCTGAAACTTATTATTTCTCCCATGCGTGGCATTCTAGGCATTTTCCTTCTTTGGTTTAAAATAATAAAATAAAACAATACCTATGTATGTGTTGATTTTTCCCTTTGCACTTAAGTTTTTATTCAACTTGCTGGAAGGTTGTTTTTTGCTTTCATTTGTCTTATGGTTGTGCAGATTCTCTTCGGCATGCGTGGATGGTTGGGGAGAAGCTCTTTTGGACTGTTATCTTTTTAATTTATGCACGCGTGGCCTCCTTTCACCTGGAAATGCGTTGAAATGGATGTCTTCTTTCATTCTTTCCTTCTTGTTTGTCTCCAAGTGGATTCTTTTGTTGTTGCCTTCGTTGGAAAATTGTTGTTCTCTTTAGTCTGATTTTGGACTGTTTTCCTGCTGCAAAAAACAACAATAAACAATAAACACAAACAACCAGCTGAATACACGAGTATTCCTTTCTGTGGCTGTGTGCATTACAAATAGATTTTACTCTTGGCGTGGCTTCTTGGAGCAAGGTGTGTGGCACAGAGCATAGAGAAGTTGTAGCAAATGAAGAATGATGGCTTCTTGTGTGATTCAGAAATAGAGATAGCTACCTGGAACTCGCAAGGATGCCTGGCTTTAGCTAATGCCCATGCCAGGTTTCCGTGTGAAAGCTGGGTAGTGCATGTAGTGTTAGCTTTTCCTTCTTCAGGTTATGGATATCTGCAATATTTTCTTGTTCCTCCTTCTTCCCAAATTCCTTTGCTTCTATAACCTCTCGTAACCGTCTCCTCATCAATTTACGGATGATGGAAACAAAATTAAAATTGTCTACGACAATTGGAAGTGGAAGAATAATTACCCCCAACACTTGCTCACGATAGTTACGATAATTAATGAAACAAAAGAAAAGTTCTTCCAAGTTTGTCGAACAACTTCTATGAGTATTTAATTAATATTTATTAATTTAAAACCCTAAAATTTAATAAATATTAATTTTATTAAATAACAGGGTAAATATTAATTAAATAATTAAAACAAGGTTTGCGTCATAACGGGAGGAGGGCTTATTCAAAATGGATGAAATGAAAGCCAAAATGACTGTGAGAATAAGATGATTACGATGAGGGAGAAAATCATACAAAATAACACTTTTGAAATTAATTAATTTTTTTTTAATTCCACGCTTATTGATTTTGTGAAGTCAAAATTTGTTGACAACAGTATGACAATATGAGCAGTGTTAACACAACCTGGTGAGGTAACTATGGATCACTCTATATGTTTCACAAGCAGAAAATTAACTCTGGCTGAGAAGAATTATACAACAACGGAGCGCGAAGAGTTGTCCATGATTTATGCACTACATAATTTCAGGCAATACTTGTTGGCCACTCTGTTTACCTTTTATACAAAGCATATGGTGCTCAAATAATTATCAAACAAACCTGTTCTCCAAGGGCGCATATGTCGGTGGATCTTATCATTCCAGGAGTTTGATTTTTCGGTCATGGTAAAGCCAGGTACAAGAAATTTGGGACCTGACCATCTATCATGGATTAACTCAAGCAAGGATGCACAGAGCATTAACGACCATATGTCAGATGCACAACTGTTTAGGTTATAACGTGCACCCTCTGATTTGGAGGATATTATTGTTTTCTTGCGAATGGTTGTGGCGCTCGAAGGAATGAAGGCTTTGGAGAAGAACCAGTTGGCTATACATGTTGCATGCTATATGTTGATTAGCGGAGACCTATACAAACTAGGTTGGGATGAGATTTTGCGTAGGTGTGTGCTAGAGCATGAATGTACTGCAATCATGGAGGAAGCTCACGGTGGCATTATAGGTGGCCACTATATAGGGAATGCTATTGCATAAAAACATTTATTGTCAGGACTTTGGTGGGAGACAGTTTATATGGATTTAATAGAGTATTGCAAGGCCTGTGACCATTGCTAACACCTTGGAATGCTGAGGCAGAGAGATGAAATGACATTAAGACCTATTGTTAGTGTAGAGCCATTTAAAAAATGGGAAATTGAATTTGTGGGCCCTATTTCCCCAGTTGCGTTCAAGACAAGTTCACATTATATTATCACTTATACAAACTATCTTACTAGGTGGGCGAAACAACACCTACGAAGGATTGCACGACAATGACAACAACTATGTTCTTGCTGGAGAATATAATCAGCAGATATGGATGCTAGCTGAGTTTAATGAGTGATATCGGTACTCATTTCTTGAATGAGACTGTTAGAATCTTGTTGGCAAAGTTTATGGTGGCACATCACGAAACTATGCCCTATTACCCATTGGCTAATGGAATTGTTGAGGCCTTTAACAAGATTTTGAGCCGTATGTTAACTAATATTTGTGACGTTGGAAGAAGAGACTGGGATGATAAAGTCTCTGTAGTGTTATGGGCATATTGAACGACTTATAAACGATTGAACAAGGCCACACCTTTTCAATTGGTGTTTGGCACAGAGGTTGTTCTACCTACGGAGTTCATGTTACCTTCTCTACGTATTGTGCATGCAGGAGGATTGGCTAACGAGCAAGCTTTAGAATAACACATTGATAAACTTATGATGTTGGATGAAAGGCAAGTCATTGCTAGGTGGAGTTAGTAGATAGAGAAAGTGCGATAGAAGGTGTGACATGATCTACATATTAAAAATAAGAAGTTTGAGGTTGGGTAGATGGTTCTACTATGTGATTCAAAGTTTTTGTGCCATCTTGGGAAAATCAAAGTGCACTGGTTGGGACCGTATGTTATATCCCATATACTTGATTCAGGTGCTTTCTAGTTACAGGCGCTCGATGGAACAAAGTTGTCTAGTTATTTCAACGGGAGTAGGTTGAAGCCCTACTATAAATAAGCCTTATGTGTGTTTGTAATAAGGCATAATTTCCACCTAGATTACATTCATTTAATGCATTTCCTTTTTATATGTGTTTCCTTTCATCGTTGTTGTGCTTTGTCTTTTAGTTTGGTGTGTTGTGTAATAAAGCGTGTTTTCGTGCATGTATCCAATTGATTTCTAAAGAGGTTTCATATGCAAAGGACTGCACATACTTTTAGTGTGGGGTGGAGAGTTGCACTGAATAGTGTAGTAAGATGCATATGCTTGAAGTAATGTTGATTGGTGGCTTGGGGGAGAAAATAAAAGTGAGTGGTAATATAAGAACGCTCATAGCATAGGTGATAATGGTTTGATATGAAATGGTGTTAAAAATTCTTTATGAAAACCACTTAGAGTGAGGAACGCGCAGAGCAACATGAGGTAGGCAGTGACAAGTACTTGGTGTAATACGTAGAGGTAGATGTACTTTGGCACGAAGAACGTGCACAAAGAAGTAAACAATCGATAAATTTTTACGTGCTAGAAGGTTGAGGGGGATGCGTGCAGGTGAATGCGTGCAGAGAAAAAGTGCTTGAAAGAATGCGTGAGAGGAACGCGTATGAAAAAGTTGACTTTAATGTAGAAGTATGATGGTATGTGGCATGGGAGTTAATGCAGTAAAAAGTGGAAAACTATAAATAGGGAGTTGGCGTAAGTTCATTTTCACCTTGCATTTTAACTTGGAGAAGAGCTTTTGTGAACTAGGTCATCCTTGCGAGAAATTTGCAAGAATTACGTGCGGAGTGAAGGATTTGACGGAGTTGAGAACTAGATTGGAACAAAGTACACAGGTGTGCGCAAGAAGTAGTTGTCTTGGAGAATTTCTACGTGGGTTGACGATGTCTTGTGGAAGGAAGGACTTCTAGGTTAGGGTTTGTGAAACTAGGGCACAAGTTTGAAGAAATCTCGAAGAAGGATTAGAGCTGAGCGTTCGAGCAGTAGTAAAGAAAGATACAAACAAGTAGTTACAAGGACCCGACAAGGAAGATGACACCAAGGAGAGGAACGAACATTTCACAAAAGAAGGGCAAGGGATTATGAGAACCAGTTACATCTACAAGTTTCAACCAAGAGTGGTATGTGGAGATGTGATACCCAGATTGTGTTTCACTGGGAATGGAATGGGTATCCCACATGCAGAAGATGGCTATAAGTGACTATAACCATAGAACGAGTACCATTGAGAAAGAGATGGCGTTGGAGCTCATTTTACATATAGGAGAAAGGACGCAGGATGACAAACCAATGTATGATGTCTCCATGAAGATGACACTGGAGAAGGCTGGGCTTTTGTAACTTTTTGAGTTTCCATTTTTTGGCAAGCCTGAAAGATTATACCAGTGGCTTATGTTGCGCTTGCACAAAGATTACTTCTACTTCACGGGAAGAAGGATGCGCATAACCACACAGTTAATCTCCAGGTACAATGGACTTATCTACACATGAGAGTTGTTGGATTATGACTTGGGCGATAAGGAGGCTATTAAAGAAAAAACTAAGGCATATGAATACAAGAAGGGTAGGCGTTACTTTGATATCGACAAGATCACTGACCTAGTCATGAAGATGGCTGCATGCATGTTCACTAAGCTAAATGGGCAAGAACGGTGGATGCAAGTAACCAAGAGATGGTTAATCATTTGCAGGAAGGTTTTAGAAGGGACAATCTGTAACATCTCGGCCTTCATTGTGGAGGATATCATTGATATCACGTGCGACGGTAATAAAATTATGTATGGTAATATTCTTCTTACCATTATGTTTTATGAGATTGGAGTGCCCGATGGGCCGAATAACAACATTTGGGAGTACTTGGACTAAAATACCTCCCTTGCTAAGATGTTTGAGGAGTATACTTGTGATACAATCACTTCTGCATACAAGGCACGCTTAGATAAGTGGTACAAGTGGATGCGCCATGTGTTTGGGGAAGAATGGAGGATTCCGGAACAACTACTAACCTTGGTGGATGGCAAGGCTGAATTTGTAGTATACCAGCACTATTGCATTGGTAGATTCACATTGATAGATGACACCAATAGCCCATGGTGCAAATTTCCTTTTGCCTTCACAATGCAGTGTTTTCAAAGCGTAGTTAATAGGTTCAATAAGGCTAAGAAACTTAGATTCGATCTAAGTGAAGTAAATCAAGAGAACCATGTGTTGCACAAAACATTGGTGTATCATAATATGCGTGCATACATGGAGAAGTATGTCTCCCATGACATACATATGCTAAGGCCCGTAACTTTACCACTTGTAAGAAAAATGACGAGAAGGGTGCACATACGCCTAAGGCCTATGTTTGAGAATGATGCATACATTGAGGATGATGTTTCCATCCTAAAAGACCCTGCTAATAAGAAGAAGGTAGTGCCAAAGAAAAGAGAGAGGGAGGAGAGTCCAGCAAGTAGAGTGCCGAGTGCGTGAATAGATTAGACCGTAGGGGCACAGGAGTCAGGCGCAGGCATGAGTACCTATAATCATAGGAAGAAGTCCCTGTTGAAGGAGAAGTCTCCAGTGATAGAGTCTCATGTAAGAAAGAAGCAGAAGGTAGTGCAGAGTTCAGACTCTGAGAGAACGAAGAGAAAAGATAACGAAAAGACTGGAGAAGAGGACGAAGAGTGCGGGCTAGAGAATGACCCCCCTGTGTATGATGTACATGAATAGGGTGAAGGGCAGGAGAAATATTCAGAGGGTGCTCAAGAGAAAGGAGGGAGTGAAGACAAAGTGGGGATGAACATGCATGTGACCCCACACCTATCTTGTGATCAATTATATGACATGGTGGAAAAGGAAATGGCGAGTATCATTAAGGACCTGGTAGAGCACGAGGTGAAGCGTAGCACAAAAGAAATAGGGAAAGAGTATGGAAGCATGGGTGGGGATAAAAGCCTAACAGTAAGTGTCCTAAAAGGAGTGTGCACAGGTGGCAAAATCACAATGACAACACAAGGACCTTTTATGACTTATGTTAATGATCCAAACAAGGTCCTACGTGCTCATTTCTAGATCACAATGCCTACATACCAAATCTTTTGTTGGTCATCATTTTATAAGGATAGTGTGTACATGTGCACGAGGAAAATGCTGTCATGGAATTTTGAGTCCCATGTTGATGAACAAGAATTCGAGGTTGATGTAGGTGCATTGCTGGAAACACCAAACCCAAAAGAGATAAATCTTGTTGCAGATTCATAGCATTTCATTGATGAACATGCTTGTAACGTGCTAAACAAGGTGTCGGTGGAGATAGAGGCAAGGTTATTCGGGAGGAATAACAGGATTAAAGCATTGGAGAGGGAGTTGGAGGAGAAGAACAAGGAGATCATAGAAAGAGATAAGGAGATCAAGGAGAAGGAATTGATCATTGTGCAGTTAAGGCTTGAGTTGAGAGAAGAAAAGGGGAAGGTGCGCGAAGCTTACAAGAAGGCAAAGGTCATCTCTGACTCTATTATTCTAAAGCACCCAGATTTAGCCCCTCCTGAACAAAAGTATGAGTCAGTCTTCCACTGTCTAGAGGACTTGGCATGCATAATCATGATAGAAAGGCAACCACTTGCACTGGAGTTAGTGGAGGAAATTATGGTGCGATAAAGAGAGCAGGAGAAATTAAAAATTAAGGAGACCATAACTCGGTACTCTGAGCTCCTTGCTTTAGTAAAAACTGTAGTGCACATGGCCGAAGTTGTCTATGAAAACTCTGGAGATAGGGACAAGGTCGCAAGTGTATTGGTTACTACACATGAGGCGGAATTGAAGGAGTTCTAGGACAAAAACAAGGGAAATAGGGTGGAACGGAATAAGATCCTAGCAGAGGTTGAGAAGAAATTCGAGGCGATTGAAATTTTAAGGGCCTTGATAAAGATTAAAGTAAAGGAATTATATTTTCAAGTCACCGAAGGATGGATGTGTTGAATGACCTTAGGAAGAAAATGGAGAATATTGTGGATACATTGAAAGATAAGAGTGAATAATTGACATTTGATGAGGTCAATGCGCTGATAGGGGACTTGTTTGAAAAGGAGGAGGGTGAGGTGGATGCTTGGAATAAGATTGAGGCATCCTTGAATAAAGATTTCCCAATCCTTGTACAACAGTAGCATAGTTCATTCGTTCTTTGGCGTAAACCACATACATGTTATTTTATTCTCATATTCTTTATTCTTTGTTGGAGATTAGATTGTTTATGAGGACAAACAACGTGTTTAGTGTGGGGTAATGTTGAGCCCAGAAATGGCTAAGTCCCGAAGTAGAGGGTCATCGCGCGCGGAAGGCAGTACAAGAAGAAGGCGTTTGAGGAGAAGTGAACAAAGTAACAAGGCACATGTGAACAATTTGAGCAGTTATCGATTTTGGAATAAAGGGTTTGAGTCAGAATTGAGGCGTGTAGAGGTTTGCACACGGAAGCAGAAAAGGGTTTGAGACTTGGCCACATTTGGGATATGGTGTTACGTGGACAACACGTGGAGATGCGAGTAGGCATGATGATTGGATACAATTAGAACATGGAGTCTTGCGGCTTAAGGAAATAATATTCCAATGATATAATCAATATGTTTAGTGGAGGCTAACCATAGTTTTGGCAAGATGACATATGCACTCGAGTATGGAGGGGCGTGATTTATTTTGGCATGCGGCCTGCTCATGAGTGAAGTTGAGGCGGTGGAGGAGAGATCCCACTCTATATAAAGATGCGCTTGGATCTAGAAAGGAGGATGCAAAATGGATGCAAGGAGAGAGGTGAATATGGGTAGATAGAGGATGCATAAAGGAAGGATCAACGCTAGAACTCTCTGAGTAGAGTCATTTTATAGGGTTAGGATGCTAGTATCTTGATGTATTCAGTCTTCTATGACCCTTTTTGATGTAATTTGGCTATTGTAAACAAATATAAATCAATATATATGGGGGATTGTTCTAAATATCTATGTTTATGGGTTCAAACCCTTGTGTTCTTCATATTTCTTATGGTTCAGATCTGATTCCCTTGTGATATTTTAATGTTTACTTTCATGTTATGGTGCATCTATACTTAGATTTAGTGTCTTTTACTTCTGTGTTGGAGTGTATGCATGTATTTATGTTCCTGCAAACATTCCTCCATTAATGGCAGACATATCTTGCGAAGCTCACATAAAGGAGGGGCTTGGCACCTTCGTGCGCCCCAGGTGAGCGCCCAACCAAGGTTGGGTGATGTGCCGACATGATTGGGGTTAAAAGGGAGTAGGAAGCAAGAGTAGGCTACACTAGCATAAGACTCAGATACTTAATATCACACATACATATTCGTGCATACTTACATATAGATATGGACATACACTTACATTCACTCTCCACGCACACACCACACACTTTACATGGACATCTACACACAAACACACACACACACACACACACACACAGGGTGGAAACTTGTCCTTCATCACTTACATGCTTTAATCTATCGTTAGATTACTCCTATACATAGTCTGCATGCTTACACTTTCCTATACTTAGGTGACATCATGTGGTTCTACAAAAATGTCCTGTTGTGTGTTATAAATAGCCTCTACTTCACTCTAGTTACAAGTGCTATAAGTAGATCCATCCCCACGCTATAAATATCTTGCTTTATTCCATGTAATTCTATACTTAGCTTTCCACGTCCATGCATAACCTATTATTTTCTTGAGTCCTGCATGTGCCTTATCTATACTTCTATTTTTGGCTTACCTTGGCAAATACACATCTTCTATATGTCCTATTTTTAGCCCATTTCACATTTATGGCTAACTCCTATTTATTTTGTTCTTGTGCGTGATTGTTTGCGTGTATTCTCTTTCCATTCTTGTGTGCATCTCCATGTGCACCCTTGTAACTTATAGATGTTCTCCTTATGGCTACATGTGCCCTTTTGTGTGCAGTCTTCATCCTCTGCATAGCCACTTTCTCAACCCAACATTACCCCACACTAGCGATGTTATCTATCCTCATAAATATAAAAAATTAATGAATAAGGAATAGAATGAAATAATTAAATTTGAAAGAATGGGGGAAATTCCCAAAAGAATCAAGAGATAAAGAATATCTTTGTCGTGGGCAGCAGTCCATAAAATTATGGCGTGCAACTACTTCCTTAGGTTGTAGGTCCTCCTATGCACGCCCTTCCGTGCATTCACGCTTGATTTTTTAGGACACCGAGACTTTTGTGTGCACCTCTCCACGCCACATCATTCCTCTCTATGTGCCATATCCAAGTAGTTTTCCTCCGCGTTTCCTCCCTCATGTTATAATGCCCACTACTCCATCTTTATTGTTTCCATATGATCAACTCGACCAATTTGTGTGCACTCACACCTTATCAAGCCAATCATAAGAATAATTCCTCTAGAATGTGCACTCTCACACGGTTAACCATTTCAAACATTTTTCCCTCACATGCCTTTTCCACCCATACACCTTGTAAATCACTGCCATTCTTACCCATACATCTTTGAGCAAGCCAATCCATCAATGGGCCAAGCATACCATTATTGTGCCTAATCGTGCATTCCATCATCTTGAGCAAGGACATCCTTTTCATCATTCTCCACATTTTCCAACGTGCATGTGCCACTCTTTACCTGTTACCCCACATTAAAACATGCGTGGTCATCTACGCATCATGTCTCAACAAATAGATCAGCTCATGTACGTGAATACACTTATTAAAACAAAGTAAAAGGACAATATAGAAACATAAACCTATTCTAATGGGAAATACTTCCTTATTACAAACATATAGGAAGTTTATTTGTAGTAGGGCTTTAACCAACTCCAATTAAAGTAATTGGGCAACATGGTGCTAACTAGTGCATGTAATTGACATGCACTTGAATTTAGTATCTTGGTTATTGTAAAGGGTCCCAATTAATGGACCCTTCAACTTCCCTATGTGGTGCACAAACTTTGAATTATACAATAGCACCAATCCACCTATTGAAAATGACTTATTATTAATGTGGCTGTCATGCTAGGCATTTTGCCTCATCTTTTCTATTTTTTGTCTCCATCACGTAACTACACATCGTTCATCTAATTAGATTAATTTATCAATGCACTTGGCTACTTCTTGTTCACCACTGTGAATCCTCCTGCACGTGTAATACGCAGGGATAGTAACATGAACTCCACAGGTAAGGTTACCTTTGCGCCAAACACCAACTGGAAAGGTGTTTCTTTGTTCAACCTCTTGTAGGTAGTTATGTACGCCCATATTATAGCTGAAACTTTGTCAACCCAAAATTTCCTTCCCACATCACATATTTTAGTCAAGGTTTATCCAAGATCTCGTTGAAAGCCTCTGCAGTACCCGTTTTTATTGTGGGTGATAGGGGTTAGTCTTATGATGAGCCCACCATGAACTCAACTATTAATATTCAAATTGTCTCATTCAAAAAATGAGTTCTCATATCATTGGTAAGTCTTAAAGGACATCCCATACCTGCTGATAATATTCTCCCGTAAGAAAGGTGCAACTATGGCAAAAGTACACTCCTTGGTAGGTGCAACCTCTGCACACCTTGTTAGATAATTAGTACAAGTAATTATGTATCGCTTGCCTGTACATCATGATACTAGCGTATTTGGTCCAACAAACTCAATAGCCCATTTTTGAAAAGGTTATGCACTTGCTATGGGGTGTAATGAAATTTCATTACGTTTGCTTGACTTTCCCATCTATTGACAATGATCACATGTCTTGATAAATTCCTTAGCATCCTTATAAATAGTCTCCTTGTTGAACATAGTTTTACCTTGCGGGTTTGCTTGATATGTCAAGGGGTTAAAACTTTTCCCAACCTTAGTATGGTGAGGTTTCCAAGGTACCCGCGAGATGTGATGAATGTTTTGCACTCCGTGAAGAATGTACCAGGCTCCCTTTCCCTACAAATGAGCCTCCAAATAAAAAAAACTTACACAAAATAGAGTTAGCAAAATAAGGTGGGTAGGCTGCCTAGAAAAGTCCAGTTCCCAGAAGTCAAGGGACTCCCCTTATGTGGATGTCAACCTAATTTTGAAACACTTAAGCTTTATTGATGATAATTTGAAAGTACAGTACGATAAATGGAAAATGTGATAAGCTATTATCACTTATTTAGGTGATTACATATATCATATGATAATGATGAAATGAGAAACAACAACAAGGAAGAACATTAAAAGTCAGAGTCTAAGTCAGTGGACATGTTCTCTGAGAAATTTTAGCCTATAGAACAAACTAAGTCCTCTTCTTCAGTGAAGTAAGATTCAACCTCAAAGATATAGTCTTCTATAAAGATTTCAAAGATTTATTCTTATGTTTCATAGAGGCGTGGAAGACTGGTTTCAGAGTCTAGGATGTTGATGGTGTTGTCGATCTCAAATGTAGATGCGATACAGTTGTCCTCAAGTATATCTAGGCCAACATCATAATTGTATTCAAACCACGTGAGATCAGCTTGGATACTATGAACCTTGTAATACGCCTCCCAAAACTCTTCAGTTGTTTCATGAATGTGTTGGATGGATGTAAATATTGTCTTTGAATGGTCAAGGGGTGCAACATGGATAACACAAAGTTCTAGGTCACATCGCAAATCATATTGCTCCCAATGCAAAGAGGTGACAGATGATTGGTAATGAATCAATACTGTTAATGGGAGGATTGTCACTACCTATGGCCATCTGATAACATCCATTCTTGGAAACATGTTAACAATGACATAAATAAGAAAATATTGTTAGGAAGAATAGAAGAAATGTACAATAAGAAAAATATTGTGTAGGAATCGCATGTGATTCTAGCAATCGCCAACGATTATTATAAATTTTAACAAGCTAATAAAATAGAGAATAAAACTTGATTATTGTATGAATTTGATGGTTTTAATACCTTAAACAAGAATAAAAGATGAAAGACGAGCAATGTTACCTAAAAATAGAAACAAAACCAGTGAAAACAAAAGCTCACCTTGGATGATTAAGCAGATTGAATGGTGGATAGGTGAAGATGGCTTGACGATGTCTTGACAATGACAATGGATGATACAACAATCATGTTAATGCAGTGTAATGATGGTGATGCTTGTTAGAGTAGGTATTTAACTTAGCTCATGTTCACCCTAGGTACTTTATTTACCTTTATTGTATTTATCCTCACCCACTTATGTGTGTGGATATTTCTTTTATCTTATTTAGATATTAGGAGATATTATCTAGTTATTAGGTATAGTTCTTTCCTTGATCTATGCTATTGACTAGTTCTTTCCTTGATCTATGGTATTGACTAGATCCTTGATGTCTAGTTCTCTCCTAAATCTATGGTCTTGACTAGTTCTTTGATGACTAGTTATTTCCTTGATTCATGGCTTGATCTACGACCTTGACTGGTTCTTAGATTGTTATTCCTTTCCTATTTAAGCAAGGCCCATCCTCAATGTATTGCATTGAGTTCCCATAATAATATATGATATTGTTTTTCATTTGTTTGCAAAGGTTTTATGTAAAGTTATTCTGGTGAATTGCTTTCATCTTATTGATCACCGGTGTTTGATTAGCATCTGTGTTCTTGGCTTGGTACGATCTGGTTATCATTCTTTTCAACTGCTGGGTTATCGGATTATGAATGGTGGATAGGTGAAGATGGCTTGACGATGTCTTGAAAATGATGATGGATGATACAACAATCATGTCAATGCAACGTAATGATGGTGATGCTCTATTAAAAAGGCTTGATCTCTTAAATGTTCATGGTTAGACGTAACTTCCCTGTAAAATCCAGAAAAAATCCTCCCCCAAAGAGGCTTGAGAACTTGTTTATATAAATCGCTGACGACAGGTATAATCATCGACAATTTTAGATAATCCCAGTTAAGGTATAAAAGGAGTGATTTTCTTGCCATTTTGATCTTGATTTGGGGGGATTTCGAAGGAGGTTGTGATACTAAGAGGGATGAGCTCAGAGGTTAGTAAGGATAAATGTAGAAGTCTATTTAGAAGGTTTCTAATTTAACTTATTTCTAACTAGTTAGGGGGTGGGAAGTAGTTAGGGATATGTTAGAGGTAGTTAGGTTATATTTATGGAACATTACTAAACTAACTAGTTACAAGTAGTGAGTGCAGATAAGTTGACATGATGATGTGTGAGGATATAATTGATTTAGTTTAATTAATTATTTTAGGAATGGATATATGGTGGCGTAAACATTAAATTAATTAATTAAAGGGTATAAGTGAGTGACCTATGTCATGGAGTGTCATAAGTGGTGAGTCTTAAGTATTTAACGATCGAGAATGGGTTTAGATAATGATAGTGAGAGAGTGTAAATTTGTAGTGTCTGCATTTGCCCATTTTTGTATGACAATTTTTGGCAAATCGTTAGACAAAAATGATGAGAATATTTTATTTGTATGGGTGATTCTACTTCAACGCAATACAGTGAACACGTGTGTGTTTTGTTTCAAAGGTTGCCCTAGTCAAAAGGGGTATAGAAGAGTTTACTGAGGAATCAATTGATAGGGAGGCCAAAGGGCTCAACACATGTAGACATATGATCCTTGTTGGGTAAATTGACGAATGGGAAAACCAAGTGATGGGGGCCAAAGCGTTTGTGTCCCATAGATAAATGGTGAATCCCAATGTTGATTATGTTTGTTTGATTCAAGATTTCAAGTGCTAAGGCCTATTGAAAACATGGAACACTTGTGCAAATGGTGAAAATGGCATGGTTTAGGGTAATGGGGGCATAAATGCCTAAAAGGGGTAAATTGTCGGCGATTAGTGCAATCGTCGTTTTTTACAATTGCAGTGCATACAAATGGGGGTTATAAATAATCCAAATGTAGTGTTATTTTACCACATTACAACCATGGTAAATTTTTTTTTTGACAATGTGACAAGCGGGCGTGAAAAACGTGTTTGGGAGAGGGAATATGACAAAATGACGTCCTCAATCAGAAAATGCAAACCCATGATGGCCGAGGTAAGCTTCTAATACATTTATTGTGTTGTTTTTGTGATTTTTTTGGGTATTTCATGGTATTCAATGTCGTGTTGGGGGCGCACAGATGCTTTAATTTTGAGTTACAAGATTAGTTGGAAATTCCTCCAATTGCTCGCAATTAAGGTGAATCACCAATGATTCACCTGCGACAATAATAGTTTATATGTTGAATAGAAGGGTATGGGTTTTGATAAATGTTTTGAAGTTTGGGGAATGTTTATGATTTTTATAGGTGCAAGTTGTATGTTTGGATGTTGATATTGACGTTGATATCATAATGTCACTTTTTGGTTTAGGAGATTTTAGCATTTTTAATACTTGAATTTATGTGATATTAATGTAGTGATATTAACGTTTGTCTTGTGTGCTTACATTTTGCACGTGGATGCATAATTGACTATCCATGACTGCATATCATTGATGTTAGATGAGGTGAGGGGAGACTTATTTGACAAGGATTGAGAGCATCTTGAGGCAGTGGGTTTTGGTGGCATGAGGTTTTATAGGTGGGTTCATAGATGCCGCAATCTAATATTGGCATTGTTAGAGAGGTGGAATCCTTCCACCAACACTTTTTGGCTTCCTATAGGGGAGACGGCCATCACTCTTGAGGATGTTCATCTTATTACGAGATTACCAGTTCGTGGACATGCTATTTATTGTATTACTGAGGATGAGAGAGCAGATACTATGTAGAGCTTATATGGAGGGCATGCTCTAGATGTGAGGTATTCATCAGGGTCCTTTGATGACTAGGCATTAAATGAGCTTGGGAGCGTTGGTTGTCCACGGATGGCGTTGATGGTGATAGTTATTTCGTGTTTTGTTTTACTGAATTCAAGAGGTGGTCACTTTCCTTGGATGATGACCGTTGTTGTTACCGAGATGATGAAGCACCGTACAATATTTAAGTGAGCACCCACTTAACTAGCACATACATTCATAGAGCTATGGGCTTAGACAAGCCACAAATGTTATGGTATTGATGTTGGATTTTTATTACAGTGTTGGGCACACAAGTATATTGTGATTGTTTGTCCATTGGGTTTACCTTATGATATCAAGGTGAAACATCCTAGCTTTATGAGATGGAGCCAAAATTTGGGTCGAGTGAGGAAGGCCAAGGGGCCTGGCTACTACAGAGACTTGATATCAGGGTTGCAGGTGGGAGACATGGTGTGGAGGTCGTACCTAGACTTCCATGATTGGCCTGAGTTTCCTCAAGATTTACTGGGTTTACAATAAGATATTTGGATACAAGGTTATAGATATGGAGAGGATGAGATTCTATGTTTTAGTCATGTCAAGAGACAGTTTGGGTTTGATATAGGGTATACCCGAGTATCCAGTACAATATAGACGAGAGGACAGGGATATCGAGACTCTGTAGGTTGTTATAGTGAGACCGGTAGTTATTGATGAGAATTTGAGGGTTATGGGTCTTGATGATGAGGGCTATATTGTCCCGATTGACGATACTGGGGTGACTCCATATTTTACTGCATTGTGGGTCCAATCACTAAGGACTCTTGATCGGACTAGGGCGGTAGAGAGGGCAACTCAAACAGTCATATGAGTGCGTGCTCGGGGTAGTAGGAGAAGAACATACACCAGAGGAAGAGAGGGATGAGGGCAATGATCGCCATTAACGGTGACTATTATAAGTAGTGACGGTCATGAAGGCCGTAGTGGAGGAGAAGAGAAATGTCACTCGAAGAGAGCGTGATGATTTTGTGGGAGTCCGAGATACCCTCATCGTAGAGAGGGATCGTTTGATTGTTGAGTGGGATAGCCTTTAGGCGTAGCTTGTACAGGTCTCTGCTGATAAAGAAAATTACAAGGGACACATAGATACATTGAGGAAGGCCTTGGGGATTACAAGGCCTTCCATTTCTAGTGCAGAGTTGTTAGCGATGGCTCGATCTAGTAGACAGAGGGGAGCATCTGCAGCACCCCCTCCTAGTATGATTTCAGTGGCGCACTACGAGGCTATGCGAGTGGAGAGAGAATACTATGTGGACCTGATTATCAAGAACTATCCTGATACCAATTTATATGTCGATCATGTAGTTGCCTTAGGGGCGGACAAAGCGGCGGTGAAGCCCAGTGCTAGTGTGGCGAGTGTGGGGATAGCCATCTATGAGGTCAAAGAGAGTAGAGGGTGGTGAGGGAGCAACTAAAGGTGATATTGATGTGACGAGTGCTTTATAGAGGCAGTAGGGATATATGTGTAGCAGGAGGCACTCTTGCTCTTAGAGGAGAGGGTGGTCCCAACACGATGTAAGGAGATGTTGATTTTACTACATGATTGTATATGATATGAAGAGCTCATAGAAGCCCATTTTCTTGCACGATGATATATGGATTATTCAGACATTTATGATGTATACTAGACTTTGATATATATGCATGATGATGATGGTTTATGATTTGTTTTTGTGATTTTGTTTTGTATATGTTGGATGTTGTATGTTTTTATTTAAAATGTGTCGATATTTTAGATGGATGTGATAAATATTAAAATATTTGTTTGAACATGTTCTAAATGTGATTTTTGATGTTTGATTGATTTGAAACGTCTTTAAAAAGGTGATCCAATAGATATATAAAAAATTTAACTAAATAACATGAAGTGAAAATGGAAAGATTGCCCCATTATGCATTTGATATATGTGATGGGTTTTGAAAAACACTCTGCACTTGTAGCCTTTTAGATGCTAAATAATATTACCAATGGGCAATTTATGCAAATCACGATGGATTCAAATAAAATGTATTTTTGTTGGGATAACAAAAGGGGATTTTGTGTGTATATGTCGTCATGAGAGAAAGGGTTCTTCTCTTCAACAAATTTATAGGGAATTGATGCCCCAGCTTTACATGTTATTTTTGATGCAAATTGATCGATGTGGGAAGCTTGCTTATAATGGGAAAGTTGATCGATGCGAGAAGATTTCCTGAATGCTTTGTATTTTGAAGGTTGATGAAAATGGGAAGCCTTTTGTATGAGTAGCCATCCTTCGAGTGTATGGTCTACATTCTGATTTTTTTGATTAGATGGTTGTCCTAGAGATCGCTCCATAATTTTGACTAGTAACTGTCCTTTGAAGGAGCAGTCTACTTTTTGACATAATGATTTATACTTTGTGAATAGTTGTCCCTTCGAGGTATCAGTCTATTATAATGTGATATTTTGACAAGATGAGCATCCAAATGAATTTCTTTAATATATTGTTGAGTTGAGGGTAAAAACCGCTAATTAATCGTTTCAAGAAGGGGATATATGTGCATAAGACCTACACACACATGCCCCAAGTCGCGATGTTGGGTGTAATGATTTTTAAGGATTTCCTGAAAAGGAACTAGTTAATTGCAATGATATGATGGGATAAGGGAATTTGACCGAAACTGTTTTCATGATAATCGATTCATTTAATAGTAGAAAGGCTTTAAGTGCAAATCATTATGAGATGGTTCCCTATTAGGTTCCCCATCAAGAGAAGTGAGACGATATGCTCCTGACCCCATAATTGTGAGTGATAATGTATGGACCGATCTAATTGGGGGCAAACATCCCACGTTTACCTCCACTCTACATGTAGTGACATTTTGGTTCTCTTTAAGTACAAGATCACCGATTTTAAAGTCATGTTATTTGACATGCTTATTATATGCTCTGCTTATGTGTTGTTGATAGACTTGATGGTGTTCGAAGGCTGCTAGATGTTTTTCATCTCGCAATTCCAATTGTGCTAGAGCGGTCTTGATGATATTCTTCATCGGGTATGAAATCTTTAAGAGATACATGGAGTGATGGAATTTGAATTTCAAGAGGCAAAATGGCTTCAGAGCCATAGAAAAGTGAATAGGGGTGTAGCGCCTGTTGGCCGTACGAATGCTAGTTTGATAGGCCTAAAGAGCGAACGAGACTTGGAGGTGTCAATTCCTACCCCGTGTCATTTACAATTTTCATAAGGATTTTGTTGTGTGTTTTGTTAGAGGCTTCAACTTATCCATTTTCTTGAGGATAGTATGGTGATGAAAAGATAAGTTTGACGTTGAATGTATCACAGAGCTTTTTAACCTCCTTATTTTAAAAGGATTTTCCATTATTTGTGATGAGATTATGTGGAATGACAAAACCAACATATGATGTTCTAATATATGAAGTTGATGATGGGTACATATTTTTTTGAGGTTAAAGGAATAACTTCAACCCATTTAGGTGAAGTATTCAGTTGCGATGTTTATTGAATGATGTTGTTGGGATGATTTTGGATTGATTGAACGAATGTGGTCTAACCCCCATTGAGAGAAGGGCCATAATTCCTGAGCCGGTTTGTAATGCTTGACTAGGGACATGAATGAGATATGAATGAAGGCTGACATTTAATGTATTTCTTTATGTATGCACAATAGTCTTTGGTGATAGTAGGCTAGTAATACCCTAGCCCATAAAATGCATTTAATGATTGCATTGTCACTGAAGTGACCACCCACAGAATCCATCATGGACTTCTTTGATTACCTTGGTTGATTCATGTGATTAAAGAAATCGTAATAATATGCCGTTGAAACTGTGTTTATAAAGGATACCTCCTATGATGAAAAAGTGAGAGGCACATTGGAGAAACGATCGTTTAGTGCCCTGTGACAAATCTGATGGGAGTTTAGATTCAACGAGATAGTCATATATCTGAGTATACCATAGATCTGGTGGATGGTCGTTAATGACATTGAAGGATATCTATAGTGGGGTGAATCTTCATCAAATATTTCTGGCCAAAACAAGTGGTAATGATTTGGTGGAGTGATTGGATTGATAAGTAAGTGGCCCTAAAGAGATAAAATTGATTAAAAAAAGTTAGGCGGGATGGGCATTGTGTCATTTGTATCCATGGGATCTTTAGGGTTTATTGGTGACAATGGTTCTATAGTTTAGAAATAGACATGGATATAGGAAGTTTTGATGTGGTGGCTTCAAATATTTTGGGGGTAAACCTTCTATAACCTAAACTAATTTTCTCATGAGCTTGAAGGGAACATAAGATGGGTGATCATGTGTTCCTTATTCATAGCACTCGAGGCCAAAACCCTTCTATGTGCAGTGATGGAGATATATGCGGGTGAAGTTTGGATTGTCAAAGGATTTAAATTTTAATGTAAAAAGCAAGACACGATGTGGATTAGAAACATGGGATGGAGGATTGTCGATTCCCCAATAGATGATATTTGTTTTGAGATATGCGGGGGACCATAGGAGATAACATCTCCTACACTAGGTTCGTACATAGGTTGTTTGTCAGGGAAACCATATGTTTTAGGTGTAGGGATGGAGTTGAGCATGAGGAGATGATATTCCCCAAGCGCAAGCCATTTTATAGCTTCACTAAGAGAGGAATCATCTGGTAGCTTGGAAGAAGGGATAAATGTGCTAGTGGACGTTTCATTAAGTGATTCAAGGATAGATTTGGTTACAAGAACATCATTCGAATGATACATAATGTAAAAATCGATGAACGGATTCAGATTGGTGGGGAAAATGTAGGTTCGACCTTTATGTTCATATTTAAGACAATGATGGAAGGTGGAAGGAACAAAATTCATGGTGCATATCCAAGGACGTCCTAGTAACGTATTGTATTGAAACTATCCTTCTATAATATAGAAGAGTTTGGGTAGATTTTTAATGTTGACTTTAAGTGGGCAAGATGACGGTGCCTAATGTGGGTGCGATAGTGTCATTAAAGGATCATAATAGGATTGGAGTTTTATCTATAACAATGTTGGGTAATTTGAGTTGGTCAAAGGTGAGGGATGATATGATATTTGATGGCACCACTATCAATCATGACCCTTTTGATGGAAATATCATTGATCTGAGTGGTGAATCATGGTCTTTTAGTCTAAGAGATGGAATTTCAGATGGTTCAAATGATATGGAGGTAGACACTTTGAGAGCACCCATAAAGTTTGTGAATGGGACCAGATCATTGGTTGGGATGGTGATGGATTGTAGGGCTTCTATCATGTCCTATTTATGAATAGGCGATGTTTGGACTAGTTCAAAAAGTGACATGTGGATAGGAGATTGGTGTAATTGTTTGACAACAATATTTTGTATTGTGGTGGAAGGTGGTGTTGTTTCTTGTATGTAAATTTTGGCTTTTTGAAGGTGGTATTTGATTGGACTCTTTAGGAGCCTAGGAGATGGATATCTTAGGTTTATCATATGAGGATGATAATTCAGGAGGTGGAGGTATAACGATAGAGGTCTTTCCTTTCTTAGAATCAAAATCTCTTCTAATTCTTTGTCATAATTTTGTGAATGAGTGAGTATGTGCACGACATCGATTTGATAGGTAGGAATTTTGGGGGTGGATTTAGATGATGATGATGTTGATTTTGATGTTGTGTTTGATTGAGAAGGAAGGAAGAGCAAACTGCCAATCTTTTGGACCTTTAAATGAAAGGCTCTACAATCCTCTATGAAATGACCTCTTGTTTTGTGATAATCACAGAAGACATTGAAGTCATACCAGGAAAGTTTCCATCCATGATGATCAGATAACCTAGGAGGTGGTAATGTGATGAGTGATTGTTGTAATAGGTCATCTAAGATAGTGGTGTAACACCTTTTAGCCGTCGGCATGGATAATGATAAGGTTGCGTCTATATTCCTCTTGGGAGGAGGTGAGATGGGTTATTTAGCTATGATTTTTTTATTTGTTGGTTGTGGGAGCTTTCTAGGCATTACAAAAGTTGGAGAACGAGAACCCGATATGGGCGGCCATTGGTGTGGGTAGTTAGACTAAGCAATGAATACACGGTGAGGACCTAATACAAATGCCTGAGGTGGGTTGGTGGTTGTAGGATAGTTGGACTATACTATAGGTGAAGGGGAAGGACCTTGTATTGGTGGTCGTTGGTGTGGATAGTTGGATTGTGCTATAGGTGTAGGATATGGACTAATTATAGGGGGACAATAGGTAGGTTTTCCCCCTAACATTATAAGGGACCGGGGTCCTCATAAAGGGATTTGGTCTGGAAGGATATATTGAGGGCATTTTAAGACCTAAAGAACACCTTGCTTGTGAGGTCCTTTTGGGGTTTTGGATGGTTTTGTTGATGAAGATGTAGCGGAAGGGTCAGGTTTCCCTGAGGTAGCTGGTATTTTAGGTTGTTTGTTAGATAAGGGTTTAGATACGGTTTTGGGAGTCAAAGCGGATGCGGGTACTGATTTTGTGATGGCCTGTGACGTAGGTGTAGGAACGAATTTAGTGATATCTTCAATAGGTGAAGGTTCCATAGTTATAATTTCAAGTTCATTGGTTATTAATGTTGGTTTTGCGGGCTTTAATTCAATAGGTGGTAATGAGGTTTCAAGGATTGGTTCTATTTTAGTCATTGTATTAATGGTATGGATATTATTTTTTGTGGTTGATCCAAAGATGAGGGGTGGTTTCAAAAAGGTTTTTAAAATATATCAAGATTTTGATTTGGAGGTGCATTCAGATTGTCTAAGTGGAGTTCACCTTAGTAAATCAAATCTTGAAGCACATTGCGGAAAGTGTGACACCTTTCGATGCCATGTCTATTAATCCTATGGTATTTGCAATAGTCATTATTACGGTACCAAATAGGTTTAGATACTGATATGTCGAAGGGCCGAATGGGTGGAAGGGATATTATGCTAGAGGCAAGCAATTTGTTGAAAAATGCACTGTAAGTCTCTCCTATGGGTGTATAATTACGTTGTTGACAGACGTGCTCAATAGCATATTTTTCCTTAGGAGTGGATTTAACCATGATGGCATTGGCAACTATCTTGGAATTATCAAGGTTGGATGTTGACTTAGATGGGAACTCCATTTTTGGTTTCTTAGGAAGAAGCTTTACTCATCCATCTTTTAGAGATCACAATTCCAATTTACAGGCCATGGTGAAAGCCTCATCAAAAGTTTGGAATGATTGAATTTGTAAATTGGATAAAATGTGTTTGACACATGCACGACATAAGACTTCAATTAACTTTGTTTGTGGTATTGTAAAGGATAGTTGATTAGTGACGCGTCTCCAATGGGCGACAAAATTAGTGATGGATTCGTCTTCAAATTGTCTAATGGCATATAGATCATTGATGGTGATTTTATGGGCTATGTTTATGGAGAAGTGGTCTAAGAAAAGTTGGGTGAGCTGGGCAAAGGAAAATAGGGAATGTTGTGGAATGCTATTATACCAATCTAAAACAGAACCAACAAGGGACATGGGAAAGGTCCTCAACATCAGGTCTTGATCATGAGCTTATATATAGCAGGCGCGACAAAAGGCACAAATATGTTGTTAGGGATCTTCCTTATTGTAGAATTTGATGAAATTTTGAAGTTCTGAGTGAGGTGGATATGGTTTGTATGGTACTGAAGGGTGAATGGGCTCATTGCAAATTTGATCATAAGAGAGCACATTCTTAGATGAGGATGAAGTAGCTTTGAGATTGGATATGTGGTTTAAAAGGGATTGGAGAGGATTAGTTTACATTTTTTTTTATGAGGATAAACCATGTTGATATAAGGATTGGATAGGTTGTGAGTATGCCTAATATTGCGATGGAATGTTTTATTGGTAGGAATTATTCTGTTGATAAGGAATATTTTGTTGCAAGGTGTTGTACTGGGGAATGTTTTGTTGAGGTACGTGTTGTTGGCCTATTTTGTTGAGGTATATGTTGTTGATGAGGGATGTTTTGTTGTGGTATGTTTTGATGAGATGGTTAAATTTGTTGGGAAGCTAAAGGTTGTGATGGTTGTATGTACTGATACAGTAAAGGTAATGATGTATAAGTAAGTGGTTGTGAATATGTAGGTGTTTTTTGGAAAGATATGGCAGAGGTGGTGAAGGACAATGCCTGTTGCAGAATGCTTTGTTACGAGATATTATGTTGTGGAATGTTTTGAAGGGGCATATATTGTGGCATGGAGATTAATTTTTGAGATGGTTATGGTATGTATTGTGACACAGGGTGAGTCCTAGCAATAATAATGATATTGACTAATGGTGTGGTTGTAGGAATAGACATAGTGATGTTTTGAATGGGACTAGTAAATGGTTGCGAAGATACAACTGCATAAAAGGTGATAACACTTGATGGAGGTGTTTGTACCATTGAATTGGTTAGAGGGGTAAATGAAGAAGTAACAGTTACTTGAGGAAGGTGTGGATCATGTAGAAGGACTCAACGAAGATGTAGATTGTTGCGCAAATGTTTTTTGTGATGAAATCATGTGAAGATTATAAATAGGGGCCAAAGAGACATTCGATATCTCATGTTGACTAGTGGGAGATTGTTCATTCAATGTTTCAAACGGGTTGGTAGAGATGGTAGACATCTCGGGTCGACTAGTGTTTGGCATTTGATTTTTCGAAGCATATGGGTATAATTGTTGGACGATAGGCTCTTGATTTTGGTCGATAAGACTTGCAATGGCAGAGGAAGGGTTGCGAGTGTATTGAATGGGTTGAGGTGTGAAAGGTTACATCTATACATTTCTAGCTACTAGATAGGCATTGAAGGCAATGGGATTTGAATCTAACATTTCTTCAAAGACAGGGTCTCCCCTATTATAGAAGGGAGGTTTGGATGCTCCTGACTGGGAATTGGGAGAAAGGATATGTTCGGATTATTCTAGTCCATGTGTGTGAAGGATTTGACTATGATATTGATGTGGGGAATGAAAGCGTTGTTGTCCCATTGTCTCATTACTCTAGTTCTGGTGAGTGTTGGAAAAGGGAGTGGATGTTTTTGTTTGATAAAGTAATGATTGTGGTTACATTAGCGAGGAAAATGTTGCAGGAAGTTGTATAGTATGAAGTGGAGCTTGTTGTTGAAATGCAAATGGTGAGGCAGACATGTTTTCAAAGGGTTGATTGGGAGCTTGTTGTTTAGTAAGTACCATGATAAGTAAACACACAAGACCTTAGAAAATGAGAAAAAGCTAAATGATTTTATTTACAAATAGCAAGCAAAGGAAAGAAAAATGTTGTTTTGTATTTATCTTGATTAATTATAAAAAAGTGAAATGTGTAAAATAGTTAACTAGGGTCCTAGGAAATGGTTATCTATGGCTGGTTTCAAGTATGTTTAAGGGCAGAGTCCTCGATATACCTGAAGGTACATGAGGCCCAACTCTACACTGTTACCGGTACAGGCGTGTATATTGGGGCCTACCCCCTCACTTCATGGTCCCGTCGCGATAAGGGATTCAGGTGTTGAGTTAGTATTTACTGAAAGACAGGAGATTATACTCAAATAGAACATCGAGTCGACTTCCCTATTGGGTGATGAAATTCCAATTAGTTTCACCTGGGTGGAAATTATTTGAATGCGTTTTTGATTTGATAA
This sequence comes from Taxus chinensis, assembly GCA_019776745.2. Taxonomy (NCBI): domain Eukaryota; kingdom Viridiplantae; phylum Streptophyta; class Pinopsida; order Cupressales; family Taxaceae; genus Taxus; species Taxus chinensis. The sequence goes on from CM034153.1 coordinate 772,848,958, forward strand.
TGGTTTGGTTATGTGTGATGGGAGATAAGTGAATGCAAAAAATTTACTTTCCTATTTAAAACTAGATGATCAAGAAGTATGAAATGCTTCGTTTTAAAGCCCTAAAATGAAAAATTGATTTGGATGAGGAAAAACAAGGATGTAAAATGGTAAGCAAAAGGAAGGTTTTTAAGACTTACAATGAGAGTGCTCCTATTTTTTAATTTTTTTTTAGCAATTTTCCAAAGCGCGCAACTAGCAAATCCAGAAAACAAACCTTGCAACAAGAATTCCCTATAACCAGATTAGAAGAAATAGAAAGCAAGGAGAAGACATATTATGAGATTATGAGAAAATTACACAGAGAAATCGCAGGTGATTTGGCTAGTCGTGAGCGATTACTAGATAGTGAAAAAAGTGAATATTAATTAATAAAATGGAATAAAAGAAGAAGGGATAAGCATCCCACCGGGTGTGCCAGAATGTTGAACACAATTTTACCTTGGGGATTTTCCTGATATGTTAAGGGGGTAAAAATTTTCCCAACCTTAGCATGACGGGGTTTCTAAGGTACCCGCAAGAGGTGATGAATGTTTGCGCTTCGTGAAGAATGTACTAGGCTCCCTTTCCATGCAAATGAGCCTCTAAATCAAAAACATTTACACAAAATAGAGTTACTAAAATAAAGTGGGCAGGGTTCCTAGCAAAGGCCAGTTCCAAAAAGTCAAGGGACTCCCTTATGTGGATGTCAACCTACTTTTGAAAGACTTAAGCTTTATTGATGATAATTTGAAGTACAATACGATAAATGGAAAATGTGATCAACTATTATCACATATTTAGGTGATTACATATATCATATGATAATGACGAAATGAGAAATAACAACAAGACTAGAATCTGAAGTCTGAATCTAAGTCAGTGGATAGTTTCTTTGAGAAATTTGAGCCTACAAAACAAACGAAGTCCTCTTCTTAAGTGAAGTAGGATTTAGGCTCAAATATATAGTCCTCTACGAAGAAGTCAAAGATTTATTCTTCTATGTCGTAGAGGCATGCAAGAGTAGTTCCAGTGTCTGGGATGTTGATGTTGTTGTCGATCTCGGACTCAGATGTGGTACAGTTGTCCTTGGGTATATCTAGGCCAGCTTTATAATTGTATTCAAACCACGCGAGATCAGATTGGATCCTCTAAACCACATAATACGCCTCCCAAAACTCTTCGGTTACTTCACGAATGCGCTGGGTGGATGCAAATATTGTATCCAAATGGTCAAGGGGTGCAGCGTGGATATCATAGAGTTATAGGTCATGTAGCAAATCATACTGCTCCTAATGCAAAGGGGGGACAGACGATTGGTAATGAATCAATACTGTTAATGGGATGATTGTCACCTCCTATGGCCATCTAATAACATCCATTCTTGGTAACATGTTAGCAATGACATAAATAGTCAAAGATTGTTAGGAAGAATGGAAGAAATGTACCATAGGAAAAATATTGTGTATGAATCGCAGGCGATTCTAGCAATCACCAGCGATTACTATAAATTTTAACAGGCTAATAAAACAGAAAATAAAACTTGATTATTTTATGACTTTGATGGTTTTTAAACCTTAAATGAGAATATAAGCTGAAAGATGAGCAATGTTATCTAAAAATAGAAATAGAAACATTGAAAACAAAATCTCACCTTGGATGATTGAGTAGATTGAATGGTAGATAGGTGAAGATGGCTTGATGATGTCTTGACAATGATGATGGATTATACAACAATGGTGTTGATGCATCATAACGATGGTGATGCTTTGTTGAAAAGTCTTGATCTCTAAAATGCTCGTGGAAGGACGTAACTTCCTAGCAAAATCCAAAAAACTCTTCCCCTAAAGAGGCTTGGAAACTTGTTTATGTAGATCGCCGACGACCAGGATAATCGCTGGTGATTTTGGCTAATCCAAGTTAGGGAATAAAAGGAGTGATTTTCTTGCCATTTTGATCTTGATTTGGGGGGATTTTGTAGAAGGTTGTGATACTAAGAGGGACGAGCTCGGATTAGGACTAGGTTAGTTAAGATGAATGTGGAGGTCTTTTTAGAAGGTTTCTAATTTAACTTAGTTCTAACTATTTAGGGGATGGGAAGTAGTTTGGAATAGGTTAGAGGTATTTAGTTATATTTAATGAATGCTACTAAACTAACTAGTTACAACTAGTGAGTGTAGATAAGTTGACATGATGAGGTGTGAAGGTGAGGTGTGAGGATATAATTGATTTAAATTAATTAATTATTTTAGGAATGGAGATATGGTGGCATAAATATTAAATTAATTAATTAAAGGGTATAAGTGAGTGACCTAGGTCATGGAGTGTCACAAGTGGCACATCTTAACTATTTAACGATCGAGAATGAGTTTAGATAATGATGGAGAGAGAGTGTAAATTTTTGGTTTCTACACTCCCACCAGAGTCTGAGGGGGAGTATCTTACATGTGGTGGCTTCCCTTACATAATGCCCTCCTGTAATTCCACCATGCACTTCTTCCATTATTGCCTCACGCTCATGCTTCAACACATATCAACATAATACCTCATCACGACCCATCTTATAGAGGTCCCCTCCTACCAGCCGATAAGGTATAATGTGTATGGCCAATTTCTTCTTCTCTATAGTCTTCATCCCTTCAAGTGCAGTTCTTGTAAACAAGAATACAGTTATATCTTTTAAATATGTAGGTGCGCATTACATCCTAAATAATTATGCATCTGACATAGTGTCCTCAATACTTTGTGCACCTTCTCCATAAATGATGCAAAAAAGATGGTTAGGTCCTAAATTACTCTTGTCAGGCTTTACTATCACTACAAATTTGAAATCCTGAAACAATAAGATCCATCTGCATATATGCCCTTGTAATAGTTGTAACATCCATTTTTTAAGACTTTAGAAACAAGGGATTTTTTTTTAAATGTAATGTTCTTTGTTCTAAGTTAATATAATTCAGAACACACATTACATTGTCAATCCATCTCATAACAGAAAACCATATGTAGTTGTAATGACTCGGTGAGACATTGATCTCCCATTCCATGAATCAGTGTTAAACCGATCTCTCATGTTAACTTAATAATGTGTATACTATGTATACTTGGTTGCTTTACCCTTTTAGGGGTACCTAAGTGTTCTGTCTAAGAAGCCTATTTGGATACATGTTACTGATATTCATATGAAATCCCGCATCTTAGACTAGGTGACATAGGACAACATAACCAACAACTTGTGATACTTTGGCCAAAGTTTTTAAACATGTCTACCATGTTTACATTCCAAGACGACATACTCGTCGAAAGGAATATGTCTTTCACCACACTTGTACTATTATCTAGAATGGTCCCTTAATCCTAAGAAATGAAACTTTGCATTCCCTAGAGGAAAGCTCTTGGGGCATATTTTCTCTAAAGAAGGCATTACCATTGATTCAGAAAGAATTGCAGCTATCGCGACTCTCTCCTTGCCAGCTCAAAAGAAGGCTTTGTAGTCATTCCTTGGCAAGATAAACTTTGTTAGGCACTTCATTCCTAACTTCGCGGGTTTGATAAGACCTATTACTCTCATGCTCAAGAATGATGCAACATTCAAGTGGACTGCGGAAGGGAAGGACAACTTTGAAAAGATAAAACAAGAGATTTCTTGGGCCCTAACATTGACTAAGCCAAATTATACCAAGGATTTCATTCTTTATGCTTATGGGGCAGAATCGAGTATAGTCGTGGTTTTGACACAACTGAATAATCAAACAATGGAGCAACCTATGGAATTTTTCAGTCACATTGAAAAACATGTGTTTTCCATCATGAGAGCCTTGAAGAAATTCAAAAGTATGATTACTGATATCCATGTAAAGGACTTAATATCACATTCCAGCATTAAAAACTTTGTTATGGGAGCATAAATCAGTGAGAAATGAGTTGGATGGGTGACTAAAACCATGGAATATGATGTGACCATTAAAGCTAAAAAATTAGTAAGGGGAAGAGCACTTTGCGAGAAGATGTCTGTAGACATTGTGGAACATCAAGAGACCACCCTCATAAATGAAGTGCCCTCAAATGATGAGCTGCTCCATGATGTTGAATGACAATAAGATGAAATGGATGTATTCAATGATCGCAGTTGGATTGCTGATATATCAAAGTTTTTGTCTACTGGTGCATACCCTCTTGGATTGAATAAAGAAAAGAGAAGACATATGAGGTTACGATCTATTCCTTATGCATTGGTTAATGGTGTCCTATTCAAAAGGAACATCGATGGAGTGTTACTTAGGTGTATTGAAGGTGAACAATGTGACAAGATTCTAACTGAGTTCCATGATGGTTTCTCAGTTCTACATTTCTCTACTAAAGCTACAACCATGAAGATTATAAAATTAGGTTAAATCCAGCCTATGTTGTTCATGGATGCTCACAGGTGGGCTAGGAAATGCAATTAATGTGCACTCTTCACTGGAAAGAAAAGATTGACATCCCTGCCACTTCATCCAATCCAAACAAATCAGCCGTTTGCACAATGGGGTCTTGAATTCATTGGGAAGATCAACCCACCATCAAGTGCTGGTCATAAATGGGTTCTCACAGCCATAGACTATTTCACCAGGTGGACTGAAGTCGTGCCATTCAAGGAAGCCACTGAATCAGTCATCTTGGAATTTCTTGAAGAAATTGTTACAAGGTTTGGTATCCCTTAGACCATCATTTCTGATAATGCTAAGGTTTTTTTGGGATCCAAGATTTCTAATTGGGATTTGGGACTTGGGATTTATCTGAAAACTTCTTCCAATTATTACCCCCAAGGTAATGGATTGGCAGAGTCTACTAACAAGAACTTGATTAGAATCATGAAGAGGACAATGGACATCAATCAAAGAAAATGGCACACAAAGGTAAAAAATGCTCTTTAGGCAGACATGATAACAACGAAGGAGGCAATTGACACTTCTCCTTACAAACTAGTGTATGGTAAAGAAGCAAAATTGTCATTGTCACTTGAGTTACCTTCATTTGAATTAGCTTAGTGGATGGAATTTAAAGGCACAAATCACATGGAAATAAAAATGGCAGAATTGGTGGAACTAGAGGAAAACAGAAATGCCGCCATGGCTAGAATGGAATAACATCAGGTGTTAACCAAATAGTGGTTTGACAGAAAAGCTAGAAATAAGACACTCAAGGTTGGAGATCTAGTCTTGAAATGGGACGTGGATTGAGCTAAACCTGGAAGACATTCCAAATTTGATGTTATTTGGAGTGGGCCATACATCATCACTGCTTGCAAGGTGGCTAACTCATTCAAATTGTCTAATCTTGATGGGAACGTGTTTCAAATCCTAGTCAATGGGATTCATCTCAAGCCTTCTCATCAAGATATTTCATGCATCTTGTATGTAGTACATTAGAATTTCAATCCCTATGAGTGCTTTCAGCACATTACATTGTTGGTAGTATAGGTTTCTTCCCCTAAGTGTTTTGCACAGTCTTGTTGCTTGGAGATGTTCTTGTGCACTATTTCATCATGTTCTCCAGGTTGTTGCTAAAAGAAAGAAGGTTCAAAATACCAAATATTAGTTGCAATCACCTTAGAAAATCAAATGCAGAGCGACTAAATCAGATTCAAGAAATTTCAAGATAACTCCATGCCCAATGTATGCTAAGGCTACTAATCATCTTATCTAGCATGCAGATGGTCCCTATGAGTAGCCCAAAATGTTGTCTATTTTTTCACCCTTGCAAAAATTGAACAAGTTGAAGAGCCGTAGGTTAAGGAATGAATACCATGAAAGAGTATAGGCATGTCATGAGATGAAGGTGTTAAATCCGCAGCTAAGGATAAAATACTGCCGAAGTCACACAACCTGCAGGGTGAAAGAAAAAAGTTGTGATGCCCATTAAAACAACCCACTTGAGACCCAAGAAACAACCTAGGGTTTGTTAGGAAAATTATGGAATAATTTTTTTTGATTAGAAGTGTCTAGAACCAGGTTGTAAGACGATAGTTGACACTATCAGGTTCTGGAACATGTCTAAATTACTAGAACAGAATTTTCATTTATTAACAATTTTCAGAGGTTACACGGTCCAAATTTTAGGGTTAGAAGTTTCAGTTAGGTTCAAGGGGTAAATTAACACCATACCCACTCTCTAACAAACTTAGAGTTTCAACTTGATTTTTCTCACACTTAACACATTCAAAATATCCCTAAATCATTCCCATTGGATATGAAATTTTCTCACATTTCCAACGATATAAATAAGTCCTCCTAACTCCTAGTAGAACTCTAGATATGCAGAGGCAGACTTTAGGGATCAAATCTTTCCCCAAGGGGACACGTGTCAAGAGGGGAAGAAAAACCTTTGTCGGGTTGGCGGGTCGTGGGGCAGTGTTGGAGTTTTGTTCTAGCGCAGGAGAAAGAACCAAATTTACGCCACGCGCCCGTGGGTCCGCCAGGGATACGTGGCACCCAACAACCATGACGGGGAAGGAAGGGAGAGGGAAAGGCACGGTGGTGGGAGTGATTGGGAAATTTCACCAAAGGGGAGGGTGAAAGGGGTAAAAGTGCACGTGGGTCCGCGCATCCGCGGAAGGACCTTCTCCGAAGCAGGGCGGGAATGAGGGGCTGCGGGGAATAAAGCAAAAATTTTGCAAAACAAAAATTTTAAAAAAAGAAAAGGGCACAAGGGTTCCACCTCCACCGCTGTCACCCAATGTTGCCACGTGGCAACCTGTGATAGGCCACGGGCCGACGGGAAGAAAGATAAATTTTTCCCAATTTTTTTTAAAAGACCCAAGGGCTAAAAGATGTCACACCTCCGCCGCTGCCCCGTGAGGACATGTGGCAACCTCTGATTGGATGCAGGCTAGCGGAGGAAAGTTCAAAATTTTTCCCAAGAAAATTTAAAAAAAAAAATTTCTAAGGATTTTTAACGGGAAATTTTTGGTCCGCGGGCCCGCTAGGGGAAAATTTTCCTGCCAAGGTAGGAAAACTTCAAAGTGCCAAAACTTTAGCTAGACAGCTCGGTTTTGGGAAAACGAGGACTTTTTGGAAAGCTCTTTATGCCCTCTTTGCACAAGAATCATCAATTTTACATTTTGATAAAGTTTAAGGGGTCAATTTTATGAAAACAATCTGCATAATTTTAAATAACAAACTGGTAATTTTGACTTATTATTTTTTGTTCAATTTGATCTCCTTCTTCACTCAACATGCCAAACAGACATGGAAGATTATTCTAGGAAGGGTTTAGAATGGTTTAGGAAGGTAAATTTTCTCAATTGATTCCAATTTAAATTTTGTCCAACAATTGACAGAAAACGGTTGTGAAAGGGATTGGGTTCGAGTTTGCAATGTTTAAATTGTTTTCTTAAGTTTTCTTTGTCAATTTGAGTTCATTTATGTCTTAACATGCTAAATTATATCATTTTCAAGTTGATTATAATGTGTAGGCCCAAACTGTACATTTTAATTAAATAATTGCCAGTTTTAAATTTACAACAGAGATTCATTTCTAGGAAAATATGTATACCAATTTTATCATTTAAGTGTGATATTTTATTTCTAATCTAGTCTAATAAATTTAGTTGTTTATAAACAAATCATTTCAAAGATAAATTGTAAAGTCTGATTTCCAATTTAATATATTTCACAAAGAGACAAAGCAATATAATTCCTTCATACGTATTCTTTTTTTTACAAACAAAGATTTAATTTTCTCTTTTACCATACAATGAAACATTGAATTCAATCTAACCATGCATATGGGAGAAGATCTTGCAAATTCTTTATTGACTTCACTTATAAAACTTTACATCTTACAAGGTTTGAATGTAATAACAAAATTCTATTCCTTTCCAATAAACAGAACAAAATATATTTATCCTTCACATTCGAATGTACAACTTTCACAATCAATTACAACATCTTTTCTTCATAAATATCAATATTACAATTTCATCCACATCAAGTGGGAAAGGATTACAAATGAATTTGTTTCACAAGGGACTGTCAACTGCATTTTCCTTTACTCCAGAACAGTAACATGCAAGTTTTTCTTTTCTCCAAGCCGATCACAACAAAAGTGGGGGAAAGGCAACGCTCTCCACCTAACCAAGACATCCAATGAAAGGAGAATACTTCCTTCATCATTGGCCCCCGAGCCCCAACCAAAATACAATAAGAGGTGTGATTCAACCCATGACAACAACTGGCTTCCACAACACACAACATTATTGCAACATGCATAATTCATTATAAAACACAGTCCACACAAAAACAATAGTTTACAACTGCATTTGAAAACAATCAAAACAAAACTCATACTTGATCATGCAAGCCAAAGGAGCAAGGTCTATAGGGGAAGCTATTTATGCCTCCAAAATGGGAATTGAGAATCCACTAGAACAAACCACCAATAAAAGTTCACCTCACATATCCTTATGCCTCCCACAAAGTAAGAAATGCAAGCTATTTCTTTTCCATGGTGGATCCCAAACCCAAACTCCCTCCACAAAATTTTTATGCCAATGGAATTCCCTTATGCCCCCCCATATGAATTCCCCATAGCCCTCTCCTACACCATTCCTATGACAGTCTACCCAACTAGCCAACAATTAAACAAAACCATGCACCATTTACACAACACAACAAGAAAAATAATAGCATAAAAGAAGGATTAAACTCCTACCTCTCCATAGTAACTTTTGTTTCTAACAAGCTTTGAATGCCAAAGACACAGTCCCCAAACAACAATCTCCAAGCATGAAAAGTTTCTCCAAACTCCTTCCAAAAGCAAGAGCTCCAAACACAAGAAAAATGTGCCCCCAAGGAAGTTTGCAAAATGATTCAACAACCCAAAACAAACAAAGAGTTTGAATTTTATAGAAGAGGGAAGAGAAAAGGATGCTGTGGATCCATGTAATATGCCACATCACACATCCTCAAATTCAAACACAAAAGAAAAAATTTCATCCTCCCAAGCACAATAAAGAGGTGGGTGAAAATATGACAATTTAATTGCACACGCCAAAAAGTCCACACCCCAAAGGACTGCAAATAAATAAAATGTAAGAGAGTGCAATCAAAACATGCAACATGATTAATAAAATGCATTATAAAAATATAAAATCACCCCTCCAACCATAAGTATGGTTGGTAATTTAAATTGAGAGGCATGGGACAAGTTTTACTTGTCCCACAAGCCTCCAAAAATAGCCCCAAGGACAAATTTGAATTTACAAGGAGGTGGAGTGTTTCATACTCCAAAATCTGACTTACACAACTCTTACACCACTTACACAATTAATACAAAGAGCCAAAAACTTCCATTAGTATTTTCCCATATCCCAATTTGATTTATTTAAATTTTAACCATATATTTTCTCACATTAATCTACCACAATTTAATTAATAAAGAAAGGAAACACATTACTAATAAAATACATACAAACAATAATAAAAAGTAACCACATTAATAAAATACACAAACCCATGGTTACATATAAGGGTGATCCCCCCATGGGAATCCCTAACAAAACAACACACACAAAACAAGTTGCCATGGTGACCTTGTTGAATTCACCTAGAATTCTGTTATGGTTGGTCTCCAATCCCCCGATGTTTGTTGTGATTTATTAACCTGAAAAACACAAATACCTCCTTCGGCCTCGTGGCCATATCAGAACATCCAAAATGAATATAAATATAATCACAAAATCATCCAAATATGTAAATCACAACAACATCAAGGCAATTTAACATTATCACATACAATTTATATCAACAACTATATCATCATCATATAATATTCATTTTCTAGATCTACTCATAATATCCAAAGTCACATGTCCGAACAACCTCCATAAAACATCCATGTCAAATAGTATATCATCATCCACATATGAGTGTCTCTAATAATCATCATGTATCATAATCAAACCAAGATCAACAATAATCCATGACCAATGTCTAACATCATACTAAATCAAAACATAATAATGTCCATCATGTAATCATAGTATCAAAATAGGTATTAAGAGGTTTCAAAGGGAGTGGACACTACAAAAGTTCGAGTATGTGTTGAAAGCCGCAAAGTGAAGGAAAACACTTGAAAATCCACAAAACAAAGCGAATAAAAAAGATGCGGGGTGAAGAATAGGCAGTCTATGAAAGTCAACATGAGGCCGCGCCATATCAGTACCGTGGAGCAAAATGAAGAAGTTAGTAGAACCTCAAAATGGGAGATAAAATTGTGGAGGTCAAAAGTCATGCAAAAGTCAATGCAAAAGTTGTGCATCAAAGGAAAACAATAGTTTTCCATGGATTACTAAAATGATCATGAATTTCAATATGATGATTTGATCTTTGCAAATATGATATTATTTGAGGAAATTTTAGCCTTCTCTATGCGAAAGAAATCATATTTCATGGTTTAAATGATGGTAGGTGAGCGAAGTGAAGGAAAACATCTCCAACACGTAAAGGGTATATTCCAGATAGCTCAACCACCAAAATTAAATGTAGTATGGGTGTCGTTCCTTCTTCAACAAGGCAATGGTGTGGGTATGCGGTAATGATAGAATAATTAGATCCTCTGTGGAAATTAATGAAGGTGGTTGGGGGTGAAAAAGAGAAATTCGAATTTCCCCCTCTTTTCTTCTTCTCTCTTTCATCTAATATTCTTTATATTAAAAAGTGATACCTTGTTGTAATGATGGATACTTTGGGAATACGAAGGCATCATTTTATGTGGCACAAGTGTTCTAAGGGTTGCATGCCTTGGGCTATGTCTCTGCAAATGTTTTGCATCTTCCTCTTGCATCGTGATGATCTGTGCATGATCTCTTAGAAATAAAATATTTGTTTTTATGGTTCATTTCAGCCTTAACTATTGTTTTATTGCATTCTCTTACCTCTCATTTATTTACAGGTGTGTTGCATGCATTGTTTCAAAGTTTGTGTTCATTTTGCATCGTGGAAGTGGAATTTTGAATGCAATTTTGATCTGTGGCTCTCATTTTGGCCCTCTTCATTACTGTTTTCTTCCATTTTATCTCTTTCTTAAGTATTCATCCCCTTATTTTTGGTGTTATTGCCTTCTCTAGTTTAGGTTTATGTTTTATGCATCTCCTTCTTGCCCTGGTCCCTTGGAAAATTAGAGTAGAGCTAGATAGTTGCATTTCAATTCCTATGAGTAGTTTAGCATTAGGAGTAAGTAGAGGAAGCTAGCCTTCTCCAAAGGTTTGTCTCAGTTTGATTCCCACAACTTGGAGACAGTCCCATGTTGTCTCAAATCCTGAATTATCTATAATTCAGACATGGGTGCACATTTGAACTCCAATAATTACCTTCAGAGCCATATCTAAGCAAGTTTATATCACCTCCTTTACTCACCTAGAAAGAACCTGAAAAACATACAATAAATCACTTCAAACACTCATTATAAATACATACAAAAAGTACCCAAGGATCCCTAAATCTTCTAAAAGTTGTTGCACATCCACCAGGACAACCACTATTACAGTTATGAAGCACTCAACAAGGTCAAGGAGTTCAACTTCCTTCATTTCCAAACACTTAAAGAGCCCTACTCAATGTTTTAACAAGAGCACAATCATCTCAAGTATGGTCAAAGTGATTCAAGTTGTCAACTATTTGAAGTCATCTAGATATCACATGCTCAATTGATAACTATGTGTGGTTTGAGGCCTCCTCAGAGTAATGTCGACATAGGTGGTGCACGTGTCATGTCCCTTTTGAAAAAAAATCATTAAGAATACCTCTAGCCTATCCCCATTTACCATAGGCTAAAGGGAGAATCAAGGGAAATGAATTATAATGTTGTTTTAAGTTGGGCTCGGTAATTTTCCACTTTAGGGGCAACTTAATATAAGATTATAATTTTAAAGTGTTTCGAAACACTAGTATTAAATAAAAAGTATATTTAATACTAAAATAAAATATAATAAAAAGTATTTTTAAATATTTTAAGGACCCAAAAAGAAAATGTTTATAATGGGGTACTTGGCTCATTTATGCATCATGATTTCATATGACATATCTTCACTATGAGAAATTTGGCTTGATTTGGCACCCAAGGATGAAAACCCTTGGTTTTTCAGAGATCTTGGAGGATGAAAAACCTCTTCATTTCTAAGGATCGATTTGAGGACGAAAACCCTCTTGTCCATAAAAGTGATTTCACCTAGGGATCACATTTGTGCTCAAAGAATTTAAGTCATTTTTATCTTGCTACAATGTTGCTACAATAAATTATGGAAGATTTCAACTTGCTACAGTGTCACTACAGTAAATTATGGAATATTTCAACTTGTAGAGGATTGGATCAAATTTTACTTGCAAACAAATAATTGATATTGCATATTTTTAGAACCTATCATCATACATTATTGTTGTTCATCATCAATATTCAATGTTTGGAGCACCAAATTGAGGATAATCATTATTTGTTGTTACTTTAAAAATTAGAATTTATTCAGGGTTTGCTACTGTCATACATCACCACCACACTTCCATCATTCCTTCTATTGTCGTCAACATTGTACATCATTGTCACCAACCATATTTGTAGTAATATCATCTTTTGTGGAGGGTTTTGTAAGTTTACATATCTAATATGAGTTTGATATCGTTATTCTCATTTAAATAAATAATTACATCCATGTTCTATGGATGTTCTAAGGTTTACATGGTTGTATATTCATTAATCAACAAGTTCATTTGAGATCTATTGTTAGTATAAGGTTTACTACTATTGTTCATTCACAAATCAATAAGCATACTTGAGATCTATTTTTTATCTAGGGTTTGATATTGTTGTTCATGCACAAATCAACAAGCACATTAGTTGGAATTGATCATCTAAATGCTAAATCTATTGTTTGATGTATTTGAGGGTTTATATCAATATATGAGGGTTTGATTCAACTACTTGAGATTGTGGTTGACATTTATTTTCATGTTTGTAATCATTGATGTTTTCAGTTTACATTGATGTTAGAAATTTATTTTCTTGCACTTACATTACAATAATGATTGGATAGTAAAGACGAAAAGAGTTGCATTATGTGTGTAGCTTGTGGCCAGTAAGTTGCACTGATTTTCTTTCTTATCCAAGTTTCATATGCTTTCACTTGCCAAAATTGGGGTCTTGGTGTCAGAAAGAGCTCGAGTTTGTGTTGATTGTTAAAATTTTCTGAATTTGAGCTAACCGACTAGTTAGGTACATTACACCATGGATTGCACTTCAACCCAAACATTAACCTTCTTGTAGAATCTCCCACCCATGGTTAGGGTTTGAGTTCCATCCAATTGATTTCAAAGGGTTTTGAGATTGTACGATATTCATGGGTTGAAAATGAAGCATATTTTCGGAACACATAAGGTCACAACCAGTTGCAAAACCTCATTGCTAATAGGTCCAAGACCATACAACAGGTCCAAGACCGTAAAAACATTTCTGACATACTTGTACAATTCTGTAACAATGCAGTTTCCAGTCAGTTCCCAGAACAAAACATCTATAGATCCTTTACTCTAGTTTTCCTAGTATGTACACCCAAATATCCCTTATATCATTCTGTGTAGCTAAGTACATCTTCCCTCTTATGTTTTCAAGCTTGTAGCATATTGTAAACACTAGTTACAAGTACCAATCTGTTATGTTGATATTATATAATTAATGTTAGAAGTTAATTAGTTAGAATAGATCTTAGTATTCAAACCTTACATTCATTTTTAGTTTGTTGTGCATTCTAGAATAATATAATCTTAAGTTTAATATTAAAAAGGGTGTAAACAAAGACTATAATGTCACTAACTATGGATTGGAGATTGTTAAGCTATGTATTGATGTGGGGATTGTTAATGCACTTTTACAAAAGAAGTTATGAGCCCCATGGAAGCTTTAAAATTGTAAAAGAGATAGTATGTAGATCCCCATGTTCTATGTTTTGTTGATTTTTCTGATGCAAGGAAGTGCTTCTATGAGACAACCCTAGAATTTTTAGCACCTATATAAAGGAGAGATAGAGATAAAAAGTGGCATGGAATTTTTTATGTTAAAGTTTTATCCTTTTTAAGTTATAATCCAAAAAGACAATGCACCCATTCATCATAGGCTTCAAGGTGAAACATAATAGCAAGTAGGTGTATGAGAAATGATGTGAAGAAAATCCATAAGTGCAATAATATATGGTGGCATGTTTGAAAGAAGGAGCCAATCTTAAAGGATAAGTGGTGTCCCCAGATTTCACCCTGAAATCTGAGACTACCCCATGTTAAAAAATTTCATACTTTTAAAATAATGGGTCGTTTTGTGTTTTTATTGCCAGAAACTTTTTGTATTATATCAAGATATTCCCAAGGAGCCATATAATTCATTTTCGACAAATACCTAGATGCCCAAAATTATTTTATTCTGTCTCTGGGGTTTGCCTACAGGAAAGTTGTATTTAATTATTTTGAGCCCCGTTTGAGGAAAATTGAGCTCCGGTTTAAACCTATTGTGATTGTACATGTCAATATTCCCATATACCAGTAGGGTTTTAACCAGGAATGAAACTTGCACTTTATTTGTGACTTCTGGCAACGTTTTGTGTTTTTAGTATTTTCCCATTTCATTTTTTGTGAAATTTCTCTAGATCAATTCCTTTGCCAGTTTGCCCTGATTCTTGGCTTGGAGTATTTGGAGATCACATACGCACGTTGTGCTAGAAGGTATTCGTCATCAGAGGTCTGGTTCTCTGGGAAAAGACGAAGTCGTGCACCAAAAAGCCTCTTCTGGGCTGGCCGCATTTTTGGAAAAGAGGGTTTGAAGTGGATCATGGGATTTTTGGAGGCAGCCGACAGGTGGGAATTTTGTACCTACCTAGCAGGGTACTTTGAATCATGGGATTTTATTGCTTGCCTTGCAGGGTAAATAATTCCATTATGAAAGTCAAATGACTCAAGTGAATCATGGGATTTTCAGGGCTGCCTTGCAGGGTAAATAATCCCATTGACATCTGACTTTTAAAAATAGAAATTCTTTATTCCAAAAAGTGCGACCCACCTTGGGTAAATAATAAATGCATTAAATAAATATTTGTTAATATTTATTCACCCAATTTTGGCGCCCAGGCTTGTGGAAAAGTCAACAGAGGTAAATGGACAAAAGGAGGTTGAAAATAGACTATTCTAAAATTAATTAAATAATATTTATTTAATGTAGCCCCTTCATGTCAAAAAGTGCGCCCCATTTGGGAGAGAAATAATACTTTTTTAAATATTAAATGATTTAATTAATTCCTATTTTCAGTTGGCTAAGGCCAAAGCATGCTGTGAGGCTTGAGTTAACTGGAAGCAGAAGTCTAAAATTAAATAAATTTAATTTATTTAATGGCAACCATGAGCATGCACAAAATAGGCGCCCCATTTGAAGAGTAAATCTTATTTAATAATTAATTAATTGCCAGGAATAGGAAAGACATAAATTAATTATAGAATTATGAGGATTATATAAGCAGGGGCTGCCATAAGGATGAATTAATTAATTCAAAAGCAGAGAAGTGCATCGCAGACAAAAAGTGCGCCCCATTTGGAGAGGATTTTTGCTCAGAAGAAGGTGAAATTAATGCTGAAAGCTTTCAATTTTGGCACACAGGTTGAAGGACGTTGATTTGTGTTTAGATAATCATTTGCATAAGCGATACAAGTGCCCAGGTGAAGTTGGTAAAATTCATGCTTGCTTTGCATGCAAATAAAACATCAAATTTGGGGCAACAGACTTGCATTATGCAGATTTTTATGATTAAAATCCATTGTTCATGTTCTGGTTGCCATCTTTGTCTAAATTAATTGCAGGAATTCATTACAGGTGCTTTATAAGAGAAAGGGAGCTTAAATCAATGTCCAATACATTGAACATATCCTCCGAATTTGAAGAATTATCCAGATCTGCACCAGTTTTGAAGAATTCCGGCCGAATAAAGAGAAAAAGAATTGTTCAGACAAAGATAGACACAGATACTGCCATGGCAAAGCGGGATGAAAGGGAAGGATCAACAAAATCATGCATAGCTTCCAGATTTGCTGAAGTCAACAGATTTAGATCCAGATCTCATAATTGCAAAAACTTCTAGCACAAAGGCTTCATCCTCTTGTTTCGAACGCAGCCCATGAAGAAGTCAGTGCGTGGAATTTTTTTTTCAGGATCTTGTGCATGTGCTCTCAATCTTCCAGTTGAAGCCTTCATTGAAGTTGCATTCACCCGGAGTGCTTTTCAGAATTTTTAATTGCTCATATGCAATTAAAAATAAAAATGATGAGTTATTTATGGCAGACATTGCACTGATGCATGTGCAAGAGAAGAACTGCAAAAGCTTCAAGGATAAAAGGGAAGACAAGGCGAAGGCACCACCCTTAAGCAAAATTCCAGATCCAACCGCTTCCAGATCTAGTTTGAATCAGCTGAAAAAGGACAAGACTGCAGCTTTCCTCTTTCTTCTTCTTTCTCTTATTTCCTCCGACAAAATAATTGAGTGATCAATTAAATTATACAACTTAAGTGATTGGTTTAAAAACCATTACTTGAAGAAGTCAACTACTTGGAGATAGGTGGCAGACGTGAAAAATAGAAGGTTCTATTTTTAGTTGCAAATCATGCATGTCATGCAAAGAGGAATTCCAGGAGGGAGATTGCTAGTTGTTTCCTTTTCGACTTCCACATGTGCCAGTTCAACTAAAAACTTCCGACTTGTAACTGCCCCTCTACATTCTATAAGTAGAGAAAGAACCTTCGGATTAAGGATCAGAATTTGTAAGCAGCATTCTTGTGTTCCAGACTTTGTGCTGAAACCCTTGAGAGCCACTTGAAGCAAAGGAATATACTGGAGCAGATTTCCGGAGAACTTTGTGTCACGGTGTATTTTGTTTCTAGCTTTCCATCTTAGATCTTTGAATAAACTTTGTGTTATTTTGGATCTAGATCTAGAGCTACCTTTGCTTATAATTCTATGTTGATATCTATTGGTTTCTTCTATGTGCATGCAATCAACTATGTTATCTATTGATTGGATGCACATCTTCCCCATTTCTTCTTTGTGTTTTTATAATTCCCTTCTATAAATATTTCCTTTCTTAAACAGCTGCTTACTTGTTGCAGAACTGTACAACTATGGTTCATGAGCTGAACAGTAAAAGTAAAACCTCATATAGATACTAACATACTTTAATTGACAAATTTGACACGGGAGTCTCACCGGTAAATGAGGGAGATTTATCTCATGACTTCCTATGTTTTATGCTATGCAAAAAATCCAGCCAACAGTGATTGAATTTTTAGGACCCATCTCCCTAGTTACTTACAGAATTGGCTAGCATTACATTATCACTGCCACTGATTACTTGACAAGATAGGTAGAAGCAACCCTCACTTGAGATTGCATGGTCACTACAACTCTTAGAGTTTTGTTAAAAAATATAAGTAGATAAAGGAAGTCACTTTTTAGCAGAGACAGTGTGCATATTATTGTCATACTTCACGATCGTGCATAAAAAAAAGACATCCTATCCCCACTAACCTAGTGGTATTGTTGAAGTCTTTAACATAATATTGGGCATGACATTGACGAAGGTTTGTGATGTTGGAAGAACTGACTGGGATAACTGAGTATCAACAGTATTACGGGCTTACAGGACAACATATAAGAGGATGGCAAAGCATACTCCCAGTTAGTATTCAGAAAAAGGGCAGTGTTGCCTGGAGATTTTGTAGTGCCTTTGCCGTGTATAGCCCGTGTAGTAGAGCTCGATGACAAGAAGGCACATAGATGAGAGGCTTCAAGCACTCGTGCACTTGTACGAGAAAAGGCTTTTGGCTAGATGGAGTTAAGGAGTTGAGAAGACACACCATAAGTTATGGCATGATAATTGCATCAAGGATAAGGTGTTGACCAAAAAAGGGTACACTTGTGCTTTTGCATGACTCAAGGTATGCTAAGCACTTACGAAAATTGCATATAAGATGGATGGGACTGTTAACCCAAATTCGACACCTAAATAATCTTTCATTGGGAACTCCTCGTGCTATGATTGTTTTAGTGATGCACAACTCCTGGTTTGGTGGTATGAATATGGAAACACAACACATATGATACAAAAGTAACATAGAATAGAATGTAAAGGCTAAATAACACAAATATAATACAACCAATAATTATATTACTATCAAGATAATGTTTACAATTTCACCCAAAAGTACACCAAATGTTATCACTCCAGGTGGACTTCACTCACATGTCTTTCCAAGAGTATTTCCAAGAGAAACTTCTCAAACATACTTCTTGATAGCTTTTTTTGACACTCTCGCACAATGTTATGGACTCTCACTAGTTGCGTATCATAAGCCTGACCGCCTTTTGTCCCAAATGAGGGTGTGGCATTTTTCACTTATGGTCCTTTAAGACTTATCCACCCCATCTCTAAGATAGGATAAGAAATCCCTTCTAACCATTTATAATTCATTTCAACTCTCATCTTTACATGCAGCCTTATCCCTCAGGATAGGATAGACTTCCTATCTAATCCACTTTTTCTAGACTTTATCCCAAATATAAATAAAATATATGTAACCACTCCTTTGTCATTATTACAAATATAATATTAATTATTTATGACCACTTGGACCCTACTTACCATGACTTGACACTTTGACATTACCATGACCATGTATGACAAATTTTTTTTTTTTACCATTGACCATCACTTTCACAACATTCCCTTAATGTATTTTGACTGTTACAATAGAATATTTTCTAGTTACATTCTACCATGTGTACTGTAATTTATTAGTGGATGCCGCTGATTTGTAGTGGTCACTACGACTAACTACAATAGATTATTAAAACATTCACTAATGAAGCCACAAATTGGTTGGAAAATTCTAGTGTCGACAACTTCCCCCCTCAACTTCTACTCCATCCTTGGAGTAGACTGTCATAAACAATCTGGATCAAATGCTTGAAAAATATTCTTGTTGTGGTTGATCAATTTTTCAATTGGAGTACCATCCAATTCCTTTAGTTGATATGTTCCATTATCTTGCACTCCTAGTATCCTATAGGGTCCCATCCATTTAGGAAGTAGTTTATTGTGCTTCCTCGTATGGTGTTGAAAATTATATACTAGGAGCAAGTCATTCATTTAAAGTCCATAACTGACACATCCACCTCACTCTTTTCATCGTCAATGTTCGAATACGCTTTTGTTGCCACTGTATCCCTAATTTATTTCCTTGCTGCAATTATACACCCGATTATTCTCCTTTGCTGTACATCCTCTCTCCATTCTGTATGCCCCTGTTGCTTGATATTGGATTGTATGGTTCTGCTCTTCCTCTTTGTTGTACGATCCATTAAATGCTTATTTCTGCACAATATTTTTCTCCCACATCACTAAGAATCATTTGGGAAAAAAGGTAGTGATTATATTTGTGGGTTTTTAGAGCCATGTTGGGCACTTGTTTTGTGTGGACAAGCTAAGCATGATTTGAGCTAGTGACGCTCAGGGACAACACATGCACCCACTTATATCCACCTCCGAGTTCGAGACCCGACTATTCAGGAGTTACCCCAAATGTGTGCTACTACTGCGGTTGTGTTTTGGCTACTACAATCCTGCTGTTCGGGGAATGCTCTAAAGTACGAACCGACACATGAGGCATCCACCCCAATGCGCTCAAAACATATGCCCAACAACATCCATAGTTTCTGTCACCTCTGCGTACTTGACAAGAGGGTTTGCCCTACTTGACTGAGAGTTGGCTGCACTTGTTAGAAGCTTCAAAATTTTCCTACTTGACTGAGTGTTGGCTGCACTTGTTAGAAGCTTCAAAATTTTCCTCAAAGTATTTTCAGCAAGAGTGTCTGGTGGTTACAACTGCAATCTCTACAATATTAGTCACTCCACAAATGTTTTCCATCTTTCCTCTTCATTCTCATTTTTATCATGTTGTTTTTGAGTTGTGATAGAAGGGACTCCAACTTTTTTTTGCAAGGGGGATAATGTAGACTGTCATGCTAGTATTGTCATCAACATATTATCAATTACAAGATTGGGTAGCCAATGTTATGTTGTTACTGATTGTATCGTTGACATTAGGTAGTTTTGTAATGACTCTTGTTAGTATGTTCAGTTGTTGAGTGTGTTAAATTGACAAGCATTGCGTCTTCTTGTCATATAAATGAAATGATTTGTCAGAGAAAGGGTGTTGAATACCAATACCTCTATATACCTTACAAATTGTATTGAGCATTACCTATGGATAAATCATTGAGTAATATCATATTCCTCTATTTGTTATGTGGTGCACATTTACTATTTTGTGATTGATATTATTTGGTAGTGTTATTTTCCTATAAACATCGTACTCAAGCTGAGGAAAAACATAAAAGTAAGAAAGGGAGGACATGAGACCACTAAGTTAGGGCCCTACCACATGGTCCTCAATCCAACTTGTCATTAAGGGCTACCTAAGTGTAATGTGCCCTTCTCAATGCTAGTTCTCTTTTAAGCTTAGAGCCCATTCCATTTCCCATGGGCTAAAAGGGATTGAGCAAGGAAAGTTAATATCATGATTTTTAGTTGTTTTAATGAGCTTTGTATTTTTTAGATAATTTTTAAAGTATAGTCAAATCGGATCGGAAAAGGCAAAAATCCAATTGAAAAAGAAAAATAAAAAAGGAACTATTATGTCCCCAAGGAAACCGGTCCTCTTTAGAGGATTCTATTTTGTTTTTGGTACCACCTCTAATTATTTAAAGGGATCACTCAACTTGGAAGAGGTTATGCTTTCTTTTGGAAATTATTCTCTTGGAGCTTGGGAACATGTTTGCATTCTCTCTCATTCATTGAGGATGAAAACCCTCTTGGAATACCTATTAAAAATGAAAACTTTCAATAGTGGACTGGTTTGAGGACAAAAACCCTAAAACTTATAAAAGGGTGATCTCATAAGGAGTTTCTATTCAGTTTTGAAGGCATTTCCAGCCCTTCCCAAGGGTAGCGACTTGCCCTAAGGTGGATTTTACAGTTTTCTAGGGCACGACATCTCATTTTGTTTCTCCCTTTTTGGTAGCTAAAAGCTTCATTTGTAATTCATTTAGGGGCTTCGAAAATTTCATTTCCATCCACATTTATAAGGGTATTCACCATTGTTGATTAATTAATTTCTAGTTGATATTAAATTGGAATATATATATATATATATACATATATATATATATATATATATTGGTACATTTCTCTTGCAATCATTTCCAGATTTGAAAAATATTATTTTGAAGCATTTTAAAATTATTTCGAACAAGTTTTTTGTTGATTTCTACTATAAAATAAAAATTTGTACAACATGTTGTTAGGGTTTGGAGGTTAATTTCAGTTTATTGTTTGGATTGTGTAAGTTATTTGATTTTCAGTTTCATCCTAGAAAAGGGGCATTACAGTGGTATTAGAGCATCAATTTTCCCAGCCTACAAGGTCGAAATCTAACTTTTGAGGCAAATCTACAATGGACACATAAGTGAAATGGAACCAGTGAGGGAGAACATGGATTTGAGACCTAAGTTCTTACCAAAGAAAAATAAGTCTTTTTGAAGGTTGAAACATGGCATTTAGTGGGTCACACCATTGTGGCCAACTATTAGTATGAAGCTCTTTCAAAAGAGATTTGTGATGTCATTTCACTTGCTGAGTTCATAGGAGTAAGCAAGGGTAGGTCGAGGCCTAAGCCAAGATCTCAAGTGCCACAAAAGGATCCTTAACATACCTTGGGGAAAGTGACACCTTCCACATTTGATGGTTCCAAAGAGGGGAAAAGAGGTGCATGGATGAAGATGTTATGGTTAAACCCTAGACCATAAGAATATGCCAATGAACCAAAACCAAAATGGTTTCTCCTGAAAGAAGAAATAGAACCAACCAAGCTAGCAGTTACATCAACACCTTAAGAGTTCAAGAAAGAAATCATGGGGTGTGAACCGAAAAAATAAAAATTAGATTTGCAAGAGGGTTTTGAGGTGGAGTCACAAGAAGAACATGTTGAGGGACATGCATGTGAGTAAAGAGTTTTATAGTTGTTAATGTTGATTTTTAACTGACTAGAATTTTTAGAATATCAACCTATAAGGAGCTAATTAATGGTGTTCATGACTCTGGAAAGAACTATGAAGATGTTCCACAAATGTGTCAAAAAAGTATGGATGAAGTCAAGGTGGAAAGGGCTTCATTTTTGAATGTGAAGAGTCTAATAGGAAGGAGAATGCTAATCCTAACTAAGAAATTTTGAGTCACAAGGATTGAGGTATGAAGATATCTCAATCATTCTTCATCCAACAAAGGAAGGTGAACATGTTAAGGGCAATCAAAGGTATGAACATGTTGTGGATTTGTTTCTTCTTACTCAATAAATTCAGATGTGTGGTTTTCATAGTGGAAAGGGTGATAGAGTTAAGAACACTTTGAAATGGCACATGGATACTTACATACAGTTTCCAAATTGTTGTACATGAAATTTTGGGATCCAGGTGAGCCTTTGAGATACAACGGTAACTCAACAATTCCTATTTTGAAAAAGGAAGCATGGGATCTAAGTGATATTTTGGAATCTAGGGAGGATAGAGTTCCTAATTTCAATATTTGCATTGTTGATAAGTTCTTCATCCTACACATTAAATGATAGCAACACCTCAATATTGTTTTAGGAAGGCATAAGGTAAATGAAGATTTCAATTTTGTTAGTATTGAGGAGGAAAATTTAGTTATTGGGGTTCAATGGTGTAGTGCCCCCACCAATTCGTAGAAAAATTCTTTCGTCAGCGTTTACGGTTCACTTGAATTTTCAAATCATGTTCGTTTGTTTTGTGAATCCCCGAGTGTTGTGGAGGTAAGGATACATTAATGCCACTCCCGTTACCACCTCTCGATTTGTATTTGTGTGGTCTCAAGTCACTCCTTGGTGGCAATGAGTTTGTTGTTTTAGTGTTGTGCTTATGATTTTAATAATTTATAAAATGAACCAATTAAATGGAGCGTAAAGAAAATAGTACTACATTTTCAATATTTGAAATATTAGATGATGTTAAAAGATAAAAGTAATGGTATGGATCTTTTATCTTATGTGGTTGTATTTCCTAAGGTCAAGAGCATGATTATCTATAATTACGAAATCTCTAAAATTCAAGCTTCCGAGATGTTTTATCTTGTTGAGAGTCAAGTCTCTATGAATTATGAGTTATTACCACCTTTGTGGTGGTTGGGAGGGTTCTTCCTCACTTTGACATGAGGTGCATCCACAACTATCGAGGTCACTTTAAGTATATCAAAATTACCTTAATTAAATTAAATGAAAACAATTTCAAGATGATTGTAAGAATCTTCTAGGGCGTTGATGAGGTTCGGGTGATAACAAATTGTAAGATTAAAAAAATCATGAAATTAGCATAAAAGAAGAGTTTTCTTTTAAATATAAATAATTCTTTAATATCCTTAAATCTCTCCAAATTTACTTTGGAGCTTGAGCCAAACCTCATTTAACGAAGAATTAATGTAAATCCTTGGGTTTTGTAATTTGGCCCACCGTGAGAAAATTTTCGAGAATTTTTCTTGAGGCTTGTGAGGTTGCTTGTGTGAGGAATTTTGGAAAAATTTTGGTCAGAGAATGTAATTTTTCCAATCCCATGGTTTTATTTTGGAGCTCCTTGGTGTGAGAGAAATTTTTGATTGCAATTCTATTTTTCCTTTTGTAATTTTGGTTTTGGTTTGGTATTGGTTCCTGAATTGTAGTAGGATAGAAAGGAGATGGGGCTGTGGAAAGCACCTTGGAGACCTTCTAGCACATTCCCTACCATGCCAGTCTGGTGGATGTCATTATTTGGTTTATTTTTGTTACAACTTGGATAACCTGTGATGGTCATGTGGATGTTTTTTGAATTAGCTGGGATGCCACAGTGGTGAGTAGCTAGACCCCAAGAAAAAAGGATTTTCTATTTTATAAAAGGTATTGGAATATTCAAAGTAAACGTGTTTGTTAGTTGTAAAGCCAACTCCACAACCCCTGTTAGCATCCTCTTTGCCAACATTCTCCCACCATCTTCCCATTGGAAAATTAGAGCAGGTCGTGGACTTCCATCAAAGCACAAGGTAGTGAAATTTTGTCAACATGTAGTTGCAACTACCCTAGTAGACATGGGAGGAATTTGTGGGCATAGACAATTCTAGACATGTGATAAGTTGATTAAATGCCAAAAAATGATGAGTCCACGTGGATTGTGATGTTACAGGTTTATTTCCATACTGGGTGCATTGAAAAGGCTTTGACAACATCTTTTGCTAGAGTTAGGGCACAATTGGGTGTTGGGTATAAACCAAATGGTTTTTCAAAAGGCTTTGGATTCTTATCAGACATTGCATTTAGTAGGCGTTGGAAGAATGCACAAGGCCTATAAATTGTTTGACAAATTGCCTAAAAGAAATGTGGACTCGTGGACAACAAGGATGGATGGATGTGCAAGGTGAAAGTTGGGTCAGGCCTGACACAAAGCTAATATGTTGAAGTGGTTTTAGGAACTATAAAACACATGAAATTGTTAGGTGTAATGTTAGATACCTCCCTTTTATTTTTATCCTACCCAACCCTACCAAATTGGAGATCTTTAAATGCAAGAATTGTACAAAATGGTTTTTGTTAAAAAAGGGGGCTTAGGAACTTTACATCAACTACAATTGTTAGACTTAAAGACAACTTTTTTTTACCTTTGTCAGTATCCTCTCATCTTGTGCCAAATGGGGGACTGGAGCAGGGTATGGTCTGGTTGTCATTGTATTGGAGAGGTTGATTTCCTTAAGGGTATAATTGTTTGTGTGATGTTAGAGATGTATGGAATCAGAAGTGGGTGTGGTTGGTTCCTTAATGTTTGTGTTGGAAATTGAAATAAGAATGTGAACTTGATCACATACATTCTTACTTTTGTGATGGTTGATTTGGATGTTGATTGGAAAATCATCCACCATGGCATTGAATTTGGTCGATTTAAGCTTGGTATGTCTATAGCTCGGTCTAAACGTGTGAGTTGGGATGTAATATAGAGATTGTTATTCTAACTTAGTTTTGTTGTCTTGATGAGCTACTTGTTGTATGACTCCTGAGCTAGATATAAAATATTGATGTTATGGACGACCTCGAATTGAGTTGTGATTAACCCCTATACCTCATTAGTTTAGATTATCAGGCATGGTCATCTTACTCTCTCTCCTTGCACATTTTAATGGTTCTAGTTTTCTCATTTTAATGTAGTAGAAAATTATATTAAAGAGGAATAACTTATCAGTGAATTAAATGAGACAATGGCTTATAACACATGTACCTTTGTTTTGTATGCATAAAAAAAACAACCTGTAATATTAACTCTTCTCTTAATATACCTCATGAGATGTTGGAAAACCCTTTTATCAGTTTGGATACTGAAGCCACTCGAGTGGTGTATCAAACTCCAAACTCAGTAAAAACTACTCCTTGGTGAATTTGTGAAATACTAATAAAAAATATTTTTTATCAAGGCACAAAAAATCTCTTTTAACCTCAAAATGAGAAAATCAAGCTTTGAACTTGTTCCTTGTCATGTGGAGTGTTACTCCGAACCATGGTTTACCCTCGAATGTTTTATTTGACCCATTTTTGGACATGCGTTAGGAGGCCAATGGATTATATCGTAGATTTGGACAACCGTTGTCAGTTAAAAATATTGTTTGGTTTTGACCCGTCGTTTAAGCCCTAGGTGGAGAAACGAAATTCAACCTCTGCATCCCTCTTGTTTAAGTATGTGAAAATCACCACCAACCATTAGATTGGATAAAATCACCTTATAGGATAGTTTTTCGGGTGGGCTTGTAAGCCTCCGGTTGTTGGGCGATGAGGTCAATTGAGTACAACTATGATTTGTAGCTCTGGAAAGATGGATGCCAATCGAACCCAGTTCACCAGTTTTGTGTCCTTTCAGCTCCGAGTGTTTACATGTATATGGGAGAGTAAGTTGGGATTTGACTCCTTTTGTGTTCAGGTCTTTGGGATTTTTGTAGAACGTGGGTTTTTGAGCTACTTGTCTAAAATTGACGCTTTTTGGGAACTTGTAAACATACGGGGAAAATGGTCGTTTAACCTTCTCTAGAAAAATATCGATCTAGAAATTTTTTGTACACTGACTTATGACTGTATGATACTTATTTTGACGCTTGATTTGAGAAGAGTTTGATTGTGGAAAAATAGTGTTTTCTCTCTCCTCTCTCTAGCTCTCTTTTATAGCTCTGAAAATGTACTAAAATGGCATTTAAATTTCTTACTTTCTTTAGAAGTATGTTAATTATTGTTTTCATTATTATTAGAAATTTATGAAATTGTGAATCATGCTTGTTTGTAGATAGATGCCATATCAACAGTAGTGCAGACCATGTGTGGTTGCAGGTACCCGGACAAGGAGAAGTGCATCGTTACTTGTGTCTTCTTATTAGTATGCTATCAGAAAGCAATGTAATTATATAGAGTATTTCAGCGATATTGTTATGAATAGAATGTATTATTTTCATTATTTCCATGATGTTTACGATAGTGTTGCATATTGAGAAAATGTAATATTTCATACAGAGTTGCACTTTTTTCGGTTTGACGAATTTTATACTTAGCTGTATTTGTGTATATTTTGTTAAGTAAATGAAGTTGATTCTATCATGTTGCTTTGGAAAACGATGTAAAAGAATTCATTATTTTAGTTTCTAAATCAATATAGGAGGATGAAATTGGAACCTTGTCGTTTAATATTTTTAGTGCCATCGTAATTTTGGATATTATTATGTCAATTAAATTGTTTGTAATAATTTAAAATAACTTGTTTTTACCTATTTTCTTGTGTTGCATCAACTTAGGAAATCACTTATTCTTCAAAGAAAAATAACAACTTAAATTTGTGTGTTTTCATTTTTGGTGGGAAGCGAAGAACAAACATATAACTCAAAATATTAGCCTTATTAAATCTTTTTTATGATTTGAAAGTGGATGTGAATTGATCCCCGTGAGAACAAGTGATTGAGTAAACATGGTTTCTCAGTTGAGAATCAAAACTTATGATGTGTAAATGTTAAGATAATTCTAATTAACAATCAAGTTATTTAATTTATTGGCAATATAATAAAAAACTAAATCTAATGGCACCCTTATAAGTTAAGTACTAGACGAAAGTAAGAAAATGTAGTCTAGAACATAAAAGGGTAATGTGTGTTCCTATGTTTAGTGCCTTTCAAACCTTATAGGTTTAATAATGGAATATGACTATGATGAAGATGTATCTATGAAAAGGTGGTGTGTGGAAAGTACCTATCCGTGATGTTCATTTTATGGTTGGTTCGTTGTAATGGACTAGTCCATAAATAGAAGTGTGACATTGATTGCATCTTGTGATATCCTATTGTTTGTGTGGATCCATGTTGTATAAGCGTCATTTGTAATGTGGATTTTTTCTTGAGTAAGCCCATGTGTTTTCTTGTGAACCTAAGTGGTGTTATATAATTGTACCATGTGTTTAAAAAAATTATCCAGTATTTTTATTGTTGTATTTGGGTATGTAAAATGTGGGCACGATAGTTGGTATCAGAGTGAAGGTTCATACTCTCGAACCTTTGGGACAATTTCGTGATTTGAGGGTTATTCATTATGGTGGAGGAGTTAGAAGAGTAATGTGTTAATTTGTTGTGATGTGACAACCTTGGTACTTGTGATAACGTGGATGCAACTATTGTGCATACCACTTGGTGTTGGATTGTTATGATGTTGATGTGATTCTTGATGAGATTTCTCTCTCTCTCTCTCTCTCGTGTATTCAATGTGAATTTCATGTGTGTTACCACCTTTGTGTGTAAAAGAACTGTCATTGTGGACTATGAAGCGTTGTAATGTTTCATTATCCTTTGATATTGTATATGGGTACTAATGTGTTGTAAGACAAGAGTGATTCATTGTGAATTATGTCTTATCATGTTTCCACCATGCTGTGATGTATCATGATGTTATCTTATAGGTGATATTGTAATGGTGTATGTGTTGTGATGTTAGTCACCATATTCATCGTACATTATACGCATACGATACGTGTAGGGTTCATGTTGACAATTGGGGATAGACAATGATTTTATGAGACCCCTAATGTATTATAATTGCACTATTGGTGCATTATGTGGAAATGTTACGTGTTGTTAATCGTGTAATATTATTATGCTACCCTATCATGTGTAGGACGCTATGGTTGTTGTGCATATGTTTTATTGTGCTAGAAATGTAGTTATATGTATGTTATGTACCCTACACTAATTGGATATAAGGGAAGCAATTAATAAAAGTGTATGTATCGAGTGAGAAAATTGGATTGTTGACCATTTGACTTGAGCTGCGTATGACCCAAAAAGTGAAGTCTAACATAGACTGAAAATCCAATTCTATTCATTTAGTATGTATGGCGTTTACTATTCCGAAGCCATGCATATTATGTTGCATGGAAACCTTAAACTTAGTAAATGGAAACCCGTACCTCTTTATCTCTCTCCATAACTAGTTGTCTTATAGACAACCTTGTGTGATTAAGACTGTGTTGAGACTTGTGGCAGTTTGGATGTGATGATTCTGATAGAGATTATGGTAGTTCATGATTTTGATCATATATTATTTGTGTTTTGTGAGATGATGCTT
Source organism: Taxus chinensis (assembly GCA_019776745.2). Lineage (NCBI taxonomy): Eukaryota > Viridiplantae > Streptophyta > Pinopsida > Cupressales > Taxaceae > Taxus > Taxus chinensis. Next base: position 772,877,767 of record CM034153.1, read on the forward strand.
GATATCCGAGTGTCAACAACTCGATGAGTACCCCTTTAGTGGCCATGAAAGGGCCACATAGTGATCATAATGTATTTTTTACATGATTTGTATTTTATTCATAAATTGATCTTCTATTCTTTACTTTTAAAAACCATCACTTTTCTTGACTAATGCATCCTTAAATTGTTTGGTATTTAGTTTGATTTTGTACTAATAAAGAGGCCCTTGCATTGTTGCAGTGCCATTTATTTTGCTTAGTTTGAAAACTTCTTTTGGAGTTTAAAAGTTTTCTAGCCTAGCCCAAGGCTTGGGAATTGCTGCCACTTGGCGTTTGAAACTATTTTGAAGTGTTGGTTCTAACATTGTGATGTGATGGATTAGGGTCACGAGATCCACCATGGAGTGGTTGGACTTATGGACCCACTTCATTGTATGGGGACATGCCCCAAGGAGGTGATGTAGTTGTGCAACATTAAGTTGTAGATTTTTATGCCACTTGGGTGGAGGTAACGAGGCTCTATGCGCGTAGGGCCATAGGGTGACCCGGCCTCATTAAATGGAGAGATAAGGTAACATGACTCTTTTTTGAGTGACCCAATATGGATAAATAAGGAGTTGGGGCTCTATGGTGAGTGACCATACATGGAGAAATAAGGTGACGGGGCTCTATGGTGAGTGACCCAGATTTGTTTTGGTACTATGATTATTTCCTCTATTTGGGAGGTATATGGAATGGTTTTATGTGGAAATGTCTAATTATTATCTTGAGACTATGTTTCATTTTGTAAAAATATAAATTCTCCCTTTGTGACATCTTATCATTTGGCATTCTTGCATATCAAGTGAATATATCTGTATTGTGAAACACAACGAAACTTGTTAAAAACTTTGCACCAGACCATACCAACATGAGAAAAAGTATGAAAATGGCCGTGTGTAAAACAATCCTGAAAGGAAATTCTTGTAGCCAATCATTCTTACTATGTCTTGCAAGATGAAAGTAACCTCTTATACTTGAAAACCACTGATCAATCGTTTTGATGGAAAGATTCTTGTCACATTAAACTAAATGGAAATAACAATAGATCATAATCTTTAAATTTTAGTTCTAGAATATGTCTTTTCTCTCCTCTATGTATCACCATATGCAAAAAATAAAATATCACCTCTGACCCTTCAACCAATTGAAAACAATGAAAATTTTTTGGCTTATGGTATTTGATTATTTTGGTGTATGACTGTAAATTTTGTTGTTCGTGATATAGGGATATGGTGGACCGTGTTTGGTACTTTGGGAGATGTTGTTACTTGATATTGCTTGGATCACGGATCCTATTTGGGAGTATTGATGTTGATTTCCTTATTGTGGTGTTTATGTTGATTGATGAGTTACTCATGTGAGTCATGTTATGTACCGTGATGTTTGAGGTTTGATGCTCCTCTTTATTGACATGTACTGTTGGATATTATCTTGACACTGTGTGGGTACAATTGGGTTTTTCAGTCATGTAAAATTGGTTGCATATGTATTACCATGATGCCTTATTGTTTGTTAGGCACTAGCATGTGTTAGATCTATGCCTGGGGTATATGTGTTGAGAATTCTATGTTTTGTGGACTACATGTCTCCTTCCATGGTGGGGCTAGAGGTCTTGTGATGTGACACAATCATGAGTCATGAAAATGTGTTAGAAATGTGTTATGCGGGTTCCTAGTGTTATGTTTTAGACCCAATGTGATAAGAAGTCTTGTACTGTTGAGCACACTACAAAAAAAAAATAGAAAAAAGGAAATTATTAACAAGTGATAAGATTGTGAACATTGAATAGTGAATGGTGCACTTGGTAAAAATGAAAATTAGTGAGTACAATCATGGGAAAACACAAGCAAATGTGCTTCAAATCGATTACAAAATTTAGAATTGAATTCATTATGGATTTTAATTGTAAACAACGGAATGTTATGAGTTTTGAAACTAAGAAAAACATATTAAAAAAGGAATATTTGAGTAATAAAATCAAGAGAAATGTCAATCTTCACAGAACATTAGGAAATTGAGATTTTGTTTTAAAAAAATGTGTCTAACTTGACGGTGGTTACGTCTTTAGAAAGAAAGCCCTTTTTGCTAAATGAAGTATGTCGTGTTGAATTTTCGTGCTTTCTCATCTATTTTGTATCTTGGAGTATGTCACATCGTGTAAAATGCTATCATAAGGGAAGGTGAATGTAGTGCCCCCTCCAATTTGTAGAAAAATTCATTCGTCGACCTTTACGGTTTTCTTGGAATTTTTGAATTGTGTTTGTGTGTTTTGTGAATTCCTAAGTGGTGTGGAGGTAAGGATACAATAATGCCCCTCCCGTTACCACCTCTCGATTTCTATTTTTGTGGTATCGAGTTGGTCCTTGGTGGGAGCGATTTCGTCATTTTAGCGTTGTGCTTATGATTTAAATAATTCGTAAAATGAAACAATTAAATGGAGTGTAAAAAAATAGTACTACATTTTCAATATTTTCAATATTAGATGTTAAAATTTAAAAGTAATGGTATGGATCTTTTATCTTGGGTGGCCATTTTTTCCTAAGGTCGAGAGCACGACTATCTATAATTACGAAAGCTCTAAAATTCAAGCTTTTGAGATGCTTTATCTTGATGAGAGTCAAGTCTCCATGAATTACGGGTTATTAACACCTCCGTGGTGGTTGGGAGGACTCTTCCTACCTTTGAATTAAGGTGCATCCAAAAATATCGAGGGCGTTTTAAATATATCATAATTACCTTAATTAATTTAAATGAAAACAAAATCAAGATGATTGTAATTATCTTCTAGGGCATTGTCGAGGTTCGGGTGATAAAAAATTGTAAGATAATAAAAAAAATCACGAAACTATCATAAAAGAACTTTTAAATATAAATAATTTTTTAATATCCTTAAATCTCTCCTAATTTATTTTGGAGCTTGAGGCAAACCTCATTTCAAGAATTATTAATGTAAATCCTTGGGTTTTGTAATTTGGTCCACCATGAGAAGATTTTTGTGAATTTTTCTTGAGGCTTGTGAGGTTGCTTGCTTGAGGAATTTTGGGAAATTTTTTGTCAGATAATGTATTTTTCCAATCCCATGGTTTTGTTTTGGAGCTCCCTCGTGTGAGAGAAATTTGTAATTGTAGTTCTGTTTTTCCTTTTGGAATATTGGTTTTGGTTTGGTACTAGTTCTTGAATTGCAATGGGATAGGAAGGATATGGAGCTATGGAAAGCGCCTTGGAGATATTATTGCACATTCTTGGCCATGCCAGTTTGGTGGGTGGCATTATTTTGGTTTGTTTTCTTTTTATTACAACTAGGATAGCTTGTGATGGTCACGTGGATGTTTTTTTGGATTAGTTGGGATGGCATAGTTGTAATGAAATTACTTGTATAAATCATATTATGAGCTAGAATAGAACACCAAAGAACACAATATTGTAGATAAATGATCTCAATATGCAAGAAAAATATCTTAGCCACTTCAAGGGGGAAGCCTCAAAACCATACAATAAGACTCAAATGCTCAATGATGATACACTACTACCTACTGACCCCTATATATACTATTCCTATGATATGGCCATCACCAAGAATGACCTGCTAATGATAATATAAGATATATGAAAGAGATACATCATGATAAGAAGTTATGATAGCCACAAGTTGGCTATATACAACCGATGTAAGATATATGATTAAGAGCGTAACATGCCCATCCCCTTCAAAACAACATTGTCCTCAATGTTGGAAAGTCTAGGATGTTACTGCACAAATGCTTCATCCTCCCATGATGCATCCTCAATATTCATATTCTTCCACTTGATTAGGTACTCGGTAATGAATCTGGTCCTCAATATTTTAGTGCATTTCTAAAGAATACCTTCAGGTTTCAATATGATCCTTCCTTCTCATCCAATTCCGAAAGAATTGACTGGGTGAAAATGTGTTGCCCAATAAATTTCTTCAAGCAAGAAACATGGAAGATTATATGTATTTTACTTCCTGGAGGGAGCTCTAGCTTTTATGTTACACTATCAATTTTCTGCAACACTTGGTAAGGACCATAGTATTTAGGAGCAATCTTATTATCCTTTTTTATTTTTATTTTTAATGATAACTATTTATATGGTTGTAACCATATAAACAAAACTCACCCTCTTTAAAGTGTCTCTCACTATAATGTTTATCAGCATGTTGCTCCATGCGGTTTAATGCCCTTGCCAAATTATCTCTAAGACTAATGAGTGCCTCGTTCTAGTGTTGAATGTGATCTTCAATTTCTCTCACCTTTGGTTTGACCTTCAAGCTAGATATGAGTGATGGAGGATGGTACCCGTAAAGTGACATAAATGGAGACATTTTGGAGGAGGTATGAAATGAAGTATCGTACCACCATTCAGCAAGTGGCAACCATTTCACCCAATGTTATTGTTTATATAAAGTAAAACATCAAAGATATCCCTCTAAACATTTATTTTCCACCTTAGTTTTCCCATCTGATTGACGATGATAAGCGAAACTCTGGTACAACTGGGTACCCAAACAAGAGAAAAAAATAGTCTAAAAATTGCTTGTAAATATTGGATCATGATCACTTACTATATTTTTGGGTGTGTCAAAGAGCTTTTGAACTATCCATAAATACGATTGCAACTGTACTAGATGTGAAAGGATGAGCCAATGCACAAAAATGAGCATACCTGGTAAGTCTATCCGCCATGACCATGATGACATTTTCCCCTTCTGATTTAGGTAATCCTGTGATGAAATCCATTGATACATCTTCCCATCTCTCACTAGGAATAGACAAAGGCTGGAGGAGACCTGGTGTCTTAATGGTCTTGCCCTTATTTTGTTGACACATTAAACATTCTGCCACAAATTTTTGAACATCTCCTTTCAACCCCTCCCAAAAGAAATCATGTTTAACTCTATGCTAAGTTTTCAAGAACCCGGAATGGCCACCTAGTGGAGAAGAATAGAGCCCTGAAAGAACAAGGTGTTTAAGTGTAGATTTCTTACATAGATATAACCTATCTTTGTACCACAAGGTATCCCCCTTCCATATAAATTGTTATGATATGGTATGTGTTGTTGCATCTTTCTGTCATTCTTTGCTTGCTTTATCTACTCATATGCCTTTAGTATAAAGATGTCACATAACAATGCTTCTGCGGACTCATCCCTCCAAGATATATCACTGGTGACCACATTTCCTTCCCTTTCTTATAGACAATCTCAAATTCATACCCCAACATCTTAGTGACCTATTTTTTTGTTCTTCTGAAGATAATAGTTTCTCCAAGAAGCACTTAAAACTATCATGATCAATTTTCATCTTAAAGTGTGTACTTATCAAGTATGGTCTCCATTGTTTGACTTCCTATAATATTTCCATCATTTCCTTCTCATATGTGGGGTTCAAAAAATTCTTTCCTTTTAGCTTCTGTCTCTCAAATGTTCCTTCTTACATATCGGTATTGAATGAAGGGATAGTAACCTAACACGAGCGATAATTGGGTTGCCCCTGAGCCAACCTAGACTTGAACTAAGCAGGTCCCATATCCCCCATATAGATAGTAGAGAGGGTCACTCTTCTCAATCACTCACACTCGAATACATGATATTACTATCCAAAACACTATCTATATGTAGCCCGCTCTATTAGGCCCCTTTATCTAGATATGGAGTGGGCGAGTGGGCTTGCATTGATGATTTAGTCTTTTGATCTATGCCTGATCATCCACCTTAGATCTCAAACCTGGGAGGTAACCTTGCCCCTATCACATTATGGAAAATGGGGCTGGATAAGAATCCTTGCACCTATGGCAGATGAAGGTTCAAACCCAGGCAGTCAACTTTTCCCCTATCCTGGTAGATTTAGTTTGTCATATGGAGGGGGCTATAGAGAAATCGGATGCACTTTGTTAGATGGGCAGTAACTCTTTCCCCTATCCATATATAGATGGATGGGAGATCAGGGGAACTGTTATCCAAAATGTGCCCCTTGCTCATTTTTTGGCTAACTCCCTTCATTCTTCCCCCTCTTGTGCCTCAGTCATAATTTTTTGCTTTTTAGGCACTAAAAACTTTCTAGAAATGGCACCATTGGATAGATCTCTTTCTCAGCTTTCCAAAAAGGTAAAGTTTTCCTCCTAACTCCATGTATTTTTGAAGTTATGGCTCGATGGAGTTTTTTTGGGAATTTTTCCCCTGAAAAGCCCGCAACCAATGAAATGGCGCCACGTGTCCAAGGAAGTGGTAGGGGTCGGAGGAAAACTTGGTTTTTTTACCAAGTGTTTGACAAAGTTTTCAAAAGGGATATTTTTCCCCGCAGGCCCGTCGGTGAATTAGATTATGCCACGTGTCCAAGGGGAGAAAATTGAAAAATTTGACTAAGTGTTGGAACAGGGAAAATTTTAAAAAAGAAGGCCGCGCCCAATCAGTTTCGCCACGTGTCCTATGGCATCGGACCGGCGGAGTGTGGAGGAGAAATTAAAATTTTGGCGAAGTGTTTGGGAAAAAGGGGCAAAGGAAAATGTCTGGCCTGTAGCCCCGCTGACCAGTCAGGGATCGCCACGTGTCCCTGGGGGCCGGAGTTTTGGGGCACGGGGGGAAATTGGGATTTTTCCCAAAAGCTAAAATGAAAAGAAAAATGTTTTCCCCAAGGGCCCTCATCCAATGGGAGCTCGCCACGTGGCCCGGAGCTTCGGGAGGCAGGGAAAACTTGGGAAATTTTCGCAAAGAAAAATCAAGGAAATTCCAAAGGGAAAAGTCCGCCCCTCAAGTGCGAACCAATGGAATCTCACCACGTGTCCATGTGGCGGTAAAAAATATAGGAAAGGGCCGCAGGTAAAAAATACAGGAAAAGCCCGCAACCAATGGAGTTTTGCCATGTGTCCAAGTCAGAAAAATGGTCAAAAAGTGCATCGAAAATTCAGGAGGAAATGCCCGTGGTGAATCACCTGCTGCCACATGTCCTCAACTCATTGGCCAGGCGGGGATTTTTTGGAAAATTTTCCAAAGGGCAAAACGATGGAAAATAAAGCACAGAGGGCCCACGTCCAATCAGATCATGTCACGTGGCACCCGGAATGGCAGAGTGTGGGGAATTTTTGGAAAATTTTTCAAATGCAAAAAAAGTGGAAAATTTAAAAAACTTTCGCCCGCCAATCCGATTTGGCCCTGTTTTGCCCTAAAAATTCAAACGGCCATATCTTTCAATCCAGAGCTTGGTTTTTTGCGTTCTTTATATCAATGGAAAGCTGGTGAAATTCTCTACAAGATTCTAGGGTAATTTTTGTATTTTGATGGAGTTTGGAGAGAGAAAATTGAAAAAATGCATCTGGCACGTGGTCATGGACAGAAATGACGTTTCAACCACCATTTTTAATGAAGAATGGCTCGCATTCTCTCCCAACATGGTGAAAAATGTCAGGGGATGGGACTGTAAGGATGCCCATGCTGTTTTAATGCATTTTGGGTCAGTGGTTGAAGCTCTCCCACATTTTCCCACGTTTCTCTCTCCTGGGGTCGTGGCTTGCACTGTAAAAACCAGATTTGGCTCATTTTCAAAGGGTTGAACATTTTTTATGTATTGCAGGCTCCCTCTTTCACCTTAAAAGTGATTTTTGTGGAAAAATCATACCTTTTCCAAGACTGCAGCCTGTTTTGCCTCTCAGGTGTTGTAATGAAGTGGTTTTTGATGTAAAAATGATAATACGGGCTCTGTGAATGAGTTTTAATCCTCTGTTTGTGTTGTTTGATTCATTTATGACCCTCCATTACATTTATCAGTTTGTGCATGAAGTTTTGTTGCATTTTTATGAATTGTGTTAATCTACAGAAGTAAAAAATGCTCACCACTCCTTTGGTGCATCACCTTATTAGCACTAGTTTCAGTTTTTGCATTCTCTATCTCTGTCCACTTTGGAATTTAGAGTAGGATTTTGAGTTTTAAACCTCTGTAACTTGTAAGTGATATATCTGATTAGGGGAGTTGAGGAACCAACCTCTAAACTGGAGATTCTTTTCCCATTTTATAAGTCCCACACTTGGGGAAAAGATTCCATGTTGTGCAATCACACTGGATGTCCAAGATGTCAAACTTGAAGTCTGATCAACATCTAGGGGTGCTGCTGATTTACCACAATAGGAACCTTGCCCCCCCCTCTACAGAGAACTCAGATGGCCTCGAGAGGGTAGTTCAGATCCACTATCAAGATGACAGATGCACTATATTGGTACTCAACCCCCCGAACTCGGATTGGGCTTCTTATACTAGTCAGTGAGCTCGAGTCAAGGCACCCATGATCTATATAAATTCATCAAGAAAAAATATTAACCTTGCCCTCTCCAAACTTGGGTTGGGCTTCTCAACTAGGCATTGAGCCTTTCCCCAATATTCATTATGGCACATTCCTGATCTCATACCAGGTTCTCAGAGATATAGATATAGGGCTTGCCCCCCGAAATCTAAACTAGCTGGAGCCAAACAGTAAAATTGATAATAAGATCTAATCCTGTGAGGGTTGGAGTTGGTTGGTGAGCATGAGTACGGGTTCTAAGACTCACCTGACCGTAGTCAAGCTCTAATCGAGCTCAAAGACCTACCTCATATTTTTGATAGATCAGTCAAGCTCGGATCGGGATTGAAGACTTGCCCCCCAAATTCAAGATAGGGTTTCCAAACTGGGAAGTCAAACAAAAATCATCCTTGCATTCAAGATGCCCAATCTTAGTATGGGTTCTTAGAGATATAGATATAGGACTAGTCAGGTTGACAAGGAAGGAAATCCTGATACCAGGTTCTCAGAGATCTAGATATAGTCCCCCCCTAGTTAGAGATTCCTGAACATATGCCCCTATCTCCTATCACAATATGGATGGTAGATCAAGGTCGATCTATGCCTCCTACTCTTCATTCTCTGCCCCATACCATGATAAGCCCCTATCTATAGGGAACTCCCAAAAAGTGAGATTAGAGATATGGCTCCCATCCTCTGTGGGCTAGGCTACTAAAGATAGGGTGGGCAAGACGTTATTCCATCTATATAGGTAACTTGAGTGGACCACACTACACTACACTATACTACATTATAGTGAAGTGGACTATTCTACTCCCTCTCGGCTCATGGATTGAGCATATAACTATGGATTAGAAATAACCATATGGACTCAACCTCCCTTCCCCCACCCCTCCATAGTGATAGGTGATAAGAACATAACTCTCTACTCCATAGTTATGCTTAGCTCCACCATCGACCTGAACTCACTTGATTGACGGAAGGAGATCGAGGGAAACTCTCTCCTCTCATGTTCCCCTCTATAGCTATATCTATTAAAATCTGAACTCACTCTTCACTATTGAGATCTATACAACATTGTAGTGTCTTCGGAGTTCACTACCCTGCTTTAATGGGGTGGGTGTCTGTACCTTTGATGGTAGGCCCTTTTAGAGACACTTGAGTAGTTCAGTTCATTGTTTGCGAGAGATCTGGGTTGGTTAGATCTCGAGAGAATGAAGGCGGTTGACTACATCTTCTTTGTTCCAGTCTTTATTGCCATGGGTCCCATCAATAGTATACCAATCCTAACCCCTCACCCTAAGACAAGACTCCATAGATTGAGTCTCGGGATCATTGGAAGTATATATGGGATCCTCAGGTCTGTCGTATACCCCAACCCTACTAAAAAATGATAGCCAAGTAGGGAGACCAACCTGGCCCTATCAGTGAGTCTTGATATTGTGGAAGAGGCCTTTGGGGAATGTGCCTCAGATTAGAGGATCATGGATATCTTCTCCTAAGGAGCCAAAGAATCAGGTACGACCTCTATTGATCCAACCAGGCGTATGGTGATCCTTACCTCCTCTTCCATAAAATCCATAGTCGAATCACTGAGTCACATTGGGTGCATGCCTATTTAACTATATTGAGTCATCCTAGAGAGAGGGAGAGTCAAACTCCCAACATAAGAAATATCCTTTCTGTGCTACCCACCTCACTCATTCCTCTCTTCCACTTCCCAAAGCAAACCAATATAGGTTAGGTTATTTTAGGCAATGCAAACTCAAACCATAAGTGTCATGTCTTAGGGTAGGGATGCTTGTCTTGTTCCTTTGCCGACCTACCCACCTATTCACCTATCTATTTACCTACGCACCTCTCTATCCACTATAGATAGGGTATTTGTTCTCTATAGATTCGGTATCAGGGTTCTATCCACATATCTACCGGCCTACCCACTTCTCTATCCACCTATCTATAGATCGGGTATCAGGTAGCTATAAAGCGGGTATCGGGGATCGGGTATCAAGTATCTATAGATCGGGTATCATGGATCGGGTTCTATCTACCTACCTCTCTATCCACCTACATATCTATAAGGTATCGGTATATAGAATGTGGTTCATCACTGTTTATTTTGTCTCATTGCTATCTAGAAAGGGAGACCTCCCTCCCCCTCTGAACTATCCAGGGAAGGTTGGACCTCTATATGGACCCAAGAAAGAGATGTCTCTTGACCGAGATGCATGCCATCATGGCCACATTTATATCATGTGTATAATAGATATATGTCCCACCCATCGAGTGAGAATTGAAATAGAAGGGAAAAATGAGATTCTCTATATCTAGATTTGAAGTCTCCATCTCTCTATCTCTCGATCTGGGACAGATATGGATATGGGATAGAGTGGAGGCTAGATCAATATAGAGGGCATATAGAATACATATCACGATCTAGATATAGATAGGGTGTGATATCATTCATATCATGTATATAATGGAATAGATGGATGTGTACTGATCTCTATTGACATGTCACCTATTCTATTCCATATAACCGAGACGCCTCTCCCCTCTCTATATAGGTTAGGCTAGGTGGAGGGGGAGGGTATCGTCCATAGATAAAGGACCCCTATCTATAGTTATGGGGGAGGGGAATATCTATATCTATAGGCAGGGAAGCTAGTTATAATTCTAGTTGGCACAATATATCCATTAACCAATCCCTAGAGATATGTAGCCCATCTACTGGGGAGGGGGAACTATACCCTCAAACTCCACTATAGCTTCCCAACTCTCTATATAGAGGGCTAAGCCAACAGGAGAGTGTAGATAGAGAGGGGATCGATAGAGTGCCCCATGTAACTATCTATAGTCGGCACTGGCAGATGGGACCTACTATAAGATCTATATATTAGGGAGACCTATCTATCTATATGGGGAAACAACCATCTCACCCACATTGGTTACTTCCATCTAGACCCACCATTGCTAAACAAGAAATACCAAGACCAGATGTGAAAACTCTAACTAGAGGGGACCTAAAGGATTAGACCCTAGTGAGATCTGGGGACCGGCCCCACAAAATCGGGACATTTCCCTCCTCTCCCAATTCCTAGATCTCTTGACTGGGGATTAGCATGGGCTATTAGTTCTTCACCTAGGGATCACTAATCTATATTAACCATCCCCTCTAGAATTCCCTACTATTCCATCTATCACCCTCCTCGCATAATCTCTATTCTATATGCCCTTTATTTATATTGATTTGGCCTCCACTCGATGCTCCAAAATTTAGATTTCTTCTAGTATAAGTCGAGGGTTGGGTTTCTAATATCTGATATGATCTTATCTGATCTCTATCCTCTTTTTATCGATAGACAAGTGAGATAAAGAGATAGATAGTGACCAACCCAACTTGGCCTCTATATCTATATCTAGCCAACTCGGCCTCTATGATAGAGAGTGACGAACCCAACCCTCCCATATGATCCTAACTTGGTTTCCAATTCTATAGATATAGCCCCTCGAGAATAAATGCGGTTGCCAATTCTATAGCCCCTTGAGCTTCAACTAAATTTCTATATGGTTGTTAGCAAACCCAACTATGTGATCTCTATCCGAACCATCCTCTCTCTATCTGATCCCTCAACTCTAGACTAGATCCCTCCCCTTGATCCAAAATTGGCCCAGTTTCAGTTGTGGTTGTGGTTGTAGTTGCGGTTGCTAATATATCTTATCCCCCCACTCATACCCAATTGCCCATATCTATATATTAACCAACCCTCTATCCATCTGATATAGAAAGTATCTATTTGAGACTGAGTCTATATAGTTTTCCCACTGGATTGAAAGGGTGGAGATCAAACCACGGATTGACCTCTCCATATATATAGATAGTGGGCCCCTCTATCTAATCTATATAGACTCTACTCTATATTGGGTTGGGGGTTGGGGGGAGGCCCCCTATAAATATATGGGCCATTGATGAACCCTAACCCTATTCCTTTAGATAGATGGGCACCCAAGGCTCCTGTATCAAGGCAAAATTCCCCTTCGAGTAGGTTTCGATGAGTGGTATTAAGGGGTATGAGTGGAGGGATAGGATATAACCACAAAAACAACTAGGTATGAGTGGTGGGGTGGCTAGGTATGAGTGGTATCTAATCCAGAGAGATGGCGAGATAGAGATATGATGCAGCCAGTCGCCCTCTATATAGAGCTGGTCTAGTAGAGAGATATACCCACTCCTCTACTATATCAAATAAGGTTCTAGATGGGGTCAAGCCTCACCTCATAATAGGCTCACCTCATAATAACTCGACTCGGTTGCCCCTAGATTATATAGCCAACCCGACTCTCCAGATGAGTCTAGGCCTATAGGGTGGTCAACCACAATTGGGTATGAGTGGGCCCAATAGAGGGAGGGGAGAACCCACACTATATATATGGCCAATGAATCTATCTCTATCTCTAGCCCCCCTCTATCTCGATAGATATCTAGACATTTTATGTGATGAAACCCTACCCTTAACTACACTGCACAGTTATACTTTCAATGAACCCTAACAAAGCATATATAGATGGGGATGGGGATGGGATGGGCAGTTACCCCAAGACTACCCAAGCCACTCTATTGTAGATCGTACGCTACCCCATATAGAGATATGAAGTGGCATCTAAGCCATACCATACTCCTGTCATAGATAGGATAGGAAGAAACCCCATGTGATATTATATCAGATGAACCAAACCCAGTTTCTTATGGGTTGGGTTGGGTTGGGAGATAGAGAGGGTAGGGTGGTACTGACGTTATATGATATGGCTCACCCCTCTAGCAGGGGAAGGGCATCTATATTTGGGAGGAACGAGGAAGCCAAATAAATTCCATACCACCTGCATTCCCTACATCCTTCATGGGACAAGTAGTTAGGATCTTTCCTAGAGGGGAAACAAACCACTATATAAAGTAGGGAGATATACGGGTAGATAGTTAGGAAGTGCTTCTATAGAGGAGGGAGCTGGGAAAAAACCATATTTGCTCTATATATTCTATGGGGCTAGACTACCCTCTATATATCTATCTATATATAGGGGTGGTTCCCTATGCCATGTAGATCTATATGGCTCATCCACAAGTCATGATGCCCAGATCCCAACCTACAGTCGAGAGTGTTAATTCCCCCCTCTCTATATAATGTCGAGTCTTGATGCCCACATCTCTATATAGAGCTAAGTCTTGATGCTCGCATTGATGCCCGAGTGTTGATGCCTAAGTGTTGAAGCCTGAATCAAAGTTTGTATGCCCCCCTCTCTATATGGTGAGTCCCTATAACTAGTTCAAGGCCCCCTCTCTCTATAGTGAATCCTTATATTTACGACACTATGGGGTGGTGGATCCATCCGTAACTCCCGATGCCCCCTCTTTATAGATATATGGTAAGTTCCCATCTCATATATCAAGTTCCCATATCATCTATATAGATGGGAGGCCCCCCTAGTTCTATATGGAAAGTGCCCATCAGGCCCATACCACAATCTAATAGCCCATACCCCTGAACTAGAGATAGATATGGCGAGTAGCCCATCCCTAATTCCCAATTCCCCCTCTAATATGGAAAGTATTTATTCCCATAACCAGTAGCCCATCCCCCCGATATGCAGTAGCACACTTAACTCCCTCTCTAATTTGAACTATGGGCCCCAACCCTCCAATCCCCACTATACCCCTGATATGTAGTAGCCCGAATATAAATATTTGGTAAGCGTTTAAGAATTTTGAAGGCCTCAGTTCTTGAACTATCTATCTAGGATCAGTCGATCCAGTTCCCCACATCTATATATCTTATGGACCCAGTGCTTGAACTATCTATCTGGGATCATCTGATCTAGTTCGCCACATCGTCTTCACCCCCTCTCCCCCTCCAAAAATGGTGGGATTCCCCCATAACATAACAAGGGGTAATCCCTACCTACATTATAAATTCCCCCGGATAGATAGTTCAGTGTGGGGGGAATATTCCCACTCTATCAACTAGGAGATATATATAGATATATTCTACCATTTGTCTTATACATAACATGAATCACTCACTCCGAACTGTACTGTAACATGAATCACTCACTCCAAAAAAGATCTTGATCACATGACAATCATGTAGATCATATGGTCACCCAACCCATAGATAGATAGGAGGCCTCTCCCTTCTCCGCCTCGTCGACTGTATGGATAGATGGCCTCAACTAGATAGAGAGATTGCTGGCTATATGTAGTTTAGTTCTCCCCCCATATACATTATCTAGTAGATTTGGGAAGTTGAGTTTTTGTTAGATATAGGGAGATAACCCCTTGTCCTTCAGATAGATATAGAGACAATTTCCCCTATCTATAGTTGGGAGAGGTCAATTGAAGCTGAACTATCTACCTGGAAATTGACATATCTCTATCTGAATGTTCAGGGCCATCTATTTATACTCAACCAAAACACCATCTATTTATACTCAACCAATGTAAATTCTCTATGGTCTAGTAGGCCCCCATATATATATATATATATATATATAGGGACCTACCAAAAGCCATATATTTTATTTCAGGAACGGGGACATACACCCTATACGAGACTCCCATCTACATATATATGAGCAGTTACCCTATATACAGATAAAGGATTGGTATACCCAGCTCTGTACACAATATGTATACATGATTGGTATACCAAACTCTATACAGAAGAGACCCTCCCCCTCTATATAAAAGTAAAATTAGGAACCCCCAACCTCTATATAGTATTAGCCATATCTATTCTATTTATCCCACCCATGCCCATATCATAACCCCTGTAGACAAAATCAAGCTCCCCCAGTTCTATACAATATACAGTATACGATATCAACCATATCTATTCTATCTATCCCATACATACCCATATCAAAACCCCTCTATACAGAATCGAGCTCCCCTAGCTCTATACAGGAGCAAGATCCTACACCCTAACCTTATACACCCAGCGAGATATAGTCCCATATATAGAATCGATAAACCCATCTCTATATAGACGAGGATGAGCCCCTTTATACAGGATAATACTCACCCAACTCCCAACTCTAAAGACAATCGTGACACTTACCCCCCTTACCCTATATACATGATTGGTACACCCATCTCCCAACTCCATATAGATGAGGATGAGGCCGGTAGTTTATATGAAGGGCCCCTCTATATAGGATAGTACCCACCCAACTATAAGAAGTTGAGGGCAGTACCCTCTCCATCACTATCAAACTGTATGGGATATGGGGGAGCATCTACTCTTTATACAGGATTGGTCCCACCTATCTCTATTCTATCTAGTGTCCCCACCCAACCAACAACCCTAGATATATAGGGATAGGGATAGGAATATAGGAATCTATTTAGAGATCTGGACTTATCCCCTAGTATCAGTAGAGCCCAACCAATAAAGATCTACAATTCACCTATGTACAGGCAGGATCCGGTAGCACCCACCCAACTTTATGGAACAAAGACATTAGCCCATAAACAACATCAACCATATCTATTCTATCTATCCCACACACCTCTAATATATCTAGTGCCCGCACTCCCCTAGTCTAGAATCAGCCATATCTATTCTATCTATCCTACAACCCCCTAATCTCTCCAGTGCCCTCCCTCCCTAGTCTAGATACAACATACAAAATTTTCCCCTATCTAAATCTAGTTCTATATAGAGGGTTGGGGTGGGGGTCACACCCACCCCCTCTATCTACATGGGATAGAGGGGGTGCACGCCCACCCCTAGCCTAGATACCACCCACCCTCATCCAAGCTATACCACGCCCACTCTCATCCAATATAACTAGTGCTCACCCATATCCAATATTAGCTATCCAGATCATGCCCTCCCATACCTAGGCTAGATAACACTCCCCTTCATCTACTTAGCATCCTCCCAAGTATCATCTCTATAATGTACTCACCCCTATTGTAACTATATATCTAATCTAGATACCACCCACCCATATTTATATCTAATCTAGATAACGCCCACCCAAATGCCACATATATAGATATGGAGCCCATACCCTAAGCCCCTACCCCTTATATATGGCAGGATCGCTAGTGACCACCCAACTCCAGACCCTCTAAATAGGATAGTGCCCACCCAACTCGAACTCTATATAGAGATAGAGACCCCTAACCTATATATATGAGCCGTAGACCCCACCCAACCCCTATCTATATATGGAACTCTCATGGGAAACCCACTCAGCTATGACACATGCATGATATATGGCGTCGCACCCACCTTGAACCGAACCGAACCATCTTATCTTATGACCCACTCTCTATATCTTCTCCTATACTGAGATATGATATAGGTCAGGTCTATAGTAGGTAGAAAACCTACCAATTTTGGTATAGAGGGGGGAAGGAGAATCTCTCTATCTTTCTCTTGATCTATCACTCTTTAGTATCTCCTCTCTCTTCACTCTATATCTCTCTCTATCTTCACCCTCCCTGCCTAATCATTATTCTATATGCCCTCTTGATTTATCTGGAAAAGAGATAGATAGATTCTCTCCACCCTCTTAGATGAATTTATAGTTCTTCTACCATCAGTCAAGGGTTGGGTTTCTAATCTCTGATTTAATCTAGTTGTTAATGCTCCACCTAGATCTAGCATCACTCATATTCCGTATATAATCATATCTAATCTCATTTGATTTAGTTGTTTCATCTATCTCCCGTGATTGATATCAGTAGTTACATGTATATAATATAATCATATTCGATTTGATCTAGTTGTTTCATCAATGCTCCACCTATATTATATCTAGCATCAATCAAGGATTGGGTTTCTAATATCTGATTTAGGTGGGATGAAACAACTAGGAATGGTAAATATCAGTCGAGGGTTGGGTTTCTAATATCTAATATGATGATGGGATTAGATTGATTGCCCCAGTTATCTAACTGTATCACATATCATGCAATCGAGATAGATAGGATTTTGAGGGGGATGAGGAATTGATTATATTCTTCATGACCTTTTTCCTACAGACTTGGCCCGGGTTATTATCAAGTATGTCGATATTTCTATTGTTGATCTCAAGTGTATCTAGGATGTTACAACTTATGCCTTGTGTAAAGAGAGTAGGAGGGGTTGTAGGGCATAGCTCTCTCCCCTCTCCCTTCTTCTCTCCCCTCATTCTCAACTTTGGTCAACTCTCATCTCGTTGCCATCGGAGGTCGAAGTGGGTAGCAGTGAGAGGTCCTAAATCTAGAAGGTTCCAAGATTGGGATCTCTACGTCATTACCTTGGTGCTACTACAACTATTGGTTTATGTACTCTATCTGAGGTATCAATACTCTCCCAATAACGCCATCAATAGATATACCAACTCTACAGAGGGAGTGGGTGGTATTGATCGCCCACCATATCTTCTTTCTCCCCATCAGCTAGCTGATAGGATGGGAAGAATAGATGTACTCTCTATTCTAGATGCGCTCATCATTGTTATCATTTTGGACTAGTATCTTTCTCAATTGGACTTTGGTGTGTTTATTAGGGCCTTTATCTAGTTCAAGTGGGGATGATCCCAATGGTTCCACTCCATCCACCCAGCCTCCCACCAAAGGAGGTGGGTGTGTAGGCGGTAGTGGAGAGGGAGTTGGAGAGGGGGCGTTATCTGGTCGGGCTCCGAAGTCTGCCTCTGTCTCTTTACGAGATTCCAATGACCCTGAGTATGAGTGACTCCAACTATTGGGCAAATGAACTATATTTATTTTTGGTTGTGTGGATCGCTTTCCTAATAGGATCTATTTGAGAGACCCCCATCATAAAATGAATATTGAAACAATACCGATAGAAAGGAATACATGACATGAATAGATTGAAGCCTCCCCTCAATATGCAGGTCATTTGTGGCCTAGGATATTTGAACAAAAAAATGTGTTTCTCTCCAGTATTCATCATTATCATTTGAATTGTCCGGTATGAGGATTTGGGATGGAGATGAAGGAACATTATCATCTGAGTTCTCTAGTCTGAGGGTAAAGGTGAAAAAAGAAAAGGTACCTATATATATATATAATATATATATATATATATATATATGGGGGATTCACCGAGCTCAAGAAGGAAGTGAAGGAAGGAGAACCAAGGGGAGCTTACTCATCTGAACCCCCTAAGATCTCTCCGCTCCCTTGTCTATACCAGATTTCTCAGGGTGATTTGGGATTTCCAAACCTCGAACAAGAGGTTTTTGAGGCGATCCTCAGTGGACTAGAGAATGTGAAATCAATCTCGAGTGATCCTGAGACATAATCTTCAGCCGAGGCATAATCTTTAGCCAAGGCACAATCTTCAGCCATGGAACAATCTAAAGAGGTAAGGGCAGGTCAAGGAAAAGGGAAAGGGCATAGAGGGGCAGGTGATCACAGGAAAAACACGAGAACCCCTCGCTAGAACATCGTGAATCCTTGCACTATTCTGATTAATTTGATTGTAATCGTGATGTTAGTCAATTGGGGCTACGCTGTTAGATGTGATCACCTCTCCCTATATAGCCGAGATCACCACTTCAATCCCAATGATAGAGATGACATCTCTGGATTTAGAAGATTCCATTAAGGAGGTTTCCTTCTCCTTTTCTTATTACCTCAAGTGGGTGAGATCTGTGATATATATAAGATCCTGATTTTCCTCCATATTACCATTCAGGTTGCTGGGGGTGGATAATCGGAGATTCCTTGACCCTGGTGGCAATGGAGCTGCCTATCTCAAATATACCTCCACGTCCATTGGGTCTGGACCCGAAAAAGGGAGAGGCAATCAACTCAATTTGGGGTAAGGGGTTCTTGAATCTAGATGAATCAAGTAGCTCGGGGTGCCCCAATCGATTACACCTCACCTAATGAATCTCAAGCGCAAGACAATACATCTGGTCTTCCCATCCCCCAGAGATGGAGCTTGACCAAATGGATAGACTGACCACTTTAGAGTTGGCTGTGGAGAAAATTGTTTTCTTGTGTTCTCTGTATGCGCAGACACAAGTAGGTTTGCATTTGTAATATGAGATTATGAAGGCACATGAAGCCCTCTTGGACCTCCACGATCGATATCTCTCGATTATTTGAGTCCCTGAGGAATATAATGGTTCAAGAAAGGGAGTTCCAAGCCACCTTGTTGACTAAAGTAAAGGGCTTGAGAGATGCTCTCGAGGATATTCAAACTGTTATACCCCATATAGAGAGGGCCGAGTATAGAGATAAGGGGGGGCGGAAGTAACAACAACAATCTACTCTTTCCTGCACTCAGGGCTCAGTGGTGATGATGGTGGCCGAGAGATCAACTCCCCAAACTATGGGTATGGATTGAAATATACGGTAATGGTATCTCCCCATTGATATGATCATGTTGAGATAGGAATATCTATCTCTAGGGGTAAGGGGAGGGGTTTCTCTCTATCTAGGAGATCAGCCCCATATTTCTTTATCCCACATTTATTTATCTCTATGGAGAAAGAGGGGAGCTCATCAATACCGATCAAGGTGAAGGCAAGGGAGCCTATAGACATCTCTGAAAGAGAGGAGTATGGTTCCCCTCGAATCCCCTCGGATTCTATCTCTCTAGAGGGGGCTAAGACTGTAGATATAGAAAGGTTGGGAGCCCATCGAATAGAAAGGATTCCACTTCGAAGCGCACACCTCTGTCTGATCTATCTAATCGCCTCGATGGGAGAAAAATCGAGATCTCTCTAGGATCAAGGATCCCCTGAATACTCAAGCACTAGCGAATCAAGATTTCAGTAGTGATCTGATCGATCTTATAGTGAATTGTGAATTCTTTCAGATAGCGAGGAGCAAGGGGGCCTAACTCCTTGAGGTTGAGATCTAGATATATGGTGGCCCGGTGGTGGTTTCCCCCTCAATGAGGAGTGAATGAGGGGGAAATGGAGTGGGGGTTTGGTGGGCACCCCCTTGGCAAAGTATCTTCTCATATAGATATGGAGAGGATTGGTTATATCATGTATATAATAAGATGATCCGGGGGGGATGGTTTTACATCCCCTCAGTTTACTACACTCCTCCCTTCCCATATAAAGAGTTGATAGGGGTTGTCCTGTTCAGGGATGGGTATCTAGGAGGCTAGGCTCAGAGTACGAGTATGTAGATGTTCCGTTGTCTTCACCCCTCTCTATAGAGTTTATAGTCTATAGAGGGAGGTACTCCAACGTAGGTCCTAAAAAACAAAGTGCACATGAATCATCGTCATCTTGATAGCCCCTCTTTGTTGGTTCAAAGAAAAAGGAGCCACAATTTATTGATTCAAGAGAGTAGGAGTGGTTTTTCAGATATATATAGGGTATTTGAGTTCATTTATCCACATGTACCAATTGTATTCGTATATGGATCAATGTTTTACTGGTAGTATGGATATTAGAAATATTGTGATCGAGAAGAGGATAATGGAATTAAGTTGTGGTTCGTTTAGTAACGTGGATTTTAGGTTTATTTCTTCTAGCCAACATCATTGGTCATATCACTCAGACTCGAAGAAACTAAATGGGGGCATAATATCTACAAATATATATTATTAACTCTATCCAATAGTGAGGAGGATAGGACAGGGGTCACACCAAAAGAAGTCTTGAACATGGTTGTAAACTATTTCGATTGCAAAGACGTCCTCATTAGGAGAGAAGGGCACAAATATGGTGGGACACACTACCATGTGGATATAATGAATACAAATTCCTCAAGATACTCGGTGAAAACAATTCTCCGGAGAGCTTTCCCCAAATTTTGGGGAGGATCGTTGAACATCAGTTTCCAAAAGTGTTGGAACTCTACTTTGAAATATGTGAGAAAGGGTGAAATAGTATTGAGATGGAATTATCTTAAAAGGTTAGTGGAAGTGGCAGAGCTAGAGACTAAGAAAGTAAGGGGCCTCTCGGTAATTGAAGAGACCTACCAAATACTTGCTTTGAAGGAAAACTGGGACGAGGTAATAAAGGAGTCACGACTACGTAAGGTCCTATTTTCTTGATACAAGAGTACTATAAAACTATTTGAGGAAATCCAATATAAGTTTATTCTAAATAGAGCGTGAGTGAGTAGCTATTTGAAAGAAATATTGAGAGGAGCAAGCAATTATGACCCTGAGCACCTGATCTTTCTGGTGCACGATTGGATCGCTTGAGAGCTGTGTGGATCTCATAAGTTGATCGAGAGCACACACTTATTCTTATGTTCGCATTTTGAGGACTCCAGGTTCGCACAACTTATCTCGATGCTGGATAGTTTCTATCAAATCTACATAAAGACGGGGACATCCCCATTCTTTTAAAGCGCTTCTACGTCGGTCAATTTTTGGATCCTAGATCTCCTTTTGAGTTCAAGCAATGATGTATGAGAGAATCTATCGCGCAAACTTTTACCGCTGCTAAAGAGGACTCTGATGCATATAGAGAAGGGGGAGGGAAAGATCTATATGAGAATGAATATCCCGAATATAATTAAAGGAAATAACAAAGAGGTGTTGTTACTGCATGCTCTTTGGTTAGTGCACGTAATGGATGCTCCAAGAGAAACCTTGGAAGAGAAACGAGTCGCGGCGACACTAGATGTAAGAATATGTAAGTACTATCCTCCAAAATAAATAAATAAATCAGATACAGTGGGAAGATTGAATGCACCCTTTCTGATTGCAGTGATCTCGAGGCATCAATCTGTTTCCCAGCTACTGTTATCTTGTTAATAGCAGTGGTTACTACACATCATAGTGACATGTGGCCTATCTATATATCTATGCAGCAAGCTACATGGTTTTCTGTGATTGAAGCGTGAAGCGGACGACCTTATCGAAAATAAAAATTCTAAATCATCTGTTATATGATAGATTAGATAAGGAAGTTATAGAGTTGAGTTATATAGGGCAGACAGGGGGAAGGGGGGGTGGGCTGCATCTCCTTTAGTCACTTAGTATTTCTCTATTCAGAGCATATGGGATAGGTGGATCGATGGGTAACCAGTATATTGGATATCGACCGATCAACCCCTATATAAATCACATCTGGTAAGGAGTGTGAATTATTTTGGTAGTTCCTCGGTCAAAAGAGAAGGTAGTGCTCTAGCTATGTGTCTATAAATTATATACGTGATATGATATAAATGTTGGCTCCCTCGGCTTAGTCTATACCAAAATAGGTGGGAGCCAACATTAATATGGCTAACCATAACCAATGTGGTCCTATATCCATTAGTGATGTGATGTCCAGACCAAATTCTATTCGTCAAGAGAGGACCGATAGGTGACTACAGACTCTAGATGGATATAGAGGTTAGGTTCAATATCCCTTCTATATGGGTTCTAACTCTAACCATAAATGCTAGTGGTCCATCGGATTGAAATTCATCACTTGAGAGATAGCTATAAGCTATAGGCCCTCCCCATGGATTGGATAGAGTAGAGGGGATCGGGCCCTATCTATATCCACGAGGTCTGGGCCCTATCTATATCCACAGGGGGCCAAATCCCAACTTGATATAGAAGTAGTCCCAAGTTCGATTCCCTCATTTTTTGAGGCAAGTCGTTTGATCTCTAGATCGGGAAATCCCCTATTTGAACTATGGGCCCACTCTCTATGGAGTGGGGGCACTTGCCTGCCCCTATAGAAAGATCCAGAGGGGAGGCCCGACATTCTATATGGATGAGCACAACCTCCTATCTCTATTTTGTAGCGAACCATTCAATTGTCATATAAATAATATAATTCAGAGTGGGGAGTCAATCATGGGCCCCTATCTAATGTACTAAAGGGCATGGTTGTAAACCAACCACAATAGATTTATATAGGGTGCCATATTTATATGGGGGTTGGGCCAGATGGATAAGCCCCCTATATATAGATCTGGGAGCTGAGAAGTATAGAGGGGGGGATTGATCATGCTCAGTCAGGAGTCCCCCATAGAAATAGAAATATATATTATAGGGTGGGGGTGGGAATGGAATATATCACTTCACTTTAGTATTACAGTATGACATCATTATGGTATAGGACCAATCTATATAGGGGTGGACCCCCATAGAGAATAAATATAGAGAGGGGGGGCTCCTCATAGAGATCTAGGGGGCACTGTACGTACCCAAAATTGCAAGGTACTGTACTGCCGGAACAGTGTAACAAGTGCCCCAATGATGATACAGGTCTCCTCGCAAGGTGTTCGGGATCCGGAAAAGCCCTCGGAGTATTCCTTAACATCCCGCATGCCCCGCATAGCCCCCGCGTCCTTTGTTTTCCCCTTTTTTCCTCTTTTCTTGGCCTTTTTCCCTTCAGTTACGAAACAGCCGCCCTACCTGGGCGGCGGTCTCGTGACCGCCGCCCTGCTCAAAGCGGCGGTCCTGCACGCGTTTTCCAGAAAGCACTTTGACGCGACTCACGTAAAAGATCAACGTTTCACCAGCTTTCCTTGCCGACTTGGGCATGCATTTATGTTTTTGGTCCCCTGGAATAGTGTTTGGCCATTGTTTATGGTTTTTAGAGTTCTGTTTGGTTTTGATCTTTGGGTGAATGGAGAGTTATAAATAAGTGGCTTATGCTCAAGCAAGGGGTCTGATCTTTTGCTCTCATCTCCTAATTTCAGTAGTTCAGTCTGTTATCTTGTTTAGAAGCCATAGTTTCGGTTCATTTGCATGCTTAGTTAGCATTGTTCAACTGTTGGTAAGCCACATATCTAGCTTGTGCAAACGGTGTTATTGTTTTATCCAATCCATTGGAGTAGAATAGCTTAGGAAGCCATTAAAGTTGCAGGTTTTTCTCTTCAAACATGATAGTTTCAGGTTCTGGTCGCTTTATGTTGCATGACTTACGGTAAAATCCCGCTAGGAATCGCATAAGCCAAGCTCTGTACTCTTGCGCTATCCCTCTCCTACTTGCATTTTCAGTCTACATTCTGAGCTGTCCTTGTCCCAATATCTATTTCTGTCGAGGCTAGCATTACACACTTTTCTAGATCCACGTGAACACGAAAGAACGAGGAGATCACACTGAGGGGACAAGATCACACACATCATCGGATTCGCCACTGTTCTGCGGAATCCAGGTTTTAACTTTCAAAGTTCTAGTTAGAATCATATCAAATAAAATAGTTAAATTTCTTCATTTCATTAAATTCTATTCTCGATATTGCCAGGGAAGCTGTGAGGATTGATAGTTTCTGAGAAACTATGATTCACTCCTCACTTCTGAGGTAGGATCGAGAATCTTGCAGATAGATGAGCTATTTCATTTGTTTAGAATAAACCTACAAATCACATAGGCAAATAACTACACTCGGTTATCTTGTTTGTTTTAAATTGTTATTTAGTTGTTATTTCTAGATACGTTTAAATAGCTACTTTCCTTAAATTCTTAAAAGGTTTCTCAGAAAAATAGAGGTTATATATGTTTTAGATTTATTCCACGTAGTTAGAATTTGCTTTGTTACAGTTAGATTTACATTTTATTTTGTATGACAATCACGGGACCTCGGGAGCCCAGGGAATACATATTTGAGCCAATCGTGCCTCAACCAAACCTCGTCACAGCAATAGTTGACATAGACCAAAATCTCAGAATACAAGTATTCCAAACAACAACAGATTTACAATTGATTAGTTTTTAGTTGAGAGGGTTAAATATAGAAGACGACCAAGCACACACGTTTTTGGTCAAACCAACCAAACTATAGATTACCCTAGGAAAACATTCACATGACTGTAGAAGGGTTCGAAAGAGAAAAAACCTTTGGTTGTGATCCTTTGATCCCACAGCCAGATGCAGGAGACACTCTCACAGACATAGATACTAGTTTAAGGATCCAGGTTGCACGAACGCCTGTGAGATATTCTGAGAAGATCACACAGTTATTGGTCCTAAACATAGAAGCTAAGAAAGCATACAATTACTAGATACTAGGGATTAGGATTTGATTTCGTATATGACCATAACATGACCGCAACAACCAAGAGTCTACGGTTGTGACCCACAAATTCCACAGCCTAGACGAATCCATAAGTCAATTAGATATAGACACTGGCCTATGCACGTTAGTATTCCAGGTCTACTCCACTCCCACCCATCATCATCGAATAAATGTCCTTACTAGATATAGCAGCTAACGAAGCTAGAGAATTCTGGACTAGGCCAGAGAATCATCCGTAAAGTCAATTTTTTTCACCATCCACCATATGACCTTATCTGGAGACGTACACGAAACTATCCCAGGTCATTTTCCATGTATTCCACAACCCATAGATCAAATCACACCAGAACTCGATATTTATTGGAGCCTTCGAGCAATCATCCTTGCCGATCGATCTATCACACCAGTCTAAGTTAGAAGGGCCTTCTTTGCCTTAGATTCACAAATTCCATTAGTGTGTATCGAAGACATTAGACTGCCTAACTAGTTTTTCTGCATCCCACGCATATTCCACCCCCACCGGCTGTCTCGGCACGACCTCGGGAGGTCGGGTACGCGGAAGAGTTTCCTGTAGATTCCCACGCTCGCTTGTTCACTTTTCCGGCGTACAAAATTGGTGAACCCAACGTGAACCAAACAAAATTAGTGAAGCTGACGTAAACTTCCTACTTTCTCGTTCGGGAGTCATAGTATCACGTGTTCTTGTTCTTTCCGCCTCTTTACAAATCACCTTCACTCCTTCCCATTATTCTGTGGGTATTCATATACCCCCCGAATATGTCGGGATTCGATGCATATGGCAGACCCCTCTTGGGTCTTGAGGCATACTACGCCCAATAGAACAGACAATCATCACCTTCACTCTCAATATGGGGTGACAACTATTCAACTAATCAGTTATCAACACAAACCCCAAGAAACAGATATAACTCATCTTTTCAAACGGGGGAGTTAGATCAACCCCCTCGAACGCAACAAACAGAGCCTTCAGGCTCGAACAATATGACGTTTACCGGAGAATCTGGTTCATCTCCTCAGATGCTAATTAGACCACAAATTAGTAGACAATCTGACCCATACCTGGTCTTAGATGATGAACGGTCAATACGTTATCCTAGGAGTGAACAACATTCTCGGGGTATGTACCCACCTATAGGAGGTTTACAAATACAACCCGAGGTCTCTTTTCAAGAAAACACCTCTATGCCACTGCATATAGGAAATACTCTCGGAGAAACTTGGCAAGATAGCGATCAGTTCATAGCAGGATATCACATGCCTATACAACACCAGGGTATACAACAAACGCCGCTAAGGCAAAGCACCGTGACTTCACCAAATGAAGTCATTTCAACGTTAGTAGAAAAAGTGAGAGGGTTAGAACTTGCTCAAGCAAGTCAAAATTCTCAGTTCATGCAAGCAGGAAGTTCCAATCCTCCATACCACCCTGGCCAAGTAGACCTCCTCACGGGAGTAGGCACGTTAGGCATGCCTCCTCAGCATCCACAGCAAATGCCAACAAGGCCCATCATCTCTAACACCGTTCCTCCCGGTCTAGTATCAAACAATCCATTACTAGACAATACCCCATCATACTTAAACATGTACTCCAAATCACCACAAGGAGATATGTTCTCCTCTCCTGCATGTTTGTTCAAACACAGGGACTTCCCTATGCCCCTGCCAATGCATACGTTGCACCGTATCAACAACCCATCCCACTGCCACTCCCTCAGCAACCACCATCAATGGTCGAAACCTATGCGATAGGGACTTATTCAGAATATCTGAAGGAGCCCTTAGACTTCGCCATACGAAGCGTCATGCTTCCAAGACCCCTTCCCAATTTACCCAAGTACAAAGGTGAGGGAGACCCAAATGCACATATCAAGGCTTACGCTACAGCCATACGAGAATTACTCCCTTGGGATGGGGTTGTTGCTAAAATATTCCCCAAAACTTTGGAAGGCATCGCTCTTGATTGGTATTATAGAATACCTGAAGCCTCCATCCATTCATTTAAACAACTCGTGTCAGAATTCATTAAGGCATTTGACATGAACAAACTGTTGAGAATAGGAATCAGGGAATTCTTGCACATCAAACAAGAACACAACGAATCTGTCGCCCATTTCATCCAGAGGTGGCGTACAGTTCTTTATTCTTCAGCAAGTGCTCCAAACATGGATCAGATGGAACTATGTGATTTATTCCTTCATTCTCTCAGCAAAGAGGTGAAGGAAGAAGTCCAGAAGTTCCCACTAAGAACTTACGATGAAGTACTTGAGAGCGCTCTTCGAATAGACCAAGCAGCGATAGATAGTGGTCGTAAGACATATGGAGCAAACGGGAGGTTAATCACCTCCAGCCAGAACACTACAAATTATCCCGCTACCACAAATGTCAACCAAGGACCCAAAATCCTTAACAAAAATTGGGGTGTAACAACAGATGGAGTAACCGACCAGCCCAAGAAGGTAAATGTTGTCAATACTCCATCACAAACAAACAACCAACGAAACAACAACTTTACCCCGACAATCAATACAGTGGATTTTAACCATCCACAACAACAACAACAACGGTGAAATCCTATACAAGGGCCAAGCCAAAACTCATTTGGTTATCAAAACCAAAGCCAGAAACAACAAATGCAAAATTTCAATCCTAATAGGCAACAGTTTGATCAGAATTTTAGGCCACAATATACACCAAACCAACAAAACAGGAATTACAATCCCAATTCTTATTGTGGTTTCCACAAAATTCAGGGTCATGATACTAGAACGTGCCGTGACTACAATAAATTCATGCAACGTTTACCAGAAGAACAAAGACAGTTCTTCACAGATTTGTTTTTGGCAGATCCCGTGTCATCACCACCAAATACGCTCGCAGGGGCAGTTTCCCCTCAGAATGCTCCTCTCAAGATCTTTAACGATCCACTCCCAAATCATGATAATAACAGACTAAATCCAACTGGGACAAACAAGGGTGCAATGCCAGGAAACAATGATCATGAAGCCTCGACTTCACTAAATCCATCAATTGCGCCACAGTTAGGAAGTCAACCGAGACCCAAGATAGTCAGTTTGGTAGAATTAGACGCTGAACTACCTATCGAAGCTATAACAAGAACACGAGAGTATTTCTCTCAACCAAGCCCAAGTCATCTGCCAGAAATAGATAAGAGTCAACAAATAGTAGAAAAACCCATAGGTGCCTATGATTTAATTAGTGACCTAACAAAGACCTTCTCACACATTTCATTTTTGGATTTACTAAAGAACTCTCCTCCTCACAGAGCTGCTCTTTTAGAAGCATTAGGTCTAGGTCATCTAATCAACATCACCCCACCTCCTGAAACACAAGTAAATCACGTAGATTTTGATATCCACCCTCCGGGGCAGCCAGACAAGGATGTCAAATTTATATTCGAAATAAGTAAAATGCCTACAGACGCTGAGATTGCATGCCAAGGTGATCCAGCCTTACACTTACAAGTATGGGTTTATAATAACTACGTAAAACGGGCAATGGTTGACGATGGGGCCGCAGTTAACATAGTTCCCTTCTCTTTCCTCCAAAAACTAGGATATGGGGAAACAAACTGTTCCACCACTCGAAATACGTTGAGAGGCTATGATAGCCTTAAAGCCACTTCGATAGGAACCATAATACTGTCGGTCACCTTAGGACCCAAAACAATCCTGACTGAGTTTTATATTATAGATCGGGAAACTAATTATAATATGATCCTCGGCCGACCATGGATACACCGAATGAAGGCAATCCCTTCTACTTTATTTCAAGAAGTAAGATTCTTGCATCTAGGAAAGGTGTTTGTAGCCAAAGGTGATCCAAAACCTTTCGATTTGCACCTAGCTGATTTAAAGAAAAGACCAGGTGTGCACTCAGAATTTGAACTTCCAACAAACCAACTTAATAAACCCACTGACCCAAAACCAGAGGAGAAGTTGGTACCTACGACGGATCTTGAAGCTATCAGCATAACCAAAACAACCCCAACCCCCAAAGATAAAGCTAAAGAAACGGTATCATTAGGAACTACTGCAAAAATCGTTGAGTTAATAGAACAAGATTCACCAATGTTCTTACCATTTGATTCAGCAGGCATAGGATATTCCCTAGGTGTTGGTTCCCTTCCAGCAGAGGACCTCTGCATGGTAGAAGTAGAGTGCGCAAACACAGCAGATGCCCCAACATCTATACTCCCGGCTAAGTATTGGACTCTCCATTTCGATGGAGCTAAATGCCGTTATGGAGCGGGGGCAGGTATAATTCTTACTTCACCCGAAGAGAAAGTCCTCCCATTTTCCTTTAAGTTAAACTTTGAATGCACAAACAACGGCGCTGAGTACGAAATCCCTCCTCCTTGGCCTCACCTTAGCCAAGAGAATTGGTGTTGACAACATCAGAGTCTTAGGAGACTCGCAATTAGTGACAAACCAGGTTTCTGAAGTATACGAAACCAAAGCCGAACACTTGCAGCTTTACAAAGAAGCTGTATTAGATTTAAGCAAGGCGTTTAACTTCATATCCATTGAAGCAATCCCGCGAGAGAAAAATCTTCTCGCCGATTCAATAGCAACTTCAGCATCACGTTTTACTCCAAGCAATGAGTTAGAAGATACCCAGTTCATGGTGTCCATTCGTGATGAACCATTGATAAAAAAAATGACAAATCCCCTTTCAACCGGAAGTGAATCTACCATCCTAGACCGTATTGATAGTGATGCGGCTACTTTGGATTACTTAAACGCCTATGCAGCACTACATCTCTCCTATCATATGCTAGATTTATCCTTAATTCCACATTCGTCTTCCTACTTCGGAAATCCCGTGATGGATCATCCCTCACAAATGGAACCTAGCATATACGCAGTAGAAAATGGGGATGATTTGGATTTACCTCCGGCACCACCTGAGTTCGAAGAGGGTAACGCCTCTTTGATCGAAGAAACAATCGATGTCAACATCGGGACAGAAGATGAACCGAGAATATTGAAACTAGGTTCCTCGTTAACCCCAGAAGAAGTAGAAATACATACACGGATCCTCAAAGAACATCAGAAGGCATTTGCATTTAATTATAAGGAGATGACAGGAGTCGCACCCCACATTGCGGTGCACAACCTCATCACTAAATCAGATGCAAAGCCAGTTAAACAAAAATCAAGACCCATGAAACCCAAAGTAGCTCTCATGGTAAAGGAGGAGGTAATAAAACTCCTCCAGGTAGGATTCATCAAGCCAGTCGACTACTCCCAATGGGTATCTAACATCGTTCCCGTTCTCAAGAAGAATGGAAAGATACGCATCTGCATAGATTTTCGAGATATCAACAAAGCATGTCCTAAGGACGACTTCCCATTACCATCCATAGATGTTATTGTTGATGCAACAGCTGGTTTTGAACTTTTGTCTCTCATGGATGGATTCTTGGGATACAATCAAATCAGAATATCTGAGCAAGATCAAGCTAAAACCACGTTTATAACTCCTTGGGGAACCTATTGCTACGTTGTTATGCCATTCGGTCTCAAGAACGCCGGTGCTACCTACCAGCGAGCTATGACATATATATTCCATGATTTAATTCATAAAATCATGGAATCTTACGTTGATGACTTATTGGCTAAGGCCAAGAAGCGTTGTGACCATCCGGAAGTACTCCGCGTCATTCTTTCACGCCTAATAGAATACGGAGTCACGCTAAACCCAGAGAAATGCGTCTTTGGTGTAACAGGAGGGAAGCTCCTAGGTTATATCATATCGTCACGAGGGATAGATGTCGACCCAACCAAAATCTGGGCTGTCCTCGAAATGGTTCCACCTTCAAATGAATCTGGAGTCAGGTCATTCCTCGGAAAGCTGGGTGCAATCCGAAGATTCATCCCGGACTTAAGCTTCGCCGTTCATCCAATCAACAATTTACTCAAGAAAGACTATAGCATTGATTGGACCAAAGACTGCAATGAAGCCTTTGATGCAGTTAAGCACTTCCTTTTATCACCACCTACGCTAATGCCACCTAAGCTAGATCGCCCGTTAATTCTATATTCACGAGCTACCGATGTCTCGCTGGCCTGTATGTTGGCCCAAGAAGACGATAACAAGAGAGAATGCGCGTGATTTATTTCATCAGCCGAACACTGCTCGACTATGAAACACGCTATACACAGGCAGAATGAGAATGCCTTGCCATAGTCTTTGCTACTAAACGCCTAAGACATTATATGCTAAACCAGGAAACAAGGGTCATGGTAAAAACAGACCACTTACGAACTTTCCTCACACAAGGATCCTTATCTAAAAAGGCTGGACGTTTTATAACTCTAATGGGAGAATTCAAATTAACATTTATAAATCAGAAGTCGGTTAAAGGACAAATCATCACAGATTGGTTAGCCGATAACCCATTAGATGGAGGCGATTTGGTAGATTTAGACTTTCCAGATGAGTGCGTATACTACATCGAAACCCGACCCTCTATCTCTGAGTGTCCTTGGTACACTGATATCATTAATTATATCATGGACCATATGTACCCAGAAGGAATTACACCACAACAAAGAAGGCGGTTACGCATTATCATAGCTAAATACGTCATTATAGAGCAGGTGCTCTATCGAAAAGCATTCGATGGAATGCTCCTAAGATGTGTCGACACAGAAGAGTCCAAGAAGATTCTCCATGAATCCCACAGTGGAATATGTGGAGGCCACTTCGGTGGCCATGCCACCACTCGAAAAATACATCGAATGGGCTATTTCTGGCCCACTCTAGAACATGACGCAATAGAGTTTGTACGCAGGTGTCATAAGTGCCAAGAATTCTCCCACGAGATCCACATGCCGGCACAAGCTCTGCAACCAATCGCTACTCCATGGCCCTTTTCTACATGGGGCCTAGACTTAATAGGGAAGTTCTCTCCCTCATCCACAGATGGCCATAATTTCATAATCACGGCCACTGAATATTTTACCAAATGGGTAGAGGCTATGCCCCTTACCACTGTACCTGGTTCTGTAATCGCCAAGTTCATTTTGAACCAAATCATTTACAGGTACGGTATCCCGCAAATCATTATCTCTGATAATGGAACTTCTTTTAAGAATGAAGAAGTTAGCGAACTATGCAACAAGTTTAAGATAAGCCATCATACGGCTTCCCTATATTACCCTCAAGCCAACGGACAGGCTGAAGTGACAAACAAGACACTGAAAGCCATTCTCCTTAAAACGGTAAAAGAAAACAAACGAGATTGGCATTTGAAGTTATATCCGGCCTTGTGGGCCCACCGAACCTCAATAAGAACACCAACGGGAGTAACTCCTTTCTCGCTAGTATTTGGGGCAGAAGCAGTTCTCCCACTTGAGGTCGAAATACCCAGTCTCCGCATTTCATTACAAGGGATTCTGGATGAAGACGCTTACAGAGAAGCACGTCTTTCCCAACTAGAAAGCCTAGATGAAACTAGGTTAGATGTTGAACAACGGCATAGAGCTCTATGCTAACCGAATGTGCCGGCAGTATAACAAGAAGGTCTATGAACGCGACATATACGAAGGTGATCTAGTTCTAAGACTAGACAGCCGTATCGACAAGAAGACCGGTGAAGGAAGGAAATTCCGGCCCAAATGGTTGGGCCCATACCGAGTCATGAAGGACTACGGAAATGGTGCTTACCTCTTATGTACGCTAGAAGGTGAGGAATTTGGCGAAACAGTCAATTCCCTGCACCTCAAGCGGTTCTACGCATAAGCAACTAGCACTACTTGTATAATTACCTACATTGCATTTTCATATAGATTAAGATCATTTTGTCCACTTGTTTCTTACATAAATTGTGATCAAGGAATCTATTCTCAAAGCAATTCACTACAAACTCATGATGTTGTTGGCATAAAGCTCTTTAATCATACCTCTCCATTTTCGTGATATCATCAAATCATCTCGGAATCTTTTATCAAATAAAGTCAGACATGACGAAGTCTTAACGGTAACCATACCAAGATCTGCAAGTTTATTCTCACTTTGATTTCTTCTTAGGATAGGTGTCTTGCCTATGGTCTGTTCTAGAAGCTTCATGGTGTCACATCTATCCCATATGTACATCTCTTTGGAAATAAGCACATACTGACATTTTACTCAAAGAAACAAGTCAACAAGTGATTAAACAGAAAATTTTAATTTTACACATTTCCTTGCCCCACCAACCTTCGGTGATGAGCTTGCGTCTCTTACTAGTGACGTAGGGTTGGGAAAGGATGGAAATGCCCTTACTCGCCTATACCTTGCCCACGGTGATAAACCCACGCTTCTTACTAGTAGCATGGGGCAAAGTACAGGGGGTCCTCTTGACAAAGCAAACGTTAAATGGTCATAAACAAACGATTCAAACTTTGAGTCAAAAACGAATGAATCAGATGTTCAAAATTCCAAGAGAGTTAAAATCCTAAAAACCCAGATTTTGTCTACTATGTGGCCATCTACGGATCTAAGTCTAGATAAACCGCAAAGTAAGTTGCATTCTAAACTATGAAGTCACTCGGGTGGAGTAAGCTTGTAGTTTCCTATTTGGTTCCACCAAAGCTTTGTCTGTCTTTCATCGCTATCATTTCAGCTACACCTCATAACTTGTGCCCTTTCTAGCTCTCGGTGATGAGCCCTCGCATCTTACTAGTTGCGTGGAGTTAGGAGTGGGGCAAGTTAATCTGTTCATCATGCTGGTTATATTCATCACTCTGCAAAACAAACATGAGGTATCCAAAATTGCTTACAGAAGCTAAGATTCAAAATCACATTACATCTACATATATCAGCATCATGAAATACACAAAGGGAAACAAACATTTGCATCATCTGTTCTCCATTGCATACATTCTAAAAATCATATAAACATACATCGTAGTATATACAAAGAAAGCTGGAAATAGAAAGGAAACCATGAGTGCCAAGATTTTGATCCAAAATGAATGCATATATATAAATGATCAATGTTTATATACAATGCCATCATGCACTAAGCATGGTCAAAACGCTCAAAGAGCCCGTGATATACAAAGAATACATAATGCAAAATACACGAGAGCCAAGAGGCCTCTCAATCCCTACGCGACCCCTCCGAAGGTGCACGCCCACGCCTAGGACTCCGGCTACGCCGGCATGCTCTGAATGTACGGAGGGCTCAGGGTCTCGAGGAGCAGCTGCAGTCTCACCACGAGAATGGCTCCTCATAAGGCACTCAGCCATCCTATAGCCCGCTAGCTCGGTGCGAAGGGTCGACACCATCCTGGCCACATGCCAAACAGGAGCAAAAACATCGGTATGCCTACCGGCTGCTGAAGGCTCCCCAGCGTCCACAGACAGCTCTGCGCGGGTCCTATCCATGGGGATCATCAGGGAATCGGTACATACCCTGCGGATCAAATCCCGCCACTCATCAACAGTCTCTGCAAACAAAGGAGAAAATGAATTAGAAACTAAGCAAGAAACTAAAAGATACAAAATAGCAACTAAGGAGAGCCTACAAATAAACATTAAAAGGGAGAAAGGGTAACTTACTCGGATCCCCAGGCATCCAAGATGGGTCGCTGGGACCGGCACCTGCCGCGGATGCCGCTGCTGACTGAGGGGTTGCTCCTGTGGCAGGGGCAACATGTCGCCCACAACTGACTCATCCTCTCCACCATGGCCCTGAGAGAGTGGCTCCTCTGAAACTAGAGTGTCCTTCTCTGCGCTCTGCTCAGCCCTCTCTGCCTGCATAATATCCTGAGTGTCATGCCACTCAGGATCGCTGTCCTCGGTCTCCTCCTCTGACCCTCCCTCTGTGAACTCCTCGGACTCGGAGTCAATATCAATAGGGTCATCGCTGCTATGAGTAGGACCCATGGCTATCTGAAGCAAAGGTGCCCGAGGTGCACCAGCTCTCCCTCTAGCACGAACTATCCTCCTGGCTGCAATGGGAATGCCAGGAGTGATCACTTTCCAACCCCGGCCTCTAGGCCCCCCTCTGGCCTCGTGAACTGATCTGTAAACTGGTGCCACTGGGGGAAGCATACCCGTGTAAGGAAGGCCAAACTGCTGAGGAACTCGGCCAAAGGGGTGCACCTCCACTCGTCCCACTCGATCGATAAGCTGCCCTGTGGTGGAGCAGGAGATCAAGGTAAGGGTCTCCTCGCCCCATATGCCGGCCATGAGCTGGTATGGTGTCGCCTCCATATCAGCAGTAGTTAGGGAGGCAACTGGCTGATGAGGTGCTCTAAGCACCGACATGTCTGACCATCTGGCTGCCCTAACAGCTCCAGGATCTGCCACCTCCACACCCCTGCCATAAGGGATGAAGCGCTCATAAACCCAACTCATGACTAGAGTCGGGTGGCTCAGTGACTGCCCCTGTAAACGGACCACCCTATATAGATCGTGGTAGGTGGTCCCAAGAATATCTGTGCCCCAGGCGTATATCCGGTCGTGCCCCTCTATCTGTGCAATAATGGGGCCCCAACAGTATAATAACGTGTCACCTCCCTTGTCCCCGATCAATCTCGAGGCAAGGATCCCCATGATGGCCTGGCGAAGTAAGGGGATAGGCAAAGAAGGAATGGATCGAACTCTCACCCCCTTCTTCGACCCCATGGAGATGACTGCATCTCCCATATATGCTGCCCACTGTGCAATCTGTGCCCGGGAGCCTGCTGTCTCTAATGTAAGTCGCCTCCCGATGATCGGGACCCCCAGAATGTGGTAGACGTCCTCTAATGTGATGGTCCACTCACCACGGACCCCTGGCAATCGGAAGGTGTTCCGATCTGCATCCCAGTAAGAAAATAAGTCACAAAGGATGTGACTAGATGGTGCAACATGTGGCACGCGCGATATGCGCAGTATACCAGCCCTCTGAAGTAAGTCCTCCTCATCCTGTGAGAGGGCATCTAGTACCCCTGAGAGCCAATCACACTCTCTCTCTCTACTCCATCGGATGTACTCCTCTCTCACCTGCATACACCCAAAAACACACAAAACACAGCAAGTTAGCATCCAGGCAACATTGAGAAAGTCATAAAAACACGTAGAAATGCTAAAAATATAAGTGCAACCTCAAATATTAGTTCCTTTTGCATTCTGTGCAAAACCGCCGCCCTGAGCAGGGAGGCGGTTTTGTAACCGCCGCCTTAAAGGTGGCGGTCGTGTAACCGCCGCCCTGAACAGGGCGGCGGTCATGTAACCGCCGCCCTGGCCAGGGCGGCGGTCGTGGTCCGAAAACCCACGCGGGTTTTTAATCTAAAAAAGCCTAAAACATGCAAAAAATGACCATTTAACCTAAAAATGGAGCCTACCCAGTAGGCGCCCCCCCTAGATGAACCTTTTAACACTAGCATTTTCAAAAATGACCCCCCCCCATTACAACAAATTTAGCATTTCAAATTTGAAGGGGGGAAAAACACAAAATTGAAGAAAACCGACCTGTGATCTAGCGGGGCGGTGTTCCACACGTGGAGGCATGATCACGATCTCGCTACAAACGTTTCGACTCTACTCATGCAAGAAACCGTCACCGTGGGTCCCAGAGCTCAAAATCAATCAAATCAACTTGCGCAAATGAATAGGAAAATGGGCCCACTTTCATATATATGGCACTCTATTTCGTTTTAAATAACTTTTTCGCAGGTTTGGAGCGCTGATGGAGGTAAGTTCCTATCCCCGCACGAATGGTACGTTCTCATTCCCTATTATTTTAGCGTTTATTTTCCAAACTATTGTATCTATCTGCACTTGAGTTCTCTCTTCATTTTGCAGGTAGCGGGAATTTTGGATGGCGTCATTTCAACACACGGACGTGTCAGGTATAACTTCTAACTTCCCATTTCGGGACTGCCATACTCGGACCCACCGTTTTACGCCTCTTCATGGCTAAAACGCTTCTCCGAGGGGGCAATATGTACGTACCCAAAATTGTAAGGTACTGTACTGCCGGAATAGTGTAACAAGTGCCCCAATGATGATACAGGTCTCCTCACAAGGTGTTCGGGATCCGGAAAAGCCCTCGGAGTATGCGTTAACATCCCGCATGCCCCGCTTAGCCCCCGCGTCCTTTTTTTCCCCTTTTTTCCTCTTTTCTTGGCCTTTTGCCCTTCAGTTACGAAACCGCCGCCCTGCCTGGGCGGCGGTCTCTTGACCGCTGCACCTTGATTAGGGTGGCGGTCCTGTAACCGCCGCCCTGCTCAGAGCGGCGGTCCTGCACGCGTTTTCCAGAAAGCACTTTGACGCGACTCACGTAAAAGATCAATGTTTCACCAGCTTTCCTTGCCGACTTGGGCATGCATTTATGTTTTTGGTCCCCTGGAATAGTGTTTGGCCATTGTTTATGGTTTTTAGAGTTCTGTTTGGTTTTGATCTTTGGGTGAATGGAGAGTTATAAATAAGTGGCTTGTGCTCAAGCAAATGGTCTGATCTTTTGCTCTCATCTCCTAATTTTCAGTAGTTCAGTCTGTTATCTTGTTTAGAAGCCATAGTTTCAGTTCATTTGCATGCTTAGTTAGCATTGTTCCGCTGTTGGTAAGCCACATATCCAGCTTGTGCAAACGGTGTTGTTGTTTTATCCAGTCCATTAGAGTAGAATAGCTTAGGAAGCCATTAAAGTTGTAGGTTTTTCTCTTCAAACAGGATAGTTTCAGGTTTTGGTCACTTTATGTTGCATGACTTACAGTAAAATCCCGCTAGGAATCGCATAAGCCAAGCTCTGTACTCTTGCGCTATCCCTCTCCTACTTGCATTTTCAGTCTGCATTCTGAGCTGTCCTTGTCCCAATATCTACTTCTGTCGAGGCTAGCATTACACGCTTTTCTGGATCCACGTGAACACGAAAGAACGAGGAGATCACACTGAGGGGACAAGATCACACACACCATCGGATTCGCCACTGTTCTGCGGAATCCAGGTTTTAACTTTCAAAGTTCTAGTTAGAATCATATCAAATAAAATAGTTAAATTGCTTCATTTCAGTAAATTCTATTCTCGATATTGCCAGGGAAGCTGTGAGGATTGATAGTTTCTGAGAAACTATGATTCACTCCTCACTTCTGAGGTAGGATCGAGAATCTTGCAGATAGATGAGCTATTTCATTTGTTTAGAATAAACCTACAAATCACACAGGCAAATAACTACACTCGGTTATCTTGTTTGTTTTAAATTGTTATTTAGTTGTTATTTCTAGATACGTTTAAATAGCTGCTTTCCTTAAATTCTTAAAAGGTTTCTCAGAAAAATAGAAGTTATATATGTTTTAGATTTATTCCACGTAGTTAGAATTTGCTTTGTTACAGTTAGATTTACATTTTATTTTGTATGACAATCACGGGACCTCAGGAGCCCAGGGAATACATATTTGAGCCAATCGTGCCTCAACCAAACCTCGTCACAACAATAGTTGACATAGACCAAAATCTCAGAATACAAGTATTCCAAACAACAACAGATTTACAACTGATCAGTTCTCAATTGAGAGGGTTAAATATAGAAGACGACCAAGCACACACGTTTTGGTCAAACCAACCAAACTACAGATTACCCTAGGCAAACATTCACATGACTGTAGAAGGGTTCGAAAGAGAACAAACCTTTGGTTGTGATCCTTTGATCCCACAACCAGGTGCAGGAGACACTCTCACAGACATAGATACCAGTTTAAGGATCCAGGTTGCACGAACACCTGTGAGATATTCTGAGAAGATCGCACATTTATTGGTTCTAAACATAGAAGCTGAGAAAGTGTACGATTACTGGATACTAGGGATTAGGACTTGATTTCGTATATGACCATAACAGGACCGCAACAACCAAGAGTCTACAGTTGTGACCCACAAGTCCCACAGCCTAACAAATCCATAAGTCAATCAGATATAAACACTGGCCTACGCACACTAGTATTCCAATCCACTCCACTTCCACCCATCATCATCGAACAATTGTCCTTACTAGATATAGCGGCTAACGAAGCTAGAGAATTCTGGACTAGGCCAGAGAATCATCCGTAGAGTCAATTGTTTTCACCATCCACCATATGACCTTATCTGGAGACGTACACAAAACTATCCCAGGTCATTTTCCACGTATTCCACAACCCATAGATCGAATCACGCCAGAGCTCAATATTGATTGGAGCCTTTCGAGCAGTCATCCTTGCCGATCGATCTATCACACCAGTCCAAGTTAGAAGGGCCTTCTTTGCCTTAGATTCACAAATTCCATTAGTGCGTGTTGAAGACATTAGATTGCCTAACTAGTTTGTCTGCATCCCACGCATATTCCACCCCACCGGCTATCTCGGCACGACCTCGGGAGGTCGGGTACGCGGATGAGTTGCCTGTAGATTCCCACGCTCGTTTGTCGCTTTTCCGGCGTACATGCACCATCACCATAGAATATATAAATAGCCCCCCCCCCCCCCCCCAATATAAAAAGAGGGGAGGGGAGTATGGTAGGTTAGGTTGGGTTGATTCAATGCCGAGGTGTCCTGGTGTCTCATCTAATACTCATCATTTTGGGTGTCTCATCTCATACCAATCAGTCTGGTCGTAGGTTTGTATAATCATAGTGGGTGATGGAATAGATGTCCAAATCATGGGTTGTTCCCTATCTAGATCTATAAGATAGTTTGAGGTGGGCCCCCCATAATAGATATATAGGTATCAGGGAGTTGCCCCTATCTGAACTAGGGGGTTGAATTGGTCAGCACGTAACCCATATACATATCCCTATCTATACAATCTATATACACCAACCCCTATATCAATCACATAAGCCATATCGGATGCTTTCCCCCTCTCTTTATATATTCGATATGGCGATCAATTCGGGGGAGATCCTAGATCTACATCTATAGTTTTGGTGGGGGGAGTGCCCCATCCCATATAGATCTAGTATATGGTATGGATAGGGTGATTGATTGATGCTCTTTCTTCTCTCTTGTATCGATAATATAGAAAAAAATAGAATTGGGGGGGAAGGGCCAGTTGATCGATTGATGAGATGCCACACCAGTTGGCCAACTATATATAGATAGGGGT
The DNA here is from genome assembly GCA_019776745.2 of Taxus chinensis. Classification (NCBI taxonomy): domain Eukaryota; kingdom Viridiplantae; phylum Streptophyta; class Pinopsida; order Cupressales; family Taxaceae; genus Taxus; species Taxus chinensis. The sequence goes on from CM034153.1 coordinate 772,918,131, forward strand.
CCCATATAGAGAGGGCCCCAAGATAGAATCTATTATATTATCCCAAGTTATATATAAATATTTCCCCATCCCATTCATATCAAATCAAATCAAATCAATAGGGGTCGACCCCTAGAGAGAGATAGAGGGAGAACAATCAATTTAGATAGGTTCTATGTGCCCCTATCTCTTGGCTCTTTATGGCCCTATATATAGATAGGCCTCCCACTATATAGAGATAGGGCCCCCTCCCCTACCCCTAGAAATCAAAAGGGTAGTTATATCTATGGGGGGCAGCTATCTAGATAGGTGCCCGCCTTCTCTATATAGGGGTGGGGGGGGCCCGAGCTTCATTGCCCCCATTCTATGTATATACTCCCGCCTAACATATCTATATAGGGCCCTAGCTATAGATTCACCCTCATTCTCGAGCCCCATATATAGATAGGGGAAAAACATTTGGGTGGGTGCTCTCTATCCTTTCTCTAAAATAGAGAGGGGGGGTAAGGGCCCTATATATAGATATGGCTGCCGATATAGAATATAGTTACCCCTAAATAGTTAAGACAGTTCAGGGAGGGGCCCTGACGATTGGAGTAGGCCGCCCTCTCTGTATATATGCTATCTAGTTCTACCTTCACATCTTCCTGCTCCTTCAGATAGTTCAAGGGTGGGGGAGTTCATTCAACCTATGGCTTATTGATCAATATCCCATATCTAGATAGAGGGAGAGGCGAGGGTTCCCCATAATTTAGATATAAGGCGCCGACTAGATATAGTTGCCTCCCCTTGTAGTGTAGGAATTGGTCAAGGTGAGTGTCGACTCTATATAAAAGATAGATAGGATATGTCATCGGGATAGTAGAGTCCCTCTCCCTTGGCCCGTATATTATATATTCAGTGCCCTATGTGTGTGTGTATATATATACCACATAGATAGGGGCCTAACTACAACTATATAGAGTGGGCCCCTATATATTATCTCCACGGGCCCTTATTTGTTAGTTCTCTATAGAGGCAGCCCTATCTATATATGGGCATACCCTATATATAGTTAGAGTCTACCCCCCATAGAACTATATGGCTCCTCACCTCAGATAGTCATATATATCTAGTTGGGAGTGAATACGAACTAGACATCAAACACAACCAGATCGGATTAAGAACTATTCATTCATCTGGCCTCCATATATATGGATTAGAGAGGGGAAAAATTATATATAGGGGGGATAATCTGATATAAGGGTTGATCCAAGATTTTTTGATCTTGACCTTAGCCCCAACACCATATATAGATAGGGCTTGTTTGGGTCTATTAGTTTCTAGGGGAGGGGGCCTCATATATAGATAGAGGCGACCTAGAGTTTTATCTGGCGGTGGATATATCTAGTTAGAGGTAGGCCCCCTCCCCCTCCTTGAACTATCTTATCTTATAGTTCTAGATAGGGGTTTTCATATCTAACTATAGGGTACCACGGCCTGACGTATGTGATACTCTAGTGTAGAGTGTAGTGCCAATTATTCGCTTCCTTTTAGTAGTTTCATTAGTGTTGATTATTCTTAGGATCAAGATTCAATCCTCGGGATTCATTAAATAAAAAACTATGGGGAGGGCCCCACCTCCCACCTATATAGTGGTTGTGGCCCACCCTATCTATCAACCTCCCTGCCCGATGTTATAAGGTAGCGCCTCCATCGAGTAATGTTTTCCATGTAGATATAAAGATAGATAGATAGATGGATAAATAGATATATGTATTCTATATGCCCTCTATCTATATTGATCCAGCCTTCACTTTATCTCCATCTCCATCTCCATCTCTATCTCTATCTAGCGTGATATCGGTCGAGGGTTTCTAATATTTGATCTAGTTGTTTCATCGATGCTCCACCTAGATCAAAGATTAGAAACCCTCGACTGATGCTAGAAGAAATATAAATTATGGAGCATTGAGTGGAGGTTAGATCAATATAGATAGAGGGCTATTAGAATATAGATCTATCCCAGAGAGATAGAGAGATCAAGCCCATATCAATATAGATAGAGGGCATATAGGATACAGATTAGGTGGGGAGGGTGATAGATAGGACGGACCTCTCCCCATCTCTCTAGATTAGCCGATGGAATGGTCGATAGATGGAATAGGAGGGGATTCTAGAGGGGAGGGGAGGGGGGGGGGGAAGGTGGGCACTGTAGCTACCCCATGTCCCCATGGCCCTATAGATTAGATATCTATGGAGTGAGGCGACCTGTATATCTACTAGATGCTCGCCAAATCTAGAAGAATCCAGAGATTATTTGTATTCCTCAAAAACGTCCACCTACATATCCATTCAAAATTTATCCATTCAAAAGTACATCCCACTTAGCCAAAAGATTGTTGTATCAAGTAGTTGGGTCATAGTCTCTTAACATAAAAATAGTTGCATGTGCAACAACGCCAACTATGAGAAATCCACCAATCCGCATGTGGTGTGTGAACAGAGAGAGTTGGCTACCATAGTCAATAGCTAGATACGGATAGTAGGTATATAATACATCTGGTGAGCTACTACAGTAGTTAAAGAACCGAACATAGCTAGCTTAAGAGGTAATTGAGCATGCCATGAGGTGGTTAAGATCTCGTAACTACCTTTATGACCCTCTCCTGTAAAAGGAGTTTTTATTTTATAGAAGGTTTTGGAATTTTCAAAGTAAACAAAATTTTTAGGTGTAAATCCAGCTCCACAACCCCTGCCCACATCTTCTTTTCCAACATTCTCCCAACATCTTCCCATTGGAAAATTAGAGCAGGTCGTGGAATTTCATCAAAGCAAAAGTATTGAAAATTTTTCAAGATGTAGTTGCAACTACCATGTAGACATGTATTCAAATATGGGAGGTCTTTGTGGGTATAGGTGGCACTAGACACATGATAAGTTGATTAAATGCCAAAAAAAATGATGAGTCCATGTGGTCTGTGATGTTACAGGTTTCTTTTCATAGTGGGTGCATTGAAAAGGTTTGGACAACCTCTTTTGCTAGATTTAGAGAAAAATTGGGTGTTGGGTATAAACAAAATGGTTATTGAAAAGGATTTGGATTCTTCTCATACATTGCATTTGGCAGGAGTTGGAAGCATGTACATGGCCTATACTTTTTTTGACAAATTGCCTAAAAGAAATTTGGGCTTGTGGATAACAAGGATGGATGGATGTGCAAGGTGAAAGTCAGGTCACGCCTGACACAAAATTGATATGTTGAAGTGGTTTTAGGAACTCTAAAACACATGAAAGTTCTAGGTGTAATGTTAGACACCTCCCTTTTGTCTGTATACTACCCAATCGTGCCAAATTGGAGATCTTTAAATGTAAGAATTGCACAAAATGGTTTTTGTTAAAAAAGGGGGCTTATGAACTTTCAAGAAACTAAAATTGTCAGACATAAAGAATTTTTTTTACCTTTTTAGTATCCTCTCAGATCCTGCCAAATGGGGGACTAGAGTAGGGTATGGTCTGGTCGTCATTGTATTGGAGAGGTTGATTTCCTTGAGGGTATAATTGTTTGTGTGATGTTAGAGATGTATGGAATCAAAAGTGGGCATGATTGGTTCCTTAATGGTTGTCTTAGAAATTGAAATAAGAATGTGACCTTGATCACATACCTTCTTACCTTTGTGACGGTTGAATTGGGTGTTGATTGGCGAGTCATCCACCGCAACATTGAATTTGGTCGATTTAAGCTTGGTATGTTTATAGCTCAGTCTAAGCATGCGATTTGGGATGTAATATAGAGATCATTCTTTTAACTTGGTTTTGTTGGCGCGATGAGCTACTTTTTGTATGGCACTTGAGCTAGATATAATAGATTGATGTTATGGATGACCTCAAATTGAGTTATGATTGACCCCTTCACCTTGTCAGTTAGATTATCAGGCATGATCATCTTACCCTCTCTCCTTGCACATTTTTAACGATTCTAGTTTTCTTGTTTTAATGTAGTGGAAAATCATATTAAAGGGGAATAAATTATTGGTGAATTAAATGAGATATAGTGGCTTATAACACATTTACCTCTATTTTGTACACATAAAAAAAGTAATCTGGAATATTAACTCTTCTCTCAATCTACCTCGTGAGATGTTGGAAAACCCTTTTATCAGTTTTGGATACCGAAGCCACGTGGGTGGCGAATCAAACTTGAAACTCAATAAAAAATACTCCTTGGTCACTTTGTGAAATACTAATTTTTATTTATTTTTATCGAGGCACAAAACATCTTTCTAAACCTCAAAATGAGAAAATCAAGCTTGGAACTTGTTCCTTGTCATGTGGAGTGTTACTCCAAACCATGTTTCCCCTCGAATGTTTCATTTGACCCATTTTTTACCATGCATTAAGAGGCCAATGAACTATATTGCAGCTTTGGACAGCCGTTGTCTGTTAAAAATATCGTTTCATTTCGACTCGTCGTTTAGGCCCTGGGTGGAGAAATGGAATTCGTCCTCCGCATACCTTTTTTTTAAGTTTGTGACAATCACCACCAACCCTTATATTGGAGAAAATCACCTTGTAGGATAGTTTTTTCGGTGGGATTTATCAGCCTCTAGTCGTTGGGTGATGAGGTCAATTGAGTACAACTACGATTGGTAGCTCCGAAAAGACAAACGCCAATCGAACCCAATTCACTAGTTTTGGGTCATGTTAGCTCCGAGTGTTTACCTGTCTATGGTAGAGTAGGTAGGGATGTGACTTCTTGTGTGTTCGGGTCTTTGGGATTGTTTTAGAATGTTGGTTTTTGAGCTACTTATCTAAATTTGACGCTTTTTGGGAACTTGTAAAAAATGGGGAAAACAATTGTTTGACCTTCTCTAGCAAAATATCAATCGAGAAAATTTGTATACATTGACTTATGACTATATGCTACTTCCTTTGATGCTTGTTTTGAGAAGAGTGTGATTGTGGAAAAATAGTGTTTTCTTTCTCCTCTCTATCTCTCTTTTATAGCTCTGAAAATGAACTAAAATGGCATTTACATTTCTTACTCTCTTTAGAAGCATGTTAATTATTATTGGAAATTTATGAAATTGTGAATCATGCTTGTTTGTAGATAGATTCCATGCCAGCAGTAGTGTTGACCATGTGTGGTTACAGGTACCTAGACAAGGAGAAGTGCATCGTTACTTGTGTCTTCTTATTAGCATGCTATCAAGCAACAATGTAATTGTATAGAATATTTCAGTGATATTGTTAGGAATAGAATCTATTATTTTCATTATTTCCATGATGTTTATGATAATGTTGCATATTGATAAAATGTATTATTTCATACCGAGTTGCACTTTTGTCTGTTTGACGAATTTTACACTCATGCGTAGTTGTGTATATTTTGTTAAGTAAATGAAGTTGATTGTATCATGTTGCTTTGGAAATCGATGTAAAAGAATTCATTCATTATTTTAATGTCTAAATTAATATAGGAGGATGAAATTAGAACCTTTTCATTTAATATTTTTAGTGCCATCGTAATTTTGGATATGATTGTGTCAGTAAATTTTTTGGTAATAATTTAAAATAACACGTTTTTACCTATTTTATAGTGTTGCATTGACCTAGGAAATCACTTATTCTTCAAAGAAAAATAACAACTTACGTTTGTGTGTTTTCATTTTTGGCGGAAAGTGAAAAACACATATATAGCTTGAAATATTAACCTTTGTTGAATGGAATGATCCTTTCTGGTAAGCCTTAAGTTATGTTGGCTCCAAACATCTTTCGTAGTCCTAGAGACTTAGAGGTATTGTATGTGTTTATTTGTTCCTCCCTAGGAACCTAGTTGAGAGTATTCATGTGGGTGTGAAAGTGTGTAAGATGCTTTGGTGGGAGGCATAATGTCACTTTAGTGACATACAAGATGTCATGTGTGACTTGAAATATTTTGGTTGTTCTTGAGATTAAACAACATTAGAAGGGGAATATAATGAAAAGTGGTTCGGACCACATGGAAAATTAGGTTACACTTTAATTCACTTTTAATTTTTTATTTTAAAGGAAATTTGCAACTTACCCTTGTTATTGAGAACGTTCCCTTGTGATGTCAGTCTAGAATTTTAAGTAATGTAAAGATTGCTCGTAACTTATTAAATCTTTCTTATGATGTGAAAGTCGATGTGAATTGATCCACCTGAGAACAAGTGATTGAGTAAACATAGTTTCTCAGTTGAGAATCAAAACTTATGATGTGTAAATGTTAAGATAATTCTAATTAACAATCGAGTTATATAATTTATTTGTAATACGATAAAAAACTAAAACTAATGACACCCTTATAAGTTAAGTATTAGACGAAAGTAAGGAAATGTAGTCTAGAACATAAAAGGGTAATGTGTGTTCCCATGTTTAGTGACTTTAAAACCTTATAGGTTAAATAATGGAATATGAATATGATGAAGATGTATCCACGAAAAGGTGGTGTGTGGAAAGTACCTATCCGCGATGTTCATTTTATGGTTGGTTCGTTGTAATGAACTAGTCTGTTTACAGAAGTGTGGCATTGATTGCATCTTGTGATATCCTATTTCTTGCATGGATCCATGTTGTATATGTGTCATTTGTGATGTGGAGTTTTTATGTAGTAAGCCCATGTGTTTTCTTATGAACCTAAGTGGTGTTGTATAATTGTATCGTGTGTTTAAAAAAATTATCCAATATTTTTATTGTTGTATTTGGGTGTGTAAAATATGGGCACGATAGTTGGTATGGGAGGGAAGGTTCATACTCTTGAACCTCTGGGACAATTTGGTGTTTTGATGGTTATTCATGATGGTGGAGGAGTTGGAAGAGTAATGTGTTAATTTTTTGTGATGTGACAAACTTGGTACTTGTGATAGCGTGGATGCACCTGTTGTGCATACCACTTGGTGTGGGCTTGTTATGATGTTGATGTGATTCCCGATGCTATTTATCTCTATCTCTCTCACATGTATTCAATGTGAATTTCACGCATTTTACCACCTTTGTGTGTAAAAGAACTTTCATTATGGACTACAAAGTGTTGTAATGTTTCATTATCCTTTGATATTGTATATGGGTATTAATGTGTTGTATGAGAAAAGTGATTCATTATAAAATATGTCTTATCATGTTTCCACCATGTTGTGATGTATCATGATATTATCTTATAGGTGATATTGTAATGGTGTATATGTTGTAATGTTAGTCACTATATTCGTTGTACATTGTACTCATACGATACGTGATAGGTTCATGTTGAGAATTGGGGATAGACAATGATTTTATGACCCCCTAATGTATTATACTTGCAATATTGACGCATTATGTGGAAATGTTACGTGTTGTTAAACGTGGAATATTATTATGTTACCTTATCATGCGTAGGATGTTATGGTTTTGCATATTTTTTTATTGTGCTAGCAATGTAGTTATGTGTATGTTGTGTACCCTACACTAACTGACCCTAAGGGAAGAAATCAATAAAAGTGTATGTATGGAGTGAGAAAATTAGATCGTTGACCATTTGACTCAAGCTAAGTATGACCCAAAAAGTGAAGTCTAACATAGACTAAAAATCCAATTCTATTCATTTGGTATATATGGTGTTTACACTACCAAATCCATGCATATTGTGTTGTGCGAACACCTTAAGCTTAGTAAATGGAAACCCGTACCTCTTTATCTCTCTCCATAACTAGTTGTATTATAGACAACCTTGTGTGATTATGATTGTGTTGAGCTTTGTGGGAGTTTGGATGTGATGATTTCGACAATGACTATGGTAGTATATGATTTTGATCAATTATTATTTGTGTTTTGCGAGCTAAGGATTGATATCAGAGTGCTAACAACTCGATGAGTACCCCTTTGGTGGCCACATAAGGGCCACATAGTGATCGTAATGTATTTTTTCTATGATTCATATTTTATTCATAAATTGATCTTCTACTTTTTACTTTTAAGAACCTTCACTTGTCTTGACTAATGCATCCTTAAATTTTATGGAATTTAGTTTGATTTTGTACTAATAAAGAGTCCCTTGCATTGTTATTGCTATTTAGCCATTTGTTTTTATTAGTTTGAAAAATTCTTTTGGAATTTAAAAGTTTTCTAGCCTAGCCCAAGGCTTGGGAATTGCTGCTACTTGGCGTTTGAAACTGTATTGAGATGTGATGGATTAGGGTCATGAGATCCACCATGAAGAAGTTGGACCTATAGACCCACTTTATTGTATGGGTGCACACCCCAGGGAGGTCATGGGGTATTGCAATATTGAGTTGCAGATTTCTATGCCACTTGGGTGGAGGTGACGAGGCTCTATGTGCCTAGGGCCATAGGGTGACCCAGCATCATTAAATGGAGAGATAAGGTAACACGAATCTTTGGTGAGTGACTCAATATGGATAAATAAGGAGTTGTGGATCTATGTTGAGTGACCCAACATGGAGAAAAAGGTGACGGGGCTCTATGGTGAATGACTCAGATTTGTGCTAGTACTATGATTCTTTTCTCTATTTGGGAGTCATATGGAGTTGTGCGGAAATGTCTTATTATTATTTGAGGCTATGTTTCATTATGTAAAAATATAAATTCTCCCTTTGTGACATCTTATCATTTGGAATTCATGCATTTCAAGTGAATATATTTGTACTGTGAAACATGATGAAACTTGTTAACACCTTCACACTGGACCACGCCGACATGAGAAAAAGTATGAAAATTGCCTTGTGTAAAACAATCCTAAAAGGAAATGCTTGTATCTAATCAATCTTACTATGTATTGTAAGATGAAAATAACCTCTTATACTTGAAAGTCACTGATCAATCATTGTGATGGAAATTTTCTTGTCATGTTAAAACAAACAGAAATAACCGTAGATCATACTATTTAAATATTAGTTTTAGAATATGTCTTTTCTCTCATGTATGTTTCACCATATGTGCAAAATAAACTATCACCTCCAACCCTTCAACCAGTTGAAAACAATGAAAACTTGTTGGCTTACGGTATTTGGTTATTTTAGTGTATGACGGTAAATTTTGTTGTTTGTGATATTGGGAGGTGGTGGATTTTTCTTGGTACTTTGGGAGATGTTGTTACTTGATATTGCTTGGATCATAGATCCTATTTGGGAGTATTGATGTTGATTTCCTTATTGTGATGTTTATGTTGATTGATGAGTTACTCATGTGACATGTTATGTACAGTGATGTTTGAGGTTTGATGCTCCTCTTTATTGACATGTACTGTTGGATCTTATCTTGACACTGTGTGGGTACAGTCGGGTTTTGAGTCATGTAAAACTGGTTGCATATGTATTACCATGATGTCTTATTGTTTGTTAGGCACTATCATGTGTTAGATCTATGCCCGGGGCATATGTGTTGAGAATTCTATGTTTTTTGGACTACATGTCGCCTTCCATGTTGGGGTTAGAGGTCTTGTGACATGATACAATCACGAGTCATGAAAATGTGTTAGAAAGGTGTTATGTGGGTTCCTAGTGTTATGTTTTAGACCCAATGTGATGAGAAGTCTTTTACCATTGAGCACACTACAAAAAAATAGAAAAAAAGGAATTCTTAACAAGTGATAACATTGAATAGTGAATGGTGCAATTGGGAAAACTGAAAATTAGTGAGTACACTCATGGGAAAACACAAGCAAACGTGCTTCAAATCGATTATAAAATTTAGAATTGAATTCATTATGGATTTTAATTGTAAAAAATGAAATGTTATGAGTTTTGAAACTAAGAAAAACGTATTAAAAAAAGGAATAATTGAGTAATAAAATCAAGAGAAATTTCAATCTTCACAGAACATTAGGAAATTGAGATTTTGTTTAAAAAAATGTGTCTAACCTAACGGTGGTTATGTCTTTAGAAAGAAATCCCTTTTTGCTAAATGAAGTATGTCGTGTTGACTTTTCATGCTTTCTCGTCTCTTTTGTATATTGGAGTATGTCACATCGTGGAAGATGCTATTATAAGGGAGGAGAATGTAGTGCCCCCTCCAATTCATAGAAAAATTCATTCGTCGACCTTTATGGTTTGCTTGGAATTTTCAAATCATTTTTTTGTGTTTTGTGAATCCTTGAGTGTCATAGAGGCAGGGATAGAATAATTCCCCTCCCGTTACCACCTCTTGATTTCTAGTTGCATGGTATCGATTTAGTCCTTGGTGGGAGAGAGTTCATCGTTTTAGCATTGTGATTATTTGAATAATTCATAAAATGAAACAATTAAATGGAGTGTAAAAAAATAGTACCAAATTTTCAATATTTGAAATATTAGATGTTAGAAGTTACAAGTAATGGTATGGATCTTTTATCTCGGGTGGCTATTTTTCCTAAGGTCGAGAGCACGATTATCTATAATTACAAAATCTCTAAAATTCAAGCTTTTGAGATGCTTTATCTTGATGAGAGTCAAGTCTCCGTGAATTATGGGTTATTAACACCTCTGTGGAGGTTAGGAGGGCTCTTGCTACCTTTGACGTGAGGTGCATCTAAAAATATCGAGGTCTCTTTAAGTATATCATAATTACCTTGATTAATTTAAATGAATTTTTTTTTGATATGAAAATAATTGTATCTTCTAGTGGCATAAAATGTTCATATGCTCGGGTAATCCCTAAATTGTAAGATTTATCATCAATTCTTCTGATATTTGTTCTTATCTCCAACTCTTCTTTTGGAGCTTAAGGAAAAACTCCTTAGCAAGAATGAAATACCTGTCACAATCCTTCAACATTGTAATTTGGTCCACCATGAGTTTGATTTTTAAGGTAATCTTGTTTCCTTGAGGCTTTTTAGGTTCCACTGCATGAGTATCATTACACTGTGAAGAGTTTCATGGTCAGAAAAGGAACTTGGAGATAATCGTTTCTTATAATCATTCCTCCTTTGGTGAACAACATGTTTTCTATCATTTATAAAAATTACCCATTTAAATCCCTATTTGAGTAGCCTAAATTTGACGGAATCTCAGGTTTCCCACCAAAATGACATATTCAAGTAAGCAATCTTATATTCCTCTAATTGAAACCATTAATAAATCCCTGACTCCTCATTAGTATGTCTAATGTGCTAGAAATGAAAGACAGCAAATCTATGTGGATTCTCCAAAATTTTGTTTGTAATCGTTGCATAGTTTTAAAAAAATCAAAAAATGCAAAGAATTCATTTTGCCTTTGATGTAATAAATGTTCATATTGCACCTACATCTTTCTAAACAAATGTCTCCAAATTTATTACATGAGACCTTATGGGCATTAAGTTTTTCATATATCAATGATTATCTGATAACCCCAAAAGTTAAGGGAAATATCTTTTATTTGATATAGAATTTATTTGTGTTTGACCTAACTTGCAAAGTAGTTTGTAAGTCATAACAATATCATTCTGATATTACTAGGAAACTCAAGTTTCAGCATACTCTGATGTCGCTACTTCCCTTGTGAGGCCATTTATATCAGGTATAATATAATTTTTTAAGCCCTTGTGATTCTCTTACTTTCATTAAAATTCTTTACATGAAATTATCTTGCTCAGGACTAGAAGAATAAAGAAGCTCCTAGATAGAATCATTTATTTTTAGGTTCGGAAATAAAATCAGTCATCTGCAAGTTATCGATTGTTTCTTTCATTGTATATCATTTGATCTTTTCTAATGGGGGTTGACATTTATCACATAAGGAAGCTCATAGCTTCTTGGAACCAAATTCGATCGGGTAGCCCATTTATAATTGTTCAAATCTAATCCATTCTCTCTTCCCTTCCTCTGTTAGTTGTAGAGACCATTCCACATGTTGATGCAAAATAAAAGCACCCACCTAAATGTGCCTTAGTATCTGCCAGTGGGGCATTCGGCATGTACCTTACATAACATGGGACCATGTCTGAAGTTATGGGACTTGCGAAATTGAGATGGCCCTAAACAGGGAGAAAGACATATTCTTTTTCCTAATCCTAATGTCTGGCATTACTTACTAAGGACAATCCCAATATTTGGTCATTTTCTACTCCTAATATACCAATGCCAAGTGATACAGGGGGAGAGAGAGCATAAAATAAAGGAATCCTACACTCACAGAGGTGATCAGCTACCAAGAAAAGGGGGTGGCTGGTGCGACATATCTCAGCTGCCTGAAGTGGAGAGACATGAGAAATGGAGAGGATGGATAGATGGCATCATTCTCGACCAAAGATAGATTTGACATATAACACCAGTTCAAATCCATTAAACACGACTCTCAAAACTAGTAATAGACATCAGAAGTATGCACAGTACATCCTACAATGATGAGAGGCATAGAAGTGACAATAAAATAAGGAGGATGGAAAAAATGCATCACAAAACAAATTTGTCGTTTGCATTCCATGAGTTCACACAGTACATCATCAGTGTTGGTTTAGAGGAATTTAGAAAATGACAGTTTACAGAGCCAAGAGAGGAGGCTTAAGCTCCATTATTATATACTCATGGATGAGAATTTAACAAGAGAGGGGGGAAGGATAATAATAAGGATGACAACAACACTTTTATCGAACCAACCACTTCCCCTCCTTTACAATATATATAAGAAAAAGATAAGGAGAGAGGGTAGGAATCTGTTAACTCTGAGCTTCAACCATGATAGTGCAAGGAGTATTGAAATCACCTAGGCGGCCAAGGAGACTCCAGTGAAAGCATTGAGAAGTTCACTTGTAGACAATGGATGGGCTTCACTGTAAGACCCATGCCTCCATGTGTTTTCCTTGGTGGGAAAGAAAGGAGTCCATTCTTCATTATGGCGATAGGTGAGAGACTTGATAGCCTCAAAATGGCAGAATGAAACATGATGTAAGTGGGTGAGAAGCCGGTGCAAAGAGATTTCCAAAACATCCTCTCTCGTTCAATTATGAGCTTCCAGTAAAAATATATGGTTATCTAAAGGTTGAGGTTGGGCGTTTAATGTGGGATCATAGTTCTTAAAAGAGTGTATTCGTAAGTGATAAAATTTGCAAGCTTAAAACACCTGCAACTATTTCTCTACAGGGTGCACTTTCGAGAGATAATTTTTTTTGGCATGCCTATTGGGACAAACGAACCAGATCTGTATACAAGTTACAACAAATTTACAACATAGATAGGTTTAATGGTTTCTGGCCTTCCTCCTCCGCTCTGTACCAGTGGGTATTTGATACCTAGATTAATAAGTGTGAAATATCCCTATGTTCCAAGGTTTTTTTTATTGTCCATTTTAGAGAATCTGAAGACTATCAAAGATGTTTGACAGATGGTCTGTGGTTCTGAGGGCATGCGGGTTTATTTATAACTCCATGGTTTCCAGATTTTGATCTGAACACTTATTCGGTTTCCAAAACACTTGTTTGGGTCAGGCTTCCTAACCTCCCCTTGCATCTATGGTATGCCATGGAAGACATTAGAAACATATTGGACAAGTTCATGACAGAAGATTTGGATAGAACACACTCTGTTCTATGTTCATTTTCCCGTATATACGTTGAAATCGATTTGAGAAAGGGTCTACCTGATTGAATCAATATTAAATTTGGTGACCTTCAGCATATCCAGATCCTAGACTATGAGAATACTACTTTCTGGTGTAGAATATGCAGAAATACAGGTCATCTACAAGCTTCTTGTCCCTTCAATAAAAATAAAAAATCTACAAAAAAATGGTTCGACTTCTTCTAGCGGATGGGGCTCGGTTAATTCGGATTTGGTATGTGCTACAAACTTTAAGAATGATCTAAGTAATCCAAACTCCAAGAACCAAGTGACTAAAGAGAAGGAGGACACTGAAAAGGGAATCCAGGAAAATCACCTGGTTATAGGTGGAACGAAGAGGGGACATACATCAAAAAGCTCAGAATCAGATCAAGATTCAGTGTCAAAAAAAATGATGGCCACGACAACTTCTAGTGACCTTGCACTGATGATTTCGACTGATCAGGGCAAGTGGTTTGAAGTAAAAAAGTGAAAAAAGGGTCGAATGGGAAGCATTGAGGATTATTTTCCATTGCAGGGCAGGAAGTAATTCTGGGATATTTTTTTAGGATGTTTTAGTTATAGTTTTACTTTATGTTATTGTTAAGTTGGTGTTCAGCTGTAGTTGCTGTTAACTTTTGGATTTTAAAGTCTTTTTTATCCTAAGGATCTGGCCTCAAATTTAAATATAGAGAATGGGTCCCTTCAACCCACTCTATCAATAAAATAAAAAAACAACAACACTTTTATCCTAAAACTACCCCCCTCACCTATCCCCCAATTCCCTTAGCTCGACAAACTCGGTCGAGCTATTCCCTCACCCCTCGACCAACTCTTGAGCTACTTACCTCACCACTCGACTCAAAACCCTATCCACTACCCACTCTCTACCCAATTCCAAACTCGACATCCTATTTTCCCTTACCACATAGCCCCACAAACCCATATATCTTACCAACCATTCGGCCACCCATCTCCCAACCCAAGCTACCCTGACTCAGCTCTACCTGACTTGACATCGCACCACCCTACCCAATTCACGTAGCCACTCGGCAGCCTCACTCCACACACAAAACCCACCTACCTACCCTACAACTACACTCCCCTTCGGCCACTCGACTGAGCTTCCCCCACCATTAACATTCTCTTTGATCCGACCACATCCCCTCCCCAACTCGTCCCTACCTCCCCCAGCTTCCGCACTCTCTATATCCCTGCCCTAAGCTCTCGGCTCATCCCGCACACTTACCAAGTCACATCCCTACCTACCCATGTAACCTTGCCATCACCCTAACCGAGCTTCCACCCATCTACCCGTGTGACCCCCATCTAAATGAGCTACTCCCTAATCCGCACCCACCTTGGTTTTACACAAACGAGCCTATCCTAATCTCCTTCCCCAGTCAACCCATCCTCTCTCCCTAGCTCCCTCCTCCACGTACTCCCCAAACAGTACTCATCACAACCTCTCTACACAGATCCCACATGGCATAGTGCTTCCCATCCCCGATTCCCCTAGTCTAAACAATTTCCATTCGAAAATTACATAGGGTATACTGCCTTTTCCGCCTCAATTCATGTAGTACACTTTACCACCTCTGGACGCTCTTGATAGACAATAATCTTATGCAAATCCTCTAATTCACATTACGTTGTGTTGGTTGCCAAAAAGTACTTCGAAGAGAACAACAGTCAGGGGACAAGAAGTCCCTCCTCTTTAATGAGAGAGGTTCCCTTATTTAAAGAGAAACCTATTTACATATGTACAGAGCATAGTTTTACTGCGGAACTTGGATATCTTGAAAGCGTTTGAAAATAAAATAGATCATCAACAAAAAAGCACAGAGGAATAAAGATGTGGAAATGAGAAGAAAAGAATTCTCCAGAATTATAGATGACAAAATAATTCCTTACGCGTGCCAGAATATAATAAATTGGAATAAGACCATTTGTACTTGAATTAATGGGATGCAATTGAAAAGACACACAGTTCTATAAATAACATCCACAAGAATACAAAGCTTCTTGGCATAAGGCAGAAAAATGATCTAACAATATTAAACAGATAGCCATGAATAAAGGAATCAGATGGACAAGGAAAGAAGATCCTCTTGTATTGATTGCTTTAATATTTCTTACACTTTCAAAAATAAGCCAAGTTCCCCCACTCAAAATGGCGAAGAGAGACCATTATATAGTTTTACAAATCAGTTACCCTTGGTAACTACTTCTTTTAATTAATGATTAGTTAAAGGGATGCTTTAACGCAAAACCCAAACCAATTACAATAAATCTGAGATTAGGAAAGAAAGAAGGGAGAAAAGTCAGGAGGAGAAGACAAGTGTTCATGATTGAGGAGGACCCACTAATTTGAGGATCCACTGTCTAAACCTTTGTAACGCTTCTACTATGTCTCTACCACGTGGAACTGATGTGTTGGTAGTGGACTGGGTCTAAAATCCAAGACACTTCTCCATCTCTTTGTCGAATTCGACGTGTGTATGGTAATCCTTACTTGCTTCTTCAATATCAGAATGGAGAGAGCAGATTTCCTTCATCTTTTCCTTGGTGATAGAATCCTCTTTGAACAAGTTTTCTTTGAAAAAAGCTCTGAATTGAGCTTTGATTTCCTGCAAGGAGATGGGTACACCTGAGGTCTCATCATGGAGGTGGCAATGGATATCCTTAAAAGTAGATACCACCAAATTCTTGAAGGCTTCAGCCTTCTGCCAACTATTTCTCAATTCTCCCAAAGCCTCCTCTAGCACCTTGATTTTCCACTCCACACTGAATACCCATGATTTTGACAAATTATCCTTTGCATCATCAAAGACCTTGCTTGCCATTAAAATATTTTCATCAGCTTGCCCCATGAGGCAAAGGTCTACTATATAGCTGCTCCAGAGTTCGAGCTGTTTATCTATATTTCCAATGGTGGAGGAGAGTTTATGTTGCAGATTAGTTACCTTCTCATTGAGTTTGAAGGCTTCACTAATGAAATTCAATCCTGCGACGAGCATATCATCAACCATGGCCTCCATAGCCCTTTCATAGATGGAATATCTATGTATATCTTTGATACTCTGGACTTCTTCTTGGCTAAGAATCACAGGTGGTGGAAGAGTAGTTAGTGGGGTGGGGACTAAAACTTTATCTTTAGACAACAGTGACTTGATGAAACTTGCAAAAACCTGAGCCTACTCTTCCAACTGCTCTATTGTTTTTTGCCCTTTTTCCACTCTCCCAATGACTCTGGTGACTGTTTCTTGAAGATTGTGAATCTCACCTTCAGGGGTGGATTCTCCCATGGGGATCCTTGAGAGCTCTAGATCAGACGCCTGCAAATCCTGATCTGGCTCGTCAACCTTGGGCTTGGCTATCTCTAAGAATTACTGGCCCTGAGCATCAGATACTATCTGTGAGGTGATCCTAGCCTTCTTGGTAGGAGTAGGAGGGGTAGTGCCCAATAAGGCCGCCACAACATCAAAGTTGGGTCCCGAGATTTGAGAGGAATACTTTCTCTTCCTACTATCAACGAAAGGCTGCACCCATGCAAAAGAGGAGGAGGAAGAAGAAGGTGGGGCAAGAGGACAAAGAGAAAGAGAACTCATTGCACTCAAAGTGTGCACTGCTGTTGCCTCTAGTTGAGATATGAGTGGGGCACTCGGGGCTTCTGGTACAGAGGATTCAATGGTGCTCGGAAGATCAGTGCTTTGAAATTCCTTCTCTTTATCCATTGGGGATTCTGGAGCGCTTACGGAGACTAGTACTTCACTCTCTTTGCTTTCACTGAGAACAATAATGTTCTCTGGTCCTGAGGGAAATTATGAATGCTTCATAAGAGGATCTTCTTCAACAGGCTCCTTCTTGATCTCCTTGATTTTCTTCTGATATACTTGGGTGGATAATGAAGGAGTGGAGGATGTAGACCCTTTATTTGATGAGGCAGGAGGAGTCTATACATGTGCTTCTGAACTGGGTTTCTGTGCCTCTCTCCTTGGTGTTGAGGTGTCCTTGGAGGAGGACTCTCTTGAATTCTTTCTATGCTCGTGAACTCTCCTGTCAAACCAAATTTTAGTTCTTACTAGGACAGGGGCTAGGATTTCGGCCAGATCATCTTTCTCCTTTTTGAACCAATCCAAATCCTCCAAGGGAGTGTGCTTGATCAAGGTATCATACTCATAGGATAACAAGTCAGATTTTTCATCCTGAAGCCCTTTAGGAATTTGATATAGGTTAAGCTCCTGAATCACTTGAAGAGAAAACCTTCCATAATGTCTCCTCCTTGCCTCAAAATCATCAACACAGTCAGACCAATAGTCTTATGTGTTTGCCCTATGATGGTAATTGATTCTGAGATTTTGTTCAATAAATTTCTTCAAGTCAAACCAAGTTCTAGGCCTGAAGAAATGGATAATGGTGGGAGCTAGGGCTCTCTCTATGTTTTGTGCATCCAGAGCCGTTTTGTAGGTGTAGTTTCCCAAGAATAAGGGGAAGTGCAGACCAGTGATTTTCTTATCCCTGCAGGTTCTTTGTAACTTGTCCAATTGCCTACATATCTTGATCAAGGCCATTTTATCATTACATAATAGAGGGAGCTTGAGAGGGGTGCTCTCATAACCTGCTAGCCTGATATAGGAGAATTTCTTGAACTAGATGAAGTAGGCACCGTATCTCACTATTAGGCTCATGGCTTCATCAGAGAACCTCCTTGTAGTGTCACTCTCTAGAAGTCTTATGATGTACATGGTGAAAGCATCATTCACCCTCCTGAATTTGCGATTACTTGTGTCTAGGGTGAATTGAGGGCAGTAGGCATATATAGGATCACCTTTATGAGCATCAATATATGTGAAGCCAAACCATTGCCTTGATGCTGCTAGGGTATACATCAGATAAGAAGTCATGTAAAACTTCTTGGTTTGCTGTGCATTGGACAACTGTTCTGCCAAGTTCATGTTGATGATTTCTACCCAGTTGATATTATGAGTACCCTCACGCACCATGTTGATAAGTGGGCACATCCAGAAATGGAACTCGTTGGTAGAGGGTAATCCCATAACCCGAGCTAATAAGATTATAAATTCTGACAGTTCCTCATTTAAATTAGCACGAAATAGATCTTTGGATAGATGAGACGCCCCCTTTTTAGGGGTTTTAAGCCAAGACTTCACCACCCTTGCCTTGTATTTTTCACTGTCCTGGTTGAAGAGTGCCTGTGCTTGGTTCTGAGAGATGACTATAGAATTGTCCATTTTAGGAATCCTTAGGGCAGTGCCAATGGTGGCAACATCGAGCTTGGCAATAAGTTCCCCATGCACATTTGTTACTTTTCTCGAGTCGGGGTTGAAGTGAGCACTGCAAGCGAGTACCATGTTTGCACATTGTACTGAGATTAGGAAACCAGTGGCGAATGCCAAGCCACTATCGTGAATCATTTGCGCCATAGGAGAGGGGTTCGAGTCTGTCATCCTAGTCCAGAAATCTCCAAAGTCTAGGTGGCGAACTTCACTGTCCCCGATATCGGGAACGACAGACTCAAGTGGTGAAACTTGCTCCTGACCTTGGAATTTAATCTTCATGTTGATAGCGATTTGAAAAACAAAGTCACAGTATGAACTCTTGATGAAATTGCAGGGGGAATGGATACGTGCACGGAAATTCTGATTGCGAGGGTATGAGCAATTGATAACAAGAAAGTAGTGTGTAAAAATGCATAGGGGAAGAGCTTATTAAATAGCCATTTAGGAGAGAGAAATATAATAAATGTGTATTAAATACCCACCTACCAACTTAAAAAACAATATATTCGGGAAGAGCGGGAAAAATTAGCCCAGATGGCCTTTGGTTCATTTGGGACACGCGGGACGCAAAAGAGCAACTCGGCCAATGCGGGTGATGCGGGGACAAAATGCACAAATGTTGTAAGGACATGAGGGAAAAAAGTACGTGAAATGCACAATACGGCTGATGCGGGTGAAAAGTGAACAACGAGCATGAGCGAACTTGAGACGTTTGGAACAAAAATTTCCAACGGATCCGCAAGAAAACAGATTTTCGGGTGAAGCGGCCGATCGGCGAACAAGAAGCCCGAATGAACTTGGGACACATGGGACAAAAAGTTTCGACAGACCCACAAATTACACAAAATGATTGGAAAAACATAGATTTTTTCAACTTCTTGATTTTTCCCTTTACCAGAACAACAGAAAAGGCATTAACTCAAAAGTTTTCAATTTTGAACTTCTGAAAAGAGGGAGAATTTTGAGAGGACAACAACTGGCTCCTTCTGGGGATGACTTGGCTAAAGTCCAAAGGAATGAGACAAGGTAAGAACTCTCAGAAAATCTAGGGGAAGTAGATCAGTGCCTTATCCATTGGACCACGGAGTCAAAAGAAAACCAATACAGAAGACAACACCCCAAATGAACAACACAACAAAACAAGAAGAAGGGGAAACACACACACACATACACACTATACAGAATATACAAAGGACTTCCTAATCACCTATGACTTAAACAATTTCAGGTACTGCCCACTATAAGGAAGTGGGAGGGAAGAACCATCCATATAATCAAGGTAAAAAGAATTCTCACCAACAAAGTGCCTGATCTTGAAAGGTCCGAGCCAAAGAGAATCAAACTTTCCATGGCTACCACGAGGTTCATGCCTTTTATCCCACAACAAAACAATGTCCCCAACTTTGAAATCCCTGGACCTGGCCTTTTTATGAAACAAGGCCTTTACCTTCTGTTGGTGAGAATATATTCTATCAGTGACCCACAACCTGTCCTCATTCAATTTATGAAGGTACATGATCCTTTTATCCAAAGAATCATTGAAACTGGTGTCTTCAATGTCCTTCATTAAATGCAACGCTGGTAGTTCCACTGTTACTAGCAATTGAGCTTCTATTCCGTATACCACCTGAAAAGGATACATTCCAATGGCTATTTTAGGTGTGATCATGTCTGCCCAAAGAGCATCATAGAGTTTCTTGTGCCAGTTCCTCTGGGATTCGTTAACTAATTTCCTTATTATAGCCACTAGATTCTTGTTTGTCGATTCTGCTTGTCCATTCCCCTGAGGATAATAATCTGAGGAGTGAGCTAGGGAGATGCCATATCCATAACAAAAATCCACCATCTCAGTTGAAGAAAAATTTGAAGCATTATCCGTCACGATCTTGTTCGGCACACCAAACCTCACCAAGATGTTTTCTTTGATAAAATTGCATACTACTTCTGAAGTAGTAATCTTCACTGGAATGGCTTCTACCCATTTAGTAAAATAATCTGTGGCAGTTAATACGTGGGTGTGACCAACACTAGAAGAGGGATTAAGTGTTCCAATGAAATCTAAACCCCATTGTTGAAAAGGCTCTTCGATCACAACGGGTTTAAGGGGCAAAGAAGACAACTTGGGTCTACCCACGAAGGTTTGACAAGCTTCGCATTTATCAATCCACTTTGATGTGTATTTGAACAAGGTAGGCCAATAATATCACGCACGAAGAATATTATGAGAAGTGAAAGTTGATGAGTAATGCCCTCCACACGCTTGATTATGAAAAGCCAAAAGTAGCTTCCTCTGCTATTCTTTGTCCACACATTTTAGAAATCTTCCATCCAACCCACGCTTAAACAAGGCATTTTCCCACAACACATATTGGGCTGATCTTAACTTAACAACTCTCCTCTCTTTGGCAGTCAAATGAGAGGGACATTCTCCATATGTGAGAAAGTGTGTGATATCAGCATACCATTCATCAATTGAGCCAAGAAACAAAACGGTAGGAAGATCAACTTTATCCTCGGGTAACTCATGTCTAGCTCCCTCTGCAATGAGTTCACACAAGCCTTTTCCACTGACGAGCTTGGTTGGTCTGATGTCAATGTCATATTATTGAACCTTGGCCACCCAGTTCCCTCTCTTGGATCCAAATTCCTGTTGTGTGAGAATGGACTTGATGGTTGTATTAGGTACAAATACTGTGGAGTGAGAGTTGAGAATGTAAAAACAAAACTGCTTGACAACTTTAACCACTGTGAAAGCATGTTTCTCCATTATTGTGTATTTTAACTCATGAGTTTTTAGAATGTAGCTCATAAATGCAATTGGGAGTTTGTGATCATTAGAATCCTCTTGAGTCAAAACAACAACCAAGGTGTTATCTGTGGCATCGCAATAGATAATAAAATCTTTGCTGAAATTTGGACATGCTAAGACGGGATTTTTAGCAATAGCCTTTTTAATACCTTCAAAGGCTTCTTTACCTTCAGGGGACCAGCCAAACGTCTGTTTTCCCTTCATCATTTGAGAGATATTTAAGGTTAGTTCTGTGAAATCAGGGATGAATCTTCTCAGGAATTTAATCTTACTAAAGAAAGAATGCACTCCCTTCTTGCTTGTTGGAAAGGGAATCTGCTGGATAGCTTGAACTCGCTCAGGATCAATTTTTATACCGTCTTTAGAGACAACATGCCCTAAAATTTTTCCCTCTGTGACACAAAAAATAAATTTCTTAGGATTTAAAGAGATCCCATGTTTTCTACATTTCAAAAGAACCATTTCTAGGTGCTAAAAATGATCTGCCCTTACTTTGGAAAATACGGTCAAGTCATCAAGGTACACGACAATACACTTCCCTTTTAAACTTCCAAAGGCCAAGTCCATAGCTCTCTGGAAAGTGGCACTAGAATTAATGAGCCCAAAATGCATTCTCTTGTAGGCAAAGGTACCCCAAGGGGTAGTGAAGGTCATCTTGTGTTGATCTATGGTATTAACTTCTACCTGATTATATCCTGAAAAGCCATCAAGCATAGACAACATTTCAAACCCCATCACATCTTGTAAGACTTGATCCATCATGGGCAAAGGATAGTTGTCCTTTAAAGAAGCTTGATTCAGATTTTTGAATTCAACATAGATACGAATCTCACCATTTTTCTTTCTAACAGGCACAATATTGGCAATCCATGTTGAATGGTGGATAGGAAAAATGATTTTGGCTTTTAATAGTTTATGTATTTCTTGAAAAATAGTGTCAGCTATCTTAGGATTGTATTGCCTTTGTTTCTACCTGAAAGGCTTAATCCCAGGTTTGAGAGGGATGAAATGCTACATCTCCTTTGGTTAAAAAGCTTTTAAATCCTCATAAGAATAAGCAAGAACATCCTTATACTTCCTTAAAAGATTAATTACTTTCTTCTTTTCTTCTGGCGTGTAAAATTTTCCAATGTTCACGAGTTTAGGGTCAATAGAACTCCCAATATTAGTTTTATCATACTTAGTTGATTGTTGTGATCTAGTAGAAGCTTTAAACTTCACATACCTATCATGCTTGTCAAAAAATTCTTCTAAACTCACTAGTCCCTTTGGAATATTTTTCCCTTTGAGTTTGATACATCCATCTTGATCCATCTCTTCTTCATTGACATCTTTTTTATTGGAAGGCACACTTTCACGAGGCAAATTATCACTTCCATCAAAGTACAACTGTTCAAAGTTATCCTGAGTTCTAAGAAAGAAAGCAAATGCTGATCATCATTGAAAACTTGCCAGTTACTTGCATTATCAGGTACACTGGGCCTATGGATCATTTCAATGGTAAACCTATCTTGAGAGAAGTCAGGATGAGGTATCAGCAATGACCCTGAGACTGCTAGTGAATCAGCCCTGGTGTTCTTCTCCCTAGGCACTGCTTCAATGGAGAAGGCATCAAGAAATTCGATGGAGTCCCACACCTGATTTCTATAATGTTTCAACCTTCTATTCTTTACCTGGAAAAGGTTTCTAACTTGCTTGACAATCAGCTTCGCGTCTCTGCGAGCTAGAAGATTCTTCACACCCTTTTCTTTTGCCACATGAAGCCCAAGAATGAGAGTCTTCATACTATAATGTATTATTAGTATTTTCAAATTGTAACTTGAATGAGAAAGGAAAAACCTTTCCCTTAGGAGACACTAATACTACACCAGCTCCAGAACTAGCTGAGGAACAACTTCCATCAAACTCTAATATCCAAACACCATTAGGATCCTCAAGTGATCTTTTGGGAAGTTGGATCTCCTCTGGAGACATAATCATATAGTTGTCATGCCCCATATCCTCATAAAGTATTTGTGCTTTAGGATCATCTGTTTTTTGTACAATATACTCAGATTGCTTCTCAGGCAACAACTTCTTCATTTTCCCATTAACAGGTATGAGGGCATGTGACCAATCCATTTGAATTTCTCCTCCCACATCTTTACAGAAGTTCCTACTTAGCAACATTCCATATGAAGGAGGAATGTCTGCTACTAGGATAGTAGCCAAAACCTTCTTCTCAGGAAAAGTAACAAAAGCTACTTGTGCATCTTTAATTCTTCCGACTAGGGGCACTTCCTTACTTTCCATAGAATAACAAGACCCATAAGTGCATGTGAGAGTTAGGCCTAAGGCATGGGCTACTTTGGTAGGCATTACATTGTCTGATGCTCCTGAGTCTATGACGCAGTTGCTGAGTCTATGGCCAACTATAAGGAGGGTCACATAGAATGGTTTGATCTTGTCATTAGGTGAGGTGACAACGGCTACCAGATTGGGTTGTGGTGCAGAAGATGGAGTGGGTAAAAGGCCTTTAGAGGTAGCTTTGGAATGGGAATTGACAAAGTGAACCATTTTAGCAAAAGCCTTGGGATGGGTTTGATAATACTCAGCCTCTGAGATTTGAACCTTGGTCTTTTTCAGGTGATCAATGATATCGAAAGACCCAGAAGTGGACGGACTATCATCGCTTGGGACTTTAGGCTTATCGGTTTTAGGAATTGAAGAAGAAGAAGCTTTAGTAGCAGGATTGGTAGGACTCACCTTTGGTGTGGACGTAATGGGGATAGGAGATCCTCTTTTTGCAATTACAGGGATAGTCATCGGATGCTCCTTGGATCTTTTGGTAGGCTGCATCACTTTCTCCTTTTTGTTTGTCTGCTCTCGAGTCATGATAACTGTAGGATTCACTATTCATGTCTGTTACTACTTCGTCATAATCATCTTCTTCATCAACACCTTCAGTAGTGAAGAAATTAACTCGAGATCCCTCAAGTTCCTTTGCTTCTTCATCAACTTCTTCAACAAATTTTTCACAATCTTCACTAACCTCTTCATCCTCCGGCTCTTCAACTTCATAGGTTGCGTTAACTGGGACTTTAATAGGTGGTCCTTCAAGTGCTAGCCTTGTCTGAGAAGCAGGCAAATGATTTCTGGGCTGAAAATTCCTCCTTGGAACATCTGCATAGGGGGGCGTGCTGGGCCAATTGTTTCTTAATGGCGATGAGATCATTTGCAAGTTTTTGTACTAATGGATCAGTATTAGGCCCAGGAGTGGAAGAGGAGGAAGGAAAAGACCTAGATTTAGAAGGATCTCTTCTCAACTTCCCGGACATGATTAAATCATCTTCAACACTAACAACAAGAGTTTGATCCTCGGCCAATGTTGCAAGAATTAGCTCTCCTCAGCGCATAACTAACTTCAGGAAATTGGGCATTCAGGAAGAAGCATTTTTGAATTTTATCTACAGGTTGAGTGTCAGGTGGGATTTTGTTAATCAATTTGTTGAATCGAGCCACAAATTCTCTCATGGGCTCTTGTGATTCCTTCTTTATTTGAGAAATTTGGGCTAGTAAAGCATGCACGTCTTCTGCTGGTTTGAAATGATTCTCAAACCTTGCTCTCATTGTGTTCCAGCTAGTGATAGCTTCGGACTAGAAGGTGATAGAACCAATCGGCTGCATTATCTTGTAAAGTCTCAAAAAAAAGCCTTACTGAGACATCTTCATGTTCAACTCCCAAAACTCCACATGCAACTATGAAGGCCGCGATATGCTCGTTAGGATGTACCTTGCCATCACCTCTGAACTTTGGAAAGTTCTTCCGGTTACCTCTGGGTAACTCATGCAAAGGCTAAGGAAGGGCGAGAGGCCCAACACGATGGCCCCAAGGCAATGGTACCCGCCATTCTTGGAAAAACGGCTTGAAGGGGAACTGAAACACCAACAAGAATCAAAGCACGGAGATTAGGACTAAGTTGCTTTGAAGGAATACCATCTGCAAGGGTTCTATTTTTGACAGGAGGAGTGCTTGTTGAATGAGCTCTTCTATTTCTTCCTGCTGAAGGGAAAGGAAAACTCATGATGTTCCAAAAGCTGAAACTGAGAATCTTCAATACCAAGGGCCCTTCTCCCGCGAGTAAAATGTGGAGTCACCAAATAAAAAGGATGATCGATAAATGATTATGGAACTGGAATACGTTAAAAAACGATTCCCCAGCGGAGTCGCAAAAAACTGTTGGTCGTCACAAAGGACTCCAAGGAGAACAACAGTCAAGGGACAAGAAGTCCCTCCTCTTTAGTGGGAGAGGTTACCTTATTCAAAAGAAAAACTTATTTACATATATACAAAGCATAGTTTTACTGTCGAAACTTGGATATCATGAAAGCGTTTTGAAAATAAAATAGATCATCAATCACAAAAGTACAGAGGAATGAAGACGTGGAAATGAGTAGAAAAGCATTCTCCAGAATTATAGATGACAAAATATTTCCTTATGTGTGCCAGAATATAATTAATTGGAATAAGACCATTTGTACTTGAATTAATGAGATGCAATTTGAAAAGACACACAGTTCTATAAATAACATCTACAAGAATACAAAGCTTCTTGGCATAATGCAGACAAAAGATCTAACAACATTCAACAGATAGCTACATGAATAAGAGAATCAAGATGGACAAAGAAAGAAGATCCTTTTGTATTGATAGCTTTACTATTTCTTACACTTTCAAAAATAAGCCAAGTTCCTCTACTCAAAATGGAGAAGAGAGACCATTATATAGTTTTACAAATCAGTTACCTTTGGTAACTACTTCTTTTAATTAATGATTAGTTAAAGGGATGCTTTAATGCAAAACACCAAACCAATTACAATAAATCTGAGATGAGGAAAGAAATAAGGGAGAAAATTCAAGAGGAGAAGACAAGTGTTCATGATTTAGGAGGACCCACTGATTTGAGGATCCACTGTTTAAACCTTTTTAACACTTCTACTATGTCTCTACCACGTGGAACTGATGTGTTGGCAGTGGAATGAGTCTAAAATCTGAGACACTTCTCCATCTCTTTGTCGAATTCGACGTGTGTATGGTAATCCTTACTTGCTTCTTCAATAGTCAGACTGGAGAGAGCAGATTTCCTTCATCTTTTCCTTGGTGATAGAATCCTCTTTGAACAGATTTTCTTTGACAAAAGCTCTGAATTGAGCTTTGATTTCCTACAAGAAGAGGGGTACACCTGAGGTCTCATCATGGAGGTGGCAATGGATATCCTTAAAAGTAGATACCACCTAAGTCTTGAAGGCTTCACCCTTCTACCAGCTATTTCTCAATTCTCCCCAAAGCCTCCTCCAGCACCTTGATTTTCCACCTCCACACTGAATACCCATGATTTTGACAAATTATCCTTTGCATCATCAAAGACCTTGCTTGCCATTAAAAAATTTTCATCAACCCTGCCCCATGAGGCGAAGGTCTACTATACAGCTGCTCCAGAGTTTGAGCTCTTTATTTATATTTCCAATGGTGGAGGAGAGTTTCTGTTGCAGATTAGTTACCTTCTCATTGAGTTTGAAGGCTTCACCAATGAAATTCAATCCTGCAATGAGCATATCATCCACCATGGCCTCCATAGCCCTTCCATAGATGGAATATCTGTGTATATCTTTGATACTCTGGACTTCTTCTTGGCTGAGGATCACAGGTGGTGGAAGAGTAGCCATTGGGGTGGGGTCTAAAAGTTTATCTTTGGACAACAGTGACTTGATGAAACTTGCAAGAACCTGAGCCTGCTCTTCCAGCTGCCCTATTGTTTGTTGCCCTTTTTTCCACTCTCCCAATGACTCTGGTGACTGTTTCTTGAAGATTGTGAATCTCACCTTCAGGGGTGGATTCTCCCATGGGGATCCTTGAGAGCTCTAGATCAGACACCTGCAAATCTTGTTCTAGCTTGTCAACCTTGGGCTTGGCTATCTCCAGGAATTGCTGGCCCTGAGCATCAGATACTATCCGTGAGGTGATCCTGGCCTTCTTGGCAGGAGTAGGAGGGGTAGTGCCCAATAAGGCCGCCACAAGCATCAAAGTTGGGTCCCGAGATTCGAGAGGAAGACTTTCTCTTCCTACTATCAACGAAAGGTCTGTACCCACGCAAAAGAGGAGGAAGAAGAAGAAGGTGGGGCAAGAGGATTGAGATAAAGAGAACTCATTGCAATCAAAGTGTGCACTGCTGTTGCCTCTAGTTGAGATATGAGTGGGGCACTTGGGGTTTCTATTACAAAGGAGTCAATGGTGTTTGGAAGCTCAGTGCTTTGAAATTCCTTCTCTTTATCCATTGGGGCTTCTGGAGCGCTTACGGAGACTGGCACTTCAATCTCTTCGCTTTCACTGAGAACAATAATGTTCTCTGGTCCTGAGGGCAATTCTGAATGCTTCATAAGAGGATCTTTCTTCAACAGGATCCTTCTTGATCTCCTTGATTTTCTTCTGATATACTTGGGTGGATGAGGAAGGAGTGGAGGATGTAGGCCCTTTAGTTGATGAGGTAGGAGGAGTCTATACAGGTGCTTCCGAACTGGGTGTCTGTGCGTCCCTCCTTGGTGTTGAGGTGTCCTTGGAGGAGGACTCTCCTGAATGCTTTCTATGCTCGTGAACTCTCCTGTCAAAACCGAATTTTATTTCTTACTAGGATAGGGGCTAGGATTTCGGCCAGATCATCTTTCTCCTTTTTGAACCAATCCAAATCCTCCAAAGGAGTGTGTTTGATCAAGGTATCGTATTCATATGAAAACAAGTCGGAATTGTCATCCTGAAGCCCTTCAGGAACTTGGTACAAGTTAAGCTCTTGAATCAGTTAGAAGAGAAAACCTGCCATAATGTCTCCTCCTTGCCTCAAAATCATCAGCACAGTCAGCCCAATAGTCTTATGTGTCTGCCCTATGATGATAATTGATTCTGAGGTTCTGATCAATAAATTTCTTCAAGTCAAAACAAGTTCTTGGCCTGAAGAAATGGACAGTGATGGGAGCTAGGGCTCTCTCTATGTTTTGTGCATCCAGAGCCGTCTTGCAGGTGTAGTTTCCCAAGGATATGGGGAAGTGCAGACCAATGATTTTCTTATCCCTGTAGGTTCTGTGTAACTTGTCCAATTGCCTGCATATCTCGATCAAGGCCATTTTATCATTACAAAACATAGGGAGCTTGAGAGGGGTGCTCTCATAGCCTGCTAGCCTGATATAGGAGATTTTTCTTGAACTGGATGAAGTAGGCCCCGTACTCTCGCTATTAGGCTCATGGATTCATCAGAGAACCTCCTTGTAGTGTTGCTCTCTAGAAGTCTTACAATGTACATGGTGAAAGCATCATTTACCCTCCTAAAGTTGCGATTACTAGTGTCCAGGGAGAATTGAGGGCAGTAGGCATATATAGGATCACCTTTATGAGCATCAATATATGTGAAGCCAAACCATTGCCTTGATGCTACTAGAGTATACATCAGATAGGAAGTCATGTAAAATTTCTTGGTTTGCTGTACATTGGACAACTATTCTTCCAAGTTCATGCTGATGATTTCTACCCAATTGATATTCTGAGTACACTCACACACCATGTTGATAAGTGGGCACATCTAGAAATGGAACTCGTTGGTAGAGGGTAAGCCCATAACCCGAGCTAATAAGATTATAAAATCTGATAGTTCCTCATTGAAATCAGCACGAAACAAAGCTTTGGATAGACGGGACGCCCCCTTTTTAGGGTTTTTAAGCCGAGACTTCACCACCCTTGCCTTGTATTTTTCAATGTCCTAGTTGAAGAGTGCCTGTGCTTGGTTCTGAGAGATGACTATAGAATTGTCCATTTCAGGAATCCTTAGGGTAGTGCCAATGGCGGCAGCATCGAGCTTGGTAATAAGTTCCCCATGCACATTTGTTAGTTTTCTCGAGTCGGGGTTGAAGTGAGCACTGTAGGCGAGTACCATGTCTGCACATTGTAATGAGATCGGGAAACCAGACGGTGAATGCCAAGCCACTATCGTGAATCATTTGCGCCATAGGAGAGGGGTTCGGGTTTGTCATCCTTGTCCAGAAATCTCCAAAGTCCAGGTGGCAAACTTCACTGTTCCCGATATCGGGAATGGCAGACTCGAGTGGTGAAACTTGCTCCTGACCTTGGAATTTAATCTTCATGTTGATATCGATTTGAAAAACAAAGTCACAGTTTGAACTCTTGATGAAATTGTAAGGGGAACGGGTACGCGCACGGAAATTCCAATTGCGAGGGTATGAGCAATTGATAACAATAAAGCAATGTGCAAAAATGCGTAGGGGAAGAGCTTATTAAATAGCTGTTTATGAGAGAGAAAGATAATAAATGTGCATTAAATACCCACCTACCAACTTAAAAAACAAGATATTCGGAAAGAGTGGGAAAAATTAGCCCGGATGGCCTTTGGTTCATTTGGGACACGCGGGACGCGAAAGAGTGACTCAGCCGATGCGGGTGACGCGGGGATAGAATGTAAAAATGTTTTCAGGACATGAGGGATGAAAGTACATGAAATGTGTGATGCAGCCGACACGGGTGAAAGGTGAACAACGAGCATGAGCAAACTTGAGACGTTTGGAATAAAAAGTTCCGACGGGTCCGCGAGAAAACAAATTTTTTGGGTAAAGCGGCCGATCAGCGAACAAGAAGCTCGAATGAACTTGGGACACATGGGACAAAAATTTTTCGACAGACCCACAAATTACACAAAATGATTGGAAAAACATAGATTTTTTCAACTTCTTGATTTTTCCCTTTACCAGAACAACAGAAAAGGAATTAACTCAAAAGTTTTCAATTTTGAACTTCTCAAAAGAGGGATAATTTTGAGAGGACAACATGTTGGACAATAAATTTTATTGCCCTTTAGAGTTGTATTCTTTTGCGGACCGATATCTGTCTCAGTTTCCTACAAGAATGGTTGTATATGCGGTGATCCAAAATTTTAGATGATGTCAGGGAGTTATTTAAAATCCTCTTTTCTCCACCGCTTTTGCATCTAATTTGGCTGAAATCAATTTAAGGTTGCATCCATCCAAAACCAACGAAAATTTGATACCTTCACTGCTGGGGTAAACCAGACATTCTCGCCAGTACCGTTGTTTTATCCTCGACCACTACAACGTTCAGACCCACCGTGTCAATGTAATCATTTGGAATCTTGTTGTCCACACACATGACTGATTCGACGGGTGTTTTTTGTTATACCTGTAAATTTCTCCTCCCTCCAATCTACTCTACCGAGTTCTACTGTTGATCTCCACCACAAGCTCCATCCCAATCCCACCCTTCACATTACCAAATTACATTCTTACTTCCACATTTTTACGGTTGTATAGTTTTTTTAGGTATTGGACAGTGTACATTCACCTATAGTTTATTTAGTCTTCTACGTGGCACATTTTACATTCATACTCATCTTTATGGACTAGCTCTATCATATAGACTAACACTTCGATCACCAACCAATCTCTCTTCAATTATCTCGTTTCATTGGAATTTCCTCTTTTAGATTTTTCCTCCTTAATGTCAACACTTAGGTCATCATTCTCCTATATAGGTGAAACTTTCTTGTTTTTCAGTTTGTCATCTTCCTTAAATTACTCTACTTTATCAACATCACATTTCTCATTTCAATTCAAATAGGCTCCATTTTTTTCATACAAGTCTACATTTTTTATTTTAAACATCTACACTTTCTAATCACCTTTCAGCTTGTCCTCCTTAAAGTCTACATTTTTGTCGTATAATTCCACCTTTTTGTTACAATAATTTATATTCCACCTTCTCATTTACCTATCCGCTTGACATCTTCCTTCACTCCACAATCCAAAATCATTCCTGCATTATATATTCGTTCACACTTACCATTCACATAGGCTAGTCTCTTGGTTATTTTACTTTATTTCATTACTTTGTTTTTTAATCCATAAGTAGCTCGATCTCCTTCTTTAATTTTTAATATGCTTCATTAACCCGTATTATCGAGTTGGTAATAGGTTTCGTGCTTACATTGGCATCAACTTTGATAAAGTGCTAACCACCGTTTGGTCATTTCCATTGTTTTTTATCATATGTTCACTTTCACCGATTCTTCATTCACAACTCATTAGGCCTTATTTTTGGATACACAATCATTTTTCGATTACTTATTTTTCTGAATCAGTTTATTTTAAAAATCAAACAACAATTTTACGATCTTTCCATTTTCCTTATCATATTTTCTAACTAAGTGACTAATTGTGTTCTTCGATTTTGCAAGGAAATCTATGACACTATGACCACCACATTACACTGTCAAAGAAAATTATTGAAACATAAACACGCCTAAAATATCTTTCACCAAGCCCCTTCTGCAATCGTGAACATGGTGCAACTTTAGGGTCCCTAGAATGTTCCTGGTCACTGATTATCGCCTTTCAAATACGTCATTATCACGTGCAGTCAAAAAAAGGAAAAGCGCTCTCCAGGTATTCCTCGTTTTTCCTATTTTCTCCTTCATGCATTGTGATTTCCCTTTCTGGGTGATTGTCTGCATCAAACTTCACATTTGGGATTTGGTCTAAAAAGAACCCCGTGCATCCTGCTTGCTCACATAGTTTAAATAGGGGTTTAACCTTCTGCATCTCACATTACCACACACAACCTAGAACTCACGAACAAAATCAACACATAAAAACATCTCCTTACCCGGTTCACTGTTTGGGATTTCATCACCCAACAGGAAGCCACCTGAGACTCTCCCTAGCCAAAACTACCTGGAAACCAGCCTTAGACTGTCATTCCTTAGGTGCCTTCATTATCCACTTTTCTTTTCTTTTCACATATTCTAATTAATCATGATGATAAGAAACTTGTTGCTTGATTTGTTTGTTAATAAATTACATAAACAAATGTTCGTCTATTTCATGCCTATTGTCACTCTTTCTCAGGTTGAAACAAAACAACAATCCACTCCATCTAATGACATCCCTTCCCCTAATGATCTCTCCCAACAAGATTCTACACTTGAGACCACACCTTCAGTTACCCAACCCCTTGTCTCCATGGTCTCGCTTCATGAGGACCATGTCATCCAAAATTGTTCCTATCTTGAAACCAATCCTCGTATCTCTCATCAGTCCAACCTTTCTAGACCAACTACACACCCATCTCCCGCTCCTTTAGAAACTCTTGGACCTCCTTCTAACCCCATATATGATTTCTTATTTCGTAAATCTCCCACAATCTTCTCAATCCTATCAATCTACTCAATTGGTGGATCATATTCCACCCACATCATTTTATGTCAACTCTATTCCATCCGCTACTAGTATGCCTATCCAACCATCTCAACCTCTTAACACTTACATTCCTACCCACCATATGCTCCAATCATCTCAATCTCTTAACACTCATATCCCCACTTTTCATTTACCACAACAACCTACTCAATCTCAACAATCACATCATGTCCCTATTTCTCAACATCAACCTATGCAACAACTTACCCAATCTCAACCCATGACATATATTATTCCTTATCAAACAATTCCCCAAACACCCGCACATCCACAAATTAATCAACTTTATCAACTGGTTCCCCAAACACCCACACATCCACAAATTAATCAACCGTCTTATCAAACAATTCCAGAAAAATTCCCACCCACAAGCTTATCAACCGCCTTATCAAGCTACATTTCATGCCACACAACCAATCCAATCCCAACCTAACATCATGTCAAACGATCCTATTCACGCTCTTATGAATAAGTTAGCTAGTCTAGAAGCCGCTACCTTGGCACCCAAGGTTACTTTATCCTACAAACAAATCTGTAACGAACCGATTCATCCATCGGTTCCTATCAAACCTTACCCTCCTCATTGGGAGCTTCCCAAGTTCATTAAGTTCAACAACAAGGAAGATCCCCAACAACATCTTCGTGCATTCAAACATGCATGTTACCTTATTGCACATGATCAATACCTAATGCTTGGCACTTTCCCCATGTCCTTGGCCGGTCCCGTGTTAGACTGGTACAATAGTATACCTCAATACTCGATATTTTCCTTCACCCAACTTGCGCAGTTATTCTTAGAACACTTTTCGATCAACATTGTGCAAAAATCACTATCATTGACCTATACGCCATCCGACAGTTTGAAGACGAGTCCATCACAGAATTTGTCGCACGATGGCGCAACATTATAAACCAACTATCCTTCTCTCTTCCGCAAACTGAACTCATTGAGATCTTCTCACATTCATGTGGTAATATATATCATCTACCTTGCAAATCCAATCATTTAAACCTTTGACGAAGCCTTCACCATGGCTCGCAAACTCAAAACCTGTGCCATTGAGCAAGGTCATCTTAAACTCAGATTGACCAAACCTAAAATTGAATTTACTAAACCATCCACACATAATGACACATTTAAGGGTGCGGCCAATGCCGTGGTTGTTAAGTCCTCATCCACACCTACATCTAGCACGTGGCCTCAACAACAAGCCCCTAGACCATCTCCTAACTATACCCCCTTGGGGGAATCCTATAGTTTTGTATTTGACAAGTTGATGGTAGTACACTCCATCCAACTTCCTCCCATATGACCCGTGGATGACTCGCAACCCAAGCCTATTTGGTATCATGAAGCCCACTATTGTAAATATCATCAAGTCAAAGGTCACGACATTGAGAAATGTCGTTCCTTCAAATATCGTATCCAACAACTTATAAATCAAGGGGATATCCAAATGGACAGGCTCCAC
Organism: Taxus chinensis; assembly: GCA_019776745.2. Classification (NCBI taxonomy): domain Eukaryota; kingdom Viridiplantae; phylum Streptophyta; class Pinopsida; order Cupressales; family Taxaceae; genus Taxus; species Taxus chinensis. The sequence continues at coordinate 772,952,491 of CM034153.1, forward strand.
CACTTCACCCAGCCAACCCCTCGACAGAATTACACAACCTTTTCCTAATCAACCACCAACAAATCAAGCCACCCCTTTTACATCTCAACTATCAAATGCTTACACCATTAACACCATCAATCAAGATCTCATCTCATCACCGACTAAGCATGTTCCTACCTTAGACATTATTCCCACTCCTTATTCAGAACCTATCGTATCCACAACTATCACACCTATATCAACTTTTACTACTTTTCCTATACCTATACCTTCTCCTACCCTTACCACATCCACATCAAATTTGACTATACTGCCTACTTCATCCACTTCGATCATGCCCCAATCTATCACATCATATTCATCCTTAGCACCTATTTCGGCCCCATTGATATACACACCTATCCCTACATCTCTCACATTTGTTCCTTCACCCACATCTACATCAAACAAACCTATCCATACATCCACACCTACAACATCAACCCCATTCACAAACATATCATTCTTACCCCTTGAAACATTTATGAAACAACCATTCCCACCTACTTCTACACCAAATATTACTCCTACATTTACTGCATTACCTATCATATCTACTCCATCGGTTACCACATCCCCTTCATTAGATTTGACTACCTTACCTACATCCATTCCACCTTTACCCATTATACCATCCTTAGAGTCAATCCCAGTTCCTCCTTCCGCACTTTTTTCCATACCAACCACACCAACTACCTTTACCATATCCACATCGAATTCGACTATACATACCACTTCATCCACATCTATTGTGCCCCAACCTGTCATATTCAACCCCTTAACCACATCTATATCAAACATACCCATCACCACATCACTTACATCTCCAAATATCCCAATTATGCCCACCTCCCTATCCATCCCAACTACCCCTATATCTGTCATATCAACAAATCCACTTACCCCTACCTTGACATCTTCGTCACCTATACCTATATCCTTGCCCATGGCCACATCACCCATTTTATCCCAATATTATTTACTTAATCCTTCTATCACACTGACCAAATCCTCTCGATTTGCAACTCTATCAATGATACCCCTTGAAAAATTTATAGAACAAACACCTCCACCTGAGGAAAACACAAAGGGGATTCACAAAATCAACTATTTTACATTAACCAAACCAAAACCTACCAATCCAAATCTCACATAGACCTTATTAATCGCATCATACAAACACCTCTTTCTCCATCAATATCCACCCCTACACCATAATATTTAGATCCTCCAGTTGAGGTTATTGTCATCCCTACCAAGAGTAAACCGTCTCGATCAAAATCTACGACTCTTGGTAAGCATCCCCAAAAGTCTCATGCACATCCTCGTAAGAAGTCAGGTCTTCCCTCTTTTCAGCAATCCAATGTTACAACATCTATTTTAGGTCAGTCCCTTCATCTAATACACCTCGTAACAATAAATCCCAATCCAAACAATCTAACCCTCCTCTCAAAATTGATTCATCTTTTAAGACATCTAATTCACCCATCCGATCTATGTCCACTTCTTCCCCTAACTCCAAGCCAAAATATTCTATCAAAACCCACAAGAGTTACCTTCCCCATGACACTTTGATTGGGTCCTACGTAGACATAATTTGACATTTAATTCGAATATCTGCCATCACTCTTCCTCCCATTAAATATTTTAATCCCCATAGTCCAAAGCCATCGTGGTTCAATCCCAATTGCATTTACTCTTATCATCGTACCCCAAGCCATGACATTGAACATTGTAAGGCCTTTCAGACAATCATCCATAACCTTATTGAGAAAGATGATTTCCTCATTCAGGGGGAACATCCTTCTCCATCTACATCTAATCCAATTTGTATCCCATCCATCGGGTTTCCCACGATTCCTCCATCCACATCATCCCTTAACATCTCTCCTACACATGACATTCCTCCTACGGAAGGTCCTTCATTGTTCATCGATATTGTTTATCTTGCCAATCACCCTTGTGGTATCTCCAACCATTTATCCAATCCAAATCCAAAACAATCCTATCTAAACTCCTTCGACATCCACTAACTCATCTGCATCTAATATAATCTCCCTTGCTAGGGGGACATCCTCCCCTCATCCTTAGCATCCCTTCCGCATCAATTCATCTCTTATCTGTCCATACAACTTCCTTGATACTGGGGGATTTCACTTTTGACATCACCTTATTTAATCTCATCCAATCTTAAATCCAAATTAATCTTGTCCAAATCTTCATCTCTTTTTAAAGCCCACTTTTGTGGCCATATTCGTCTCTCCCTTGAGGGACCATGTTTTTCATTTTAAGTCCACCATTGTGGCCATACATGTCCCTTCCTTTGGGGTCGTATTCATATTTATCCCATTGGGAGGAAAGTCCACACTTTGTGGCCATGCTCTTATCTTCTAATACGCATGTTTCTCGCTTCCTCATTTTTGAGATCTTGGGCATATTTTGCCTTTGATTTCATCCAATCTATCCTTGGGGGCCATATTTCTCATTTATTCTCCTCATCCTAAGCCCACCTTGGCCATTTATTCACCTCATTAGGGGGCACATATTTTATTTCGCTTCCTCAAGGATAGTGCATAATTTTTATCTTCACTCATCTATATCATCATATCCTATATCTCTATCTTCCTCCCCTAAGACTTTATCCTATCTTTCGACTCACACTCTAGAAAAGAGCCAATGTGGAAAGTTTTCTCCCAATTGGATTGGACCTTACATTATCACACATAAGTATGGGTTTGGGGTCTATCGTTTGGCTTCCCTTGATGGTAAACCAGAGACAAAACCTCTTAATGCATTGCACTTACGACCATTCTATTGTTAGCATATCTACCAATGAGCACTTAGTTATATCCTTAGATCATTCCTCCATCATGAACCTCTTCCATCTATCACTATAATGATTTGGAATTATGTGGTCTACCATCACTTTCCTAGTCATGACCTTAAATATGGGCACCACGGCTCTATCCATAGCATTGTTCTTATGGATAGGTTCTCCTTTTTGGTGAGAACTTATGCGATCATTACATCCATCACCCTCCTATCTACCTATCAAAACCACATAAAGGGTCCAAGGGTGTCACTTGTGTGATCATCATCCCCTCCTAAGTGGTCTACCTAGCTATACCCAGCTCTTCCCCTTCAAATAGAAAATCAAAAAAAAAAAAAGAAATTCAAAATTATGGATGCTCCTATCTCATGTTATCTTATCCAAAAATAGATTGATCCATCAAAGGACAGTTGTTCATAAAAATCATATAATAAGTATAGATTGCTCCCCTGAAGGACAACTATCATGCATATCTTATCCTACCATCTAAAAGAAAAAGTAAAAATCCCAAAGCAAAAGAAAAATTAGACCATACCCTCGAAGGATGGCTACTCTCTTATCATGGCAACGAAGGCTTCCCACATTGATCAACCTTCTATTGTATTAGCATCCTCAGAAAGCTTCCCACTTTGATCAGCTTTCTCTTAGCAAACTTCCTGCATTGATCAGTTTGCTCTCTTTCCCCTACCCAGAGCTGGGGCATAGTTCTAGGAACAATCACCTATGGAGATCCCTCTTCCCATGTACAAGTTACATCTCAGAATCCCCTTTATCATGTCGACATTAGGTTTATGAGCATATTTCATCCATATTTCCCCTCATGGTCTTTTGGTATAACTAACTATCGTTGGTTATGTATTAACACATGTTATTGGCTGCAAGTGCAATGCCTTGAGTGGTACCCTTTCTTGTTTACCTCCAATCCGGTTCAAGCATGGTTTCCCTATATGCCTCCTTGCTATACGATTATGTGTCTTTTCTCATTAAGGTCACCTTTTATCAAGATCACATTCTCGCATATCAAATTTCAAACCATGAAATCTATATCCATATGTTTACCTTTAAGGATGGCATATCTTACAATCATCCATAATTCCATGAATTTTGTTAACATCTATGAATTCTCTCGCTAATACACTTTTTGGTTTGGGAATTCTACTTGATCTCCGTTGCAGTTTGCGAATCCTACTTGAGGATATTTCTCAAGTAGCATTTGTTATCCAACAACTCCTCATCCCCCACCATGGTCACCATGTATTTGATCCATTCATCCTCGCTCCTAATTTCTACTCACCTTCCACTTATCCCCACATTACCCTTCTCACCATTCTTGTCCCCTTTCACCACTCTGTGTATCTTCCCTTTCTTTCTTCCTACTTTTCCCTTTTCAATCTTACTTAATGACCCCTTCCATGTGCACGGGACATCTTGGTTGAGGTATACCCTCTTCCTAAGATCTTCTTGTTGTAGAAACTTCTCCACCATCTCCTCTTTCATCAGACGACAATCACCACCACAAACATCTTTTTGCTCCATCTCTTCCACTTATCATTCTTCATCATCACTCCCACCACGTGGGCATCCCAATTAAGAATTCCCCTGACACTCTCCATCCTACACCACATATATTCCTTGATCCATTCATGTCACACTCCTTTGTTTCCTTCCTTTTTATCACCTCATCACCTCTTGTTCCACTTTATCACAACTCCTTTTTCACCTTCCTAGTATCCATCTTCTGCTTGGTAATCTTACTTTCCAGTATGGAAAATTTTAGGGTTCCCCTTCACCACTCATACCCTCTCCCACATTCTACCCTTCATGACTTTTTCTTCATTTCCCATCATCTCATCCTCTCATGCATATGGTCACCATCTTCTGATTGGAAATCTTACTTCACTAGTATTGACATGGTGATCTTCCCCTCACAGTCCCTCTTAAGGATGATCTGTCATCTGGCACTTCCACAATCTCACCATCCACATTTTATCGTTAGTCATTATCAATCACTCTCACTTTTTCATTCTCAAACACCACTTCCTACTTTCTCACTTTTTCATCTCCATTATCCCTTGCTTGGAAATTTCCTTAACCACTTCACATCATCATCAGTCTTACTTAAGGGTCCTTGTTGAACATCATTCTGGACTTCTCCCTCACATCATTCTTCATTTTCTGCCATTGATCGTTTCTTCCCCCTGGTCTCCGCTACCAACCACAATTTTCGGTCCTACCATTTCCTTTCTCAACCTATCTATCACAGAGTGAGTCTGTCCCTATCTTCAGACCCATTATCATCATGTTCATTTCCCCCATTTTCTCCTTCTTGATCCATCATCCTTCATATTGTTTCTTTCCATTATTTTCATGTCTTATTTCTTCATCTTACCCTGTTCATCCTCATCACCCCGCATCCTCTCCTTCCCCCTTCACTCTTGTCACAACTCGTTATCCCTTTTCTTTACTCTTCTCACTCCATCTTCTTGAATTCTCCCACATATCTACCCCCATACTTACCTTCCATTGTTGTTGGTATTCCCCTAACATTCTTTCATCATCATCTTCCATTTCCATGCTAATAATTATTGGTGGACTTCTCCTAAAATTCACTCATCCCCATTCTACATGGCCTTGTTCCTTCTCTTTGAACTTCTTTTTTCTTCATTCCTTCCTTCCCAATGTGCCCACTGATCATTATTGGGGGACTTCTCATAACATCCCTTCATTGGTTTCCCTTCCATTCCTCATTTAATTTTTCCCTCTTCTCACTTTTCCTCCCATCCTTCCCTACCGATCATTATCGATGGACTTCTCCTAACACCCCTTCACTGACATTGCCTCTTTTATCCCTACCTCTCTTTTTCTTCGCCACCTTATCCATCTTCCATTCTTCCTTAAATCAATTTCTTTAATCTTCATCATACATCCTCTTTCTATTTTCTCTCATAATCCTCTATATCCTCATTTCATGCATCTCCACATCTTTTCCATCTATATCATTTCATCCCTTGTCTTCTCTTTACAGTTTCCTATACTTCCCATTCTTCACCAAATATCTTCTGTTCTTAGTTTCCTTCCTTCTATCATTTTCTCTTGTCCTCCCCTCCTTTTACACCTTCATCTTATTTCACCTCCTCTACATCATTTTCTTCCCCTTTTTACTTTGTGTTTCCTTCTTCTTTCCCCATTGATAATATGGATCTTCAGTGTTGTCCCATATTTTTTATCATCTCACCATCCACATGCATTTCCATGCGGTTCTGTTCCATATTATTTACCTTGGTTTTCCTCATGGTAACACTGGCCCCTTCAATCTTCTCCCTATATCCGCTCTATCATTGTTTATTTCTATTTTTTTCATTCTCCATCTCTTTCGTCTTCTTTAACATTCTTCATCGTCCTCATCTCCTTCATTCTTCCACCCTTCTCTCCCTTTTTCATAATTTCATCCTCTCTCTATCATTTTCTTGTCTTCTTCTTGTTCAACTTCTCCTATCATCCCGATCTCTTATCCTCTTCTTCGCCTAATAATTCCTCCATATGCCTGGTTCCAAGAAGAAATTCCATACCCTTGTCTCTTTCACCTTTGGAACTCTTTTCTTTCATCTACTCATAATCAAACCACTACTCTGTTCAATTCAGAGAATTTCTCTCTTATGAAACATGCTATTCAAAACCATACACTTACCCCCAATATTTCTCCTCTTGGGGCATTTCCACACACATTTCTTACACTTCTCATCCAATTTGCTCTTCTATTCTCAGCACTTGCAGGAATCATCCAACATATAGATTCTCTTCACATCTCATTGACATTTCAACAGAATGAATTACAGAGGATACCATAACAACCATCACCTATCACCTTTTTCCCTTACTTAAGTGCCTGGTCTATTTTTTGCTTACAAATGTCAAATCGTAATCTTCCCCCCACTCCATGACTCAAAGTTTGTTCTACTTTATTCTATCTAGTCTTTTCTTGTCAACATAACATCATCCTTAGGAAAGCTCTCTTTAAAACTATCAACCCCCTCACCTAGGGCATATTACCTCACCATCTGTATTGCAATCACCTTTTTGGCCGCTCTTTGTGATGTCCTAGGGACACCTTTGTTTTCATCCTCGTCCTTTTGGTTGCATAGTTTTCATATTCCTTGTGTCGAAGGATTTAACATAATTTTTTGCATTTCATTGTGCATACTTTGGTGTTTTCCTATGACCCGTTGGTCATCCAGTTACATCCATACATATTGCAGTGGTATTCACCCACTCACTGGTCCGTAGAACGTTGTCAATCCGTCTCCGTTGAGACTACAATTGTCCTCTACCGATGTGATATTGGAGTCACCGCCATATTTTTCATTATTATTGTGATCCTTTTTACCTGAGGGCATCTTGCCTTGGTTATGCGTTTACCCATCTTTTCATCACCCATCTAACCTTTAACATCTATCTCTTTCAAACTCTTGATTGACTTCCTTTATGTTGTCAATCCCAAGTTTGAGGGGGAACACTCAATCAATCATATTTTTTACTTCATCATTTTTGTCTCATGGGTTTTGCCCAACGCAAACCACTCATCAAAAAGGGGCAAATGTAGACACCTTTTTTTTGGTATCATTCATCCCCTTCACCTATGTTTTCTCTCCTTCATTAGGCTTACCCATTCAATATCCATTTTCCCCTTAAATTTAAATAACTCCCATTTCCCACCAAAAATACATATTCAATTAATCAATCTTAATTGGTTAATTGATCCCCTTTAAATCCCTAAATCCTCATTATATGCTAATAACCAAATATTCCAATTGATAATTAAATATTCTAAACTAATTCATATCACCCCACCTAATAATTAAATACTCCAAAATCATTCAAATCATGCACCCCACTCATAAATTAAATAATGCAAAATAATCCACATCAAATCCATTATTGCACCTAATCACTCAAATCATGTCCCCCCACTCACCTAATCAGGGTTACTTTTTCAAATCCACAGGTTACTTGATAACCCCTAAATCTAACCCCATCTTCAGGCTATAAATACAGGCCTTCCCCCCTCTTTCAAACAAGTGATAAGTAAGTGAAGAGTGATAGAAAACCTCTGACATTATAGCCCCTCGCTTGTCATAATATCATCACAGTGCCCTTGTGATGCCACTTGAATCACCATAATATCATCCTCATGCCCTTTATGGTTCTCTTAGCTTAGTTTGATTTACATTAACTTTGATCATGAAGGTTTGGTTTGCTTTACATTTAGATCACTAGCTCCTTTATACATCGACATTTTCAAGTTCTTTTATTATTTATCAATTTTCTGCATGTTATCCATTTATCTTTCATTTATATAATTTTATCTTATCAAACAAGGGTTGAAATCTACATAAGGAAGCTCATGCTTCTTAGAACTGGCTTCGCCGGGCAGCCCCCGCATATACCATCTAATTCATTTTCCTCTTAGTTCCTCTTTTTTGTAGGTCTATCCAGCTTACAGTGAGGAGATCAGTCACCTTTAGCACCATATCCACCATATCACATCCAAGGTACCTTAAACCCTCCATCATTTGAGGTTGTTTGATTTTATTTTGTTATCTAGCTCACTAATCTGGACAGGGACGAAGAAAATTTGATCAATAATGTATTTTTTCAGTCCCATGGTTTTGTTTTGGAGCTCCCTCGTGTGAGAGAAATTTGTAATTGTAATTTTTTTTCCTTTTGGAATTTTGGTTTTGGTTTGGTCCTAGTTCTTGAATTGCAGTGGGATAAGAAGGAGATGGAGCTATAGAAATTTCCTTTGAGACCTTCTTGGACATTCCCAACTATGTCAGTTTGGTGGGGTGGCATTATTATGGTTTGTTTTCTTTTTGTTACAACTAGGATAGCATGTGCTGGTCACGTAGATATTTTTTGGATTAGTTGGGATGTCATAGTTGTAATAAAAGTACTTGTATAAATCAGATTATGAGCTCAATAGAACACCAATGAACACAATATTGCAGATAAATGATCTCAATATGCAAGTAGAATATCTTAGCCACTTCAAGGGGGCAACCTCAAAACCATACAATAAGACTCAAATGGTAAATTTTGATCAACTACTACCTACTGACCCATATATATAATATTCCTATGATATGGACATCACCAAGGATGACCCACTAATGATAATATAACATATTTGAAAGAGATACATCATGATAAGAAGTTATGATAACCACAAGTCGGCTATACACATCCAATGTAAGATATATGATTAAGGGTGTAACATGCCCCTCCCCTTCAAAGCAACATTGTCCCCAATGTTGGGAAGCCTTGGATGTTGCTGCACAAATACTTCATCCTCCCATGATGCATCCTCAATATTCATATTCTTCCACTTGATCACGTACTTGGTAATGACTTTGGTCCTCAATCTTTTGGTGCGTGTCTGAAGAATACTTGCAAGTTTCAATATGATCCTTCCTTCCTCATCCAATTCCAGAAGAACTGATTGGGTGGAAATGTGCTGCCCAATAACTTTCTTCAAGCAAGAAATATGGAAGATTAGATGTATTTTACTTCCTGGAGGGATCTCCAACTTATATGCCACACTACCAATTTTCTCCAACACTTGGTAAGGACCATAGTATTTAGGAGAAAGCTTATTATCCTTCTTCAGTTGTTTTAATGATAATTGTTTATATGATGTAGCCATACAAAAACAAACTCACCATCTTCAAAGTGTCTCTCACTATGATGTTGATCAGTTTTTTTCTTCATGTAGTCTTGTGCCCTTGCCAGATTCTCTCTAAGACTAGAGAGTACCTCATGTTGGTGTTGAATGTGATCTTTGATTTCTCTCACCTTTGGTTTGACCTTTAAGCTAGATATGAGTGATGGAGGATGGTACACGTAAAGTACCAGAAATGGAGACATTTTAGAGGAGGTATGAAATGAATTATTGTACCACCATTGTGTAAGTGGCAACCATTGCACCCAATGTTATTGTTTATTTGAAGTAAAACATCAAATATATCCCTCTAAACATTTATTTACCACCTTAGTTTTCCCATCTGATTGAGGATAATAAGAGGAACTCTGGGCTAGTTGGGTACCCAAAAAAGAGAACAAATTAGTCTAAAAATTGCTTGTAAATATTGGATCACAATCACTTACTATAATTTTGGGCGTGCCAAAAATATTTTGAACTATCCATAAATGCGATGGCAACTATACTAGCTTTGAAAGGATGAGCCAGTGCACAAAAATGAGCATACTTGGTAAGTCTATCCACCATGACAATGATGATGTTTTCCCCTTCTGATTTAGGTAATCTTGTGATGAAATCCATCGACATCTCTTCCCATCTCTCACTAGGAATAAAAAAAGGTTAGAGGAGACCTGGTGTCTTAATGGTCTCGCCCTTATTTTGTTGACACATCAAACATTCTGCCACAATTTTTTAAACATCTCCTTTCAACCCCTCCCAAAATAAATCTCGTTTAACTCTATGTTAAGTTTTCAAGAACCCGGAATAGCCACCTAGTGTAGAAGAATGGAGCTCTGAAAGAACAAGGTGTTTAAGTGTAGACTTCTTACATAGATATAACCTATCTTTGTACCACAATGTATCCCCATTCCATATGAATTGTTCTGATATGGATGGATCTTCCTACAGATTCTGAATGAGAGTATGTGTTGCATATTTTTGCCATTCTTTGTTTGCTTTATCTACCCATATGCCTTTAGTATAGAGATGACACATAACAATGCTTCTGCGGACTCATCCATCCTAAATAGAGCATCGATAACCACATTTTCCTTCCCTTTCTTATAAACAATCTAAAAGTCATAGCCCAACATATTAGTGACCCATTTTTTTTGTTCTTTTGAAGATAATCATTGCTCTAAGAAGTTCTTCAAACTATCATGATTATTGTTTTACCTTAAAGTGTCTACCCATCAAGTATGGTCTCCATTGTTTGACTACATGTAATATTTCCACCATTTCCCTATCATATGTGGGCTTCAACAAATTATTTCCTTTCATCTTTTGAATCTCAAATGCTCCTTCTTGAATAAGTATTGCTCTAATCCCATTTCCTGAAGCATCACATGCAACTATGAAGGTCTTAGATAAATATGGATTTGATAATACTAGAGTGGTGCACAATGCCACCTTTAATTTTTCAAATGCCCTAGAAGCTTCCTCATTCCACTGAAAAGAGTCTTTCTTCAATAATTTTGTAAGTGGTGTTGCTATACTGCCATAGTTTTTTACAAATCTGCGATAATACCCTGTGAGACCTAAGAAACCTCGTAATTGTTTAAGGGTTCGTGGGACTTCCCATTCCTCTATGGCTTGGATCTTGTGAGGGTCCATCTTAACACCTTCATGAGAAACAATATGGCCCATGTATTCCACTTCTTGTACCCCAAAAGAACACTTCGAAGGCTTGGCATATAGTCGATGTTTGTCTAATACTTTTAAGACTGTATTGACATGTTGTAAATGTTTCTCCCATGATTTTTTGTAGATGAAGATATCATAAAAAAACTAAGACAACTTCCTTAGGAATGGTCTAAATATTGAATTCATCAAACTATGAAATGTGGAGGGTGCATTGGTAAGAATGAAAGGCATGAATAGGAATTCATAATGCCCATGATGATTTATGGAGGTTGTCTTATGAATATCTTCGTTCTTTACTCTAATTTGTTGATACCCAGAATGCATATCTAGTTTTGTAAAATAAATTGTACCATGTAACTCATCTAATAAATCATAAATGACAGGAATAGGAAACTTATCTTTGATAGTGTACTTGTTAAGTTCTCGGTAGTTTGGATGCATGTGCCATCTTCCATCCTTGCAGCGCACCACCACCAGTGGAGCAAAATAAGCACTATGACTGCGATGAATAATACCCATTTCCAAAATTACCTCCACCATCTTCTCAATCTCATTCTTTTGCACATGTGGGAATCTATAAGGCCTGATGTTGGGGGGTTAGCTTCTTGGAATCAACTGAATGACATGATCATGCTCTTTTTCAGGGGAAAATCCTCTAGGATCCTTGAAGACAACTGCATATAGATAAATAACCTTATGAAGATCAGGATGCAATACCATCGTTGGCGGTTGAACTTCTATGGAGAAAAATCATGCTACAAAAATTTTGGACCCCTTTTTAAGAATATTTTGCATTTGGTGAGAACTCGCCACCTAAGGACCTTTTGCATGTAGTCCTCAAAGTTCAAACTGTTTACCCTAAGAATGAAAGCGCATGAACAATTCCTAGAAATTTCTCTCTATGGTATCAAAATTTGTGAGCCACTGAACACCTACGACAATATCAGCTCCACCCATGAGAATAGAAAACATCATAAGTTTGATTTTATGGAATTTACCTGAACATTGGATTGTGCCACCATCTTTAATCATTAATTGAAATTCAGGTGTCGGGTAGATGAAACAATTTAGTCTTGTTGCTAGCTTATGATTTATGAAATTATGTGTGCTCCCTAAATCAATCAATATTGTCACCTTCTGCTTCTTAAGATAACCCACAACATGAAGGGTTTTTGGAGTACTAATACTTGATAGAGCATGGCATGAAATAATGGGCCGAGGATCTTCAAATTCTTCCTCTAATTTTTCCACTTCCTCGCTTGGTGTTTCCTCATATTCTTCCTCATCACCGGTCCCTTCAATGTAGAACATTTTTTTCTCATAACATTTATGATTTGGTCCATATTTACTGTCATAGTTAAAACATAACCCTTTGGCTCTTTTTTCTTCAATTTGTTAAGGTGTCAACCGAATTGGTCGAGGGTATGATGAAGACAAGGTGCTACGATATTTATATTAGAGAAGGATTGCCTTCTGCTAGAAAGAAAATTTTCCTCTACCCGACGCACCATGATAATAGAATCAGAAGCCTTCAAATACACTTCTGTAATATCCGCCACATGCAAGGAATTTTTTTGAATTGATGGAAATACTCCTTAACAGAACCTGTTTGTCGTAATTTTGCTAATTGGCTGAAGTAATTCTATGAAACACTAAAACTATAGTGTAATTGAAGCTCTTCAGTGAAAATTTTCCATGTGACATTTAGACCATTCTTCTGCCTTTGAGCACATAACCAATGATACCAAAAAAATTGGTCAGGTTCTAGGTATAAGGATGCCATGGTTACCTTTTGTCTTGTTGGGATCTGATGGAGATCAAAGAAATTCTCCATTTGGTTAATCCAATTGAGCGGATCCTTTTCATCAAATTTACACATTTCAAATTTTGGAATAATGCCCCTCCATTGGAGAGGAGATCCACCTGAATGAGTAAATGATCCTCCTTGATTGGAGTGGTTTGGACCTATGTGAGCATTGCTAGAGGAAACCATATGACTGGAATTAGGAGAAGTGTTTGAAATAGCAGCTAACAGCTCCTACTTCATCGCGTGAAAAATCATTTGAAGTTCCCCCCTAAGGCTACCTTTTAGATGAAGAAGCTCATTATTAAGGTCACCTTACTCACCATATTATTTATCATTTCTTGAAGTTGGATGACTACCTCAGATACTCCCAAACCAGAAGACTGTAAATCCATATCTTCCTTATTTAGGGTCATTCCTGGAGTTGCTTGACCTTTCTCTTGGCCTTGGGTAGATCTACTAGTCATGATGTAGGGTTTGGGACTCGGGGAAGACAAAATAGGGAAACATTTTAGGGTTTGGGGTTTCACAAATGTACTGGCCAAATAGAGGAAATCGTACAAAAAATCCTAGCTATTTTTTTGAAAGGTTTTTGAAAATATAAGGAACTTGGGAAAAATCCAAAAATTGCACCCTATGGAGAGTAATTATTATAAAACATAAAACCACTATAACTTTTGTAAAACAACTAAAAAATGCTTGAAATTTGGAGAGGAGCTTACTTGACTGATTTCTCCACGCCAAAAAAACAATTTTCTACAAATTTTCTACAAATTTTGAGATATAGCCAAACCTTCACAATTAGGGTTTGAAACCACACTGGCTGAGATCAAGGTCTGATACTACTTATAATGAAATTACTTGTATAAATCAGATTATGAGCCGCAATAGAACACAAAAAAAACACAATATTGCAGATAAATGATCTCAATATGCAAGTAAAATATCTTAGCCACTTCGAGGGGGCAACCTCGAAACCATACAATAAGACTCAAATGCTCAATGATGATCAACTACTACCTATTGACCCCTATATATACTATTCCTATACTATGGCCATCACCAAGGCCGAACCAATAATGATAATATAGCATATATATAAAAGAGATACATCATGATAAGAAGTTATGATAGCCACAAGTCGGCTATATACATCCAATGTAAGATATATGATTAAGGGTGTAACAATAGTGGTGAGTAGTTCGGCCCCAACACAAACGAATTTTTCTGTTTTATAAAAGGTGTTAGAATGTTCAAAGTAAATGCAATTGTCATGTGTAAAGCCAAATCCACAACCCCTGTCAACATCCTCTTTTCCAACATGAGCCCAACATCTGCCGATTGGAAAATCAGAGCAGGTTGTGGACTTCCATCAAAGCACAAGGTAGTGAAATTTTGTTAAGATAAAGTTGCAACTACCCTGATAGACATGTAGTTGCAAACGTGGGAGCAATTTGTGGGCATACGCGATGCCAGAAAAGGTGATAAGTTTAAATTCCAAAAATTATGAGGCCACATGGACTGTGATGTTACATGTTTCTGTCCATGGTGGGTGTATTGAAAAGACTTGGACAACCTCTTTTGCTGGAGTTGGGGCACAATTGAGTCTTGAGTATAGACAAAATGGTTGTTGAATAGACTTTGGAAACTTCTCAAAACTTGCATTTGATAGGCGTTAGAAGCATGCACAGGGCCTATAAATTGTTTGACAAATTGCCTAAAACAAATGTGGGCTCGTGGGCAGCCAGGATGGCTAGATGTGTAAGGTGAAAGTTGGGTCAATCCTGACACAAAACTGATTTGTTAAAGTGGTTTTAGAAACTCTAAAACAAATTAAATTACTAGGTATAATGTTAGACACCTCTGTTTTGTTTGTATCCTACCCAGTCGTGCCAAATTGGAGACCTTAGAGTGCAGGAATTGCACAAAATGGTTTTTGTTAAAAAAGGGGGGGCTTAGGAACTTTCAAACAAATGCAATTGTCAAACCTAAAGAGAACTTTTTTTAACCTTTTCCAGTACCCTCTCATCTTATGCCAAAGTGGGGACTGGAGTAGGGTATGGTCTGGTTGTCATTATATTGGAGATGTTGATTTCCTTAAAGGTATAGTTTTTTGTGTGATGTTATAGATGTATGGAAATGGAATTGGGCGTGGTTGTTTGTCTATTTTTTGTGTTGGAAATTGAAATAAGAACGTGACCTTGATCACATGCCTTCTTACTTTTGTGTTGTGACTTCGGTGTTGAGCAACGAGTCATCCATCGCGGCATGGAATTTGGTCAGTTTAAGCGTGGTATGTTTATAGCTCGGTCTAAGCATGCAAGTTGGGATGTAATATAGAGCTCGTTCTTCTAACTTGGTTATGTTGGCTTGATTAACTAATTATTGGCTATGGCACCTGAGCTATGGTATAAAATATTGATGTTATGGATGACCACGAATTGAGTTCTGATTGACCATTGTACCTCGTCAATTCAATTATCAGGCATGGTCATCTTACTCTCTCTCCTTGCACATTTTTAACGATTCTAGTTTTCTTGTTTTAATGTAGTAGAAAATCATATTAAAGATGAATAACTTATCGATGAATAAAAACGAGACATAGTGGCTTATAGCAAATTTACTTTTGTTTTGTACGCGTAAAAAAATGTACCTTGGAATGTTATTTATTCTCTCAATCTACTTCGTGAGATGTTAGAAAACCCTTTTATTAGTTTTAGATACTGAAGCCACGCGAGTGATGAATCAAACTTGAAACTTAATAAAAAATACTCCTTGGTGACTTTGTGAAATACTAATAAAACCTATTTTTTATCGAGGCACAAAACATCTCTTTAAACCTCGAAATGAGAAAATCAAGCTTTGAACTTGTTCCTTGTCATGTGAAGTTTTTTCCATTGAATGTTTCATTTGACCAATTTTTCGACATGTGTTAAGAGGCCAGTGAAACATTTCCTAGCTTTGGACAACTGTTTTCATTTAAAAATGTCGTTTGGTTTTGACCTGCCATTTAGGCCCTAGGTGGAGAAATGGAATTCGCCCTCCTCATACCTCTTGTTTACGTCGGTAAAAAATCACCACCAACCCTTAGATTGGAGAAAATCACCTTGCAAGATAGTTTTTCGGGTGGGCTTTGTAGGCCTCCAGTCATTGGGAGATGAAGTCAATCGGGTACAACTATGATTGGTAACTCTGAAAAGATAGACACCAATCGAACCCAGTTCACTAGTTTTGGGTTTTGTCAGCTCCAAGTGTTTCCTCGTATATAGGGGAGTACGTAGGGATTTGAATCCTTATGTGTACGGGTCTCAAGGATTATTTTTGAACGTGATTTTTTGAGCTACTTGTCTAAATTTGATGCTTTTTGGGAACTTGTAAACAAATGGGGAAAATGGTCGTTTGACCTTCTCTAGCAAAATATCGACCGAGAAACTTTTTATACGTTGACTTATGAATGTAGGATACTTCATTTGATGCTTGTTTTGAGAAGAGTGTGATTGTTGAATTTTTTTTTTCTCTCTCCTCTCTCTAGCTCTCTCTTTATAGCTTTGAAAATGAACTAAAATGGCATTTACATTTCTTAATCTCTTTAGAAGTATGTTAATTATTATTTTCATTATTATTGGAAATCTTTGAAATCGTGAATCGTGCTCGTTTGTAGATAGATGCCATGTAACCAGTAGTTCTGACCATGTGTTGTTGCAGATACCCAAATAATGAGAAGTTGAACGTTACTTGTGTCTTTTTATTAACATGCTATTAGAAAGTAATGCAATTGTATGGAATATTTAAGTGATATTGTTATGAATAGAATGTATTATTTTCATTATTTCCACGATGTTTATGATAGTGTTGCGTATTTAGAAAATATACTATTTCATATGTAGTTGTACTTTTTCTTGTTTGATGAATTTTACACTTAGTCGTATTTGTGTATATTTTGTTAAGTAAATGAAGTTGATTGTATCATGTTGCTTTGGAAAACGATGTAAAAGAATATGTTCTTTTAGTGTCTACATCAGTATAGGAGGATGAAATTAGAATCTTATCATTTAAGATTTTTAGTGCCATCGTAATTTTGGATATGATTGTGCCAATAAAACTGTTGGTCATAATTTAAAAAGATGTGTTCTTATGTATCTGCTAGTGTTGCATTGACCTACGAAATCACTTAGTCTTCAAATAAAAATAGCAACTTACATTTGTGTTTTCATTTTTGGTGGGAAGCGAAAAAACAAACATATAGCTTGAAATATTAACCTTTGTTGAATAAAATGATCCTCTCTGGTAAGCCTTGAGTTATGTTGGCTCGAAATATCTTTCATAATCCTAGAGACTTAGAGGCACCGTATGTGTTAGTGTGTTCCTTCCTAGGAAGCTATTTGAGAGTATTCAAGTGGGTATGAAAGTGTGTAAGATGCTTTGGTGTGAGGCATAATGTTGCTTTAGTGGCATACACGATGTCATTTCTAAATTGAAATTTGTTGTCTCTCGAAAATTGCCTTTTCATTTTCCAAGTTAATTTCGAAATTTTGAGCTCTCGCCCTCCTAAAGTATTTAAGCCAAGTTGAAAGTTCGATGAAGTTAGAAAAATCCGTTCCCTAGTGTTGTTTAAATTTCTATTTTTCTCGTTTTGAGAAATTCTCCATTTCCCGGTCTGTGCACGCAATATCCTCTTTACAATCTCCATTTTTATCGAAATTGTTCGCTTGTTTCTATAGCCTAGATGGTCAAATCATTGTTTTGCCTCCATGCCTCTAGCTCACGAAGTAAATTCAAAAATTGGACTCAAAATGATGAAGTTCTCTTCCTCTGTGTATTTTTCCCACAGTCACGAAAGATGGGCATTTTCTTCCCTGTCGAATTTTGGCCTCATCATCCATGGGTACGTAGACATACCTAATTGGAAGCGGGTCGACGGAGAAATTTGTGTTTTTGAGCCTCTTTGTAAAGAAGGCGAAAAGTTAAAACGTGACCCATAGCCCCAATTAGGCTATAAAGGTAAAAGTCAAATTTTGAGCCCGCAGAGAAAAAGTCAAAGTTGAAGCCTGCAGGGAAAAAGTCAAAATTGAAACCCGCAAGGAAAAAGTCAAAGGTGAAGCCCACCATTGAAAAGTCAAAGTGGACGAGCGGGCCATCGGGGCACTTTTGGAAATTTAACCAAATTCCCCAAAGTGAAATAAAAGTTCTAGAATGCTCCGCGGCTCAACCAAGGTCTCAGGTCCACTGTTTAAAAGTCAAAGCGGGAGAGCAGAACGACGGAGAACTTAGATTTTTTGAGCCTTTTTCCAAAAAGGTTAAAATGTTGAGAAAATGGTCATGACCCCATTTTCGATGAAAACGTGCCACATGCCTAAGTTAAAAAGTAGAAGCGGGGGTGCGAGCCAATTTGTTCCAAATTTCCAAATCTCTAAAAAATCGTAAAACGCAAAGGGCTTTCCCCCGTACCCGCTCCAATCTCTTCCTACCACGTGGATGGCCTGATTTCAAAGTTATAAGAGAAAATCAAATGGTCTATATTCAAACTGGCAAATCAAATGTAACATCTGCGTTGCAAGATTTGGTTTTTAACTCGCTAAGAGTGTTTTCTTCGCAATGGAGGAATTTGAAGAGGCGTAAATGATTTGTAAAGTTGTAACCATTCTAGCATGAGATATAATGGCTCCTCAAAGCCATTCCAGGGGCTGGCAATCGATTTCAAAAAATAACAGAGTGCTCTGTACTTGGAAAATACAAAAAATGCCATACTTCTTCTATTTTCCCTTCTCCTTAGAATTTCCTCTATTCTCAAAGGTCTGTACAAAATCTACTTTAGCTTCAATAATAAAAGAAGGAATTTTCACCTTTTTGATTGAGGGATTGATTGGTACCTTGCGACCAAGGAATTTTATTTGGTCTTGTAGCTTATCCTACGGATTTTTTTTTCTTCTAACTATAAATGCATGTAAATGAAAATTTTAATTAATGTGCATGAGCATCTGATATTCCACTCACAAAATTAGTTTTCTCCTACCTCCATTTCCACTCCCCTTTCCCTTTCCAAGACAAAGTTTCTTCTCTAGTGAGACATTGCTAGCTTTGCCACAGAGTCAGTGGAGTGCCCCTATTGGATCTCTGGTTGAAAGGCCACCATTGAAATCCACCTTTTATGCATGCACCTATGGAAGCTGCACTGTTCAAGTAGAGGGACTTAGATTCCCAAAGTGTTAGCCGGAAACCCACCAATTTGTCCACAAGACAAATTTTCTCGCCAACAGTTTTTGGTGCCCACCAGTGGGGCATATTTTGTAGCATTTGCATCTAAAACCGACATCAGGGTCATAAAATACAAAAAAAAGATTCTAGAGGAAAAGTTTCTGGAAATTGAATAATCACACAAACTACATGGATGTAAATCATGGCTATTCTGGGAAATAATCCTGTTGAGATACCTGATTTACTCTTTTGAATCCAAGAAGACATTGCTTCTGATCTGAGAGAAGTTATTTGGCATAATAAACAAAGTGTCAATCATTACTTCATTACCATAAGGATTTTAACCTGGAAGAGGAATGTGTTATCGAATTGGAAAGACAGACAAATTCTAGCACTCTAAAGAAGAGCATAGTTTTTCAAGCTGGCGGATAGAAGATTCACTCAAAAACAGAGACAAGGAGTACAAACTGATCCCATATTTGAGTAAATTCAAAGGAGATAAGAGCTACTCAGAATCCAGAGGCTTCCTTTTCAAGCAACGGTCACGTTGGGAACTTGAGTGTTGCCAATCCTTTGGATGGTGAATTTTCATACATAAACGAGAACCTTGTAGACTTCACTGACGTGAAGACTTAAGAAGAAGCTAGAGAAAGAGAAGCAAGACCTGACGAAGAAAATAAGAGCTCAACTCAAAGAAAGTGAGAGACTTCAAGCCAAGGCAAACGAAAGAGCAGCAACAGAAGCCATAGCCTTAGCATGGCTGGAAGATAGGAATAGACACAAAATGGAGGATCGGGATTGTGAGCGTGAATAGGATCGTGAAGCCCATAGGCCTAATCTACCATGGGGAGGAAACGCCAGTCCACTGGCTCTTGCTCAACCACTCCATGAGCTACCGAGAGGCTAAAAAAAAAACTTCCCGAAATTTAGAGGGGATGGTTCTGAGCTCCCTGAAGAACATGTAGCAGCATTCATCACTACTGGTGGACTTTTGGGAGTTTAAAATGAAGATGTTTCAGTTAGGCTCTCTGTGGAGTCACTCACAGAAAGAGCTGCTGAATGGTTCTACATGTTGCCCCCAAGATCTATCACATGTTGGGAAGATATAAGAAGTGCATTTGAACATAGGTTCAAGAGAACAAAAGATTGTCAGGATCTGCTGGTCCAATTGGTTCAAATGAAGAAGGAGATCTCCGAATCAATGAGAGATTTTGTAGCAAGGTATGATAGGTTGACAAAAAGGATCCTAGAAGATGTGGTACCCCATGAAAACAACTTGAAAAGGTTCTTCATCAGTGCTTTGCCATCAGAAGTTGATTTCTTCCTCAAAAGAGCCCAACCAAGAACATTGAGGGAAGTTCAAGACTTTGCAATTGAGACTGATGATGATCTAATTCTTTCTAGCAAAGTGAAAGGACCAAATGGGAAGCAAAAAGGTCAGAGTTCAAATTCAGTCACCACTGATCCAATGTTCTAAAAAATGGCAAATGACCTAGTTGATTTGAAGAAGCAACTGTCACAAACCACAATGAGGAATGCTCCAAGGAGACCAAATCCTCCTGATAGACCAAGAATTTCTCCACCTCCTTGTAGGCTTTCCCTTGATGCACCACCAGTCAATGCCATTTGTGACAATAGGGAATCAGAAGAAGGAGTAGACATTGAGGAAACTAAAGAAGAAATCATGGATGACTATGAAAACTATGTTGAAATTAAAGAGGTTGGCATGCACAATGGCCTGATTGAATACGTTGATGATGAGGAGGAAGGTGATGAAGAAGCTCCAAGTTTTTCATGTGATGTTTTCACTCATGCACAATCCAAGAATGGTGTTTCAGCCTCAGCAGTTGCAACTGAGAATAGGAAGAACAATGAAGATAGATCTTTAAAGCCTCTACTAAACAAGATCATCAACAGGGGATCACCATTACCACCTTCCATGGAATCAGCTAAAGAGAAATTAGATTCACCAGTTATCAAGGATCACACTTATGTGCCAAGTAAGTTATCTGATTCTTCTCCCAATTCAAAAGTTGTTAAGAGCAATTCTCTTCTAAATGTTGGTTCTGCAAGAACATCTAAATTTCAATCAAAGGCTACTCCCCAATCTCCTTCTAAGCTAATTGTTACATTTGAAAAGGAGAACCCAACACCAAAAGTAATGACGCATCTACCATTTAAGTCCTCATCCATTGCTAGAACCTCTTCCTCATCTACCATAACTTCATTTGACTTTGTAGAGCATGCTAGCAAAACCAAAGTCCAACTCTCTGAAATTGAATACCTACAAACACATCCTGCACAATTTGACAGATTCATCAAGGAAATCCGGGGGTGGTAACTCTACATCCCCAATCTCTAATTCTAAAGGCTTACTTCCTACACCATCCACACCATATTCTAAAACAAGCTAGCCCTCACTGCCTCCACCATCAATAGAGTTGAGCCTTTTTACCTGTCACTTCTCATCAAAGGTTTCCAACTGAATAATTACATTATAGATTTTGGAGCCTCAAATAATGTGATGCCAACAAAATTTGCAAACTCTCTTGGCCTCACTTTGACCCGGGGTAAATGGCACATGCTACTCAATGGAATCCAAACAAGTTCCATTGGTATGAAGGATTAAGGATGCTCAGGTTGCACTTGCTGATTACCCTGACCATTTTGCTGGCAGACATCCCAACATCTTTTGGTATGCTGTTGAGTACAAGTTTTTGCAAAGATATAGGTAGAGAAATAGAAATGGATTGGTCATCTAGAACTATCCCAGTGAAAGGAGAAATGAAGAAGCTACTGCCAGTCAGAAAAATGAAGTTCACAGTAAGGAAGTATGATGATCCAAGAGCTGATATCCTTTTTCAAGATTATGAGCTTGGAAATTACCTCCTTACATCACAGAAGGAAGAGGACTTGCCACTTCTCATGGAGGAAGAAGAAGACCAAATATGGACAATGGAGTTTGATGGCAGTCATTCCAGAGTAGGTTCAAGAGCTGGTGTAGTATTATACTCTCCCTCCAATGAGGTATATCCTTTTGCCTACAAGCTGTAATTTGACAATACAAATAATACAACAGAGTGTGAAGCATTACTCTTAGGCATGAATACAACAGAGGACATGGGAATCAAGAAGTTGAGATGCAAAGGTGATGTAGATGTTGTGGTAAAGCAGGTCCACTAGTAATATCAGGTGAAAAACCCCAGACTCAGGCACTATAGAAATAGAGTGTGGGACTGCATTGAATCCTTTGATGCATTCTCCATTGAAGCTATCCCTAGGGAGCAGAATGAAAAGGATGATTCTCTAGTAGTGTCATCTTCCTTAGTGACACCTCATCCTTCTTTTTGCAAGGATAAAGTGACCATTGAGATGGTGTTCAAACCCATCGTACCAGACAATGCAAATCACTGGCAGGTCTTCAATGATGTTAATCATATCCTAGCCTTCTTAGAACAAAGGGATAACTTCAATAATCTTTTATTTGAAGGAAGTGAAAACCCACACTGTGAATCAATCCCCAAAGAAGGAATGAAGGAATTGATGGAATTGATGAAGAGGAAGTAATCAAATTGAAAGGAAACAAAATCCCCAAAGGCGTAGTTTCTTTGGAAGACCTCTTTGACAAGCATGAAAGGTTTACCCAAGATAAAATAAAAATAGTCTTATCGGTTTCCATATAATTTTGATCAAGAAAACATCAACACTTCAGAGAATCCAATGATAGTTAACATTGGTAAATGCTTCTCACTAGAAGAGAAGAGAAATTTTGTTGCTTTGCTAAAAAAGTATGCAGATGTCCTGGCCTATTCCTATGATGAACTCAAATCTTTTCAACCAAAGGAAATGCATCACTCCATTCCTCTGAAGCGAGGAGCTAAGCCCTTTAGGAAAAAATAAAGACCCTATAATCCAAAGATTTTTGATGTTATCAAAGAAGAGGTCAAAAAAATGCTCAATGCTAGAATCATCTTCCCCATCCACCATTCAACATGGGTGGCTAACATTGTGCCAATAAGGAAGAAGAATGGGGAAATAAGGATTTGTGTAGACTTCCGAAATTTGAATTAGGCATCTCTCAAGGACAACTACCCTCTTCCAATAATGGATCAAATTTTACAAGAAATCACTGGATCTGAAATGCTCTTTTTGTTTGATGGATTCTCAGGGTACAACCAAATCAAGGTGGCAGAAGAGGATTGCAACAAAACATACTTCACAACACCTTGGGGCACTTTTTCCTACAATAGAATGCCTTTTGGCTTGATCAATGTTGGAGCCACTTTCCTGAGAGCAATGGACTTGGCCTTCAAATATTTGAAACATTGCATTTTCATTTACCTTGATGACCTCATGGTTTTTTCAAAGAGGAGGGGAGATCATATCTGTCATTTGGAGCAAGTCCTTCCAAGCTGTAGGAAACATGACATTTCTCTAAATCCAAAGAAGTGCATTTTTGGAGTCATAGAAGGTAAGTATTTGGGATACAATTGTGAACAAACATGGAGCACACATTGATCCTGAGAGGATCAGAGCTATCCAAGCACTAGCATTACAAACCAGTAAGAAGGGAGTTCATTCATTCTTTAGAATGGTAAACTTCCTTCGTCGTTTTGTGCCTGAGTTTTATGAGCTGACTAAGCATATAAATTCCATGATGAAACCTCGAGCAGATTTCAAGTGGAATAAATAAGGAAAAGCAACATTTGAGGAGATCAAGAAAGCCATTGCCAAAGCTTCAACTCTTGTATCTCCATATTTCAACAAAGAGTTTATCACGTATTGCTATGCATCAGACATACATTGTCTGTTGTCCTTGTTTAGAAAAATGATGAAGGTTTGGAAGCACCCATTTCTTTCATGAGTTGTCCTTTGAAAAATCATGAGCTAAAGTACAGCCAATTGGAGAAACATGCCTACACAGTGGTCAAAGTTGTTAAAAGTTTTAGATTCTACATTCTATATTTCCATATAGTGGTGATGGTCCCTGGAAGTGCAATCAAGTCCATTTTGACTCAACATGATCCTAGGGCTAAGAGAGGAAGTTGGATTGCAAAGACCCAAGAGTATGACTTGGAGATTAGACCCTCTAATATAGTAAGAGGAAACGGTTTGTGCTAGCTGATTGCTGAAGATGAAGCTCTTAGGGATCAACAGGGAGAAAAATACGGTGTTTGCTCAACCTATTTAGGAGACAGTCCACATGCGCTCTTTGTCACCACTACTGATGAGTGGTATACTTACATTGCTTACTACCTCACTTATGGAGAATGCCCTCCTCATCTTGATAACAAACAAAGAAGGACACTCAAGCTAAAGGCAACCAAGTTCGTGATCTGGAATCATTCACTTTACAAGAGAGGCCTAGATGGTTGTTTCCTCAGGTGTGTAGATAAGGAGCAGCAAGAAAAGTTGCTCAGAGCATATCATGATCAAGCTTGTGGTGGACATTTCTCAGCAATGGTCACCGCACATAATATCCTCAGAGGTAGATATTATTGGCCCTCCATATTTGTAGACACTCAGGATTTGGTTTCCAAATGCAATGCATGCCAAAAATTTGTTGGAAATCCGCAACTAGCTGCATTTCCACTCAGGCCTGTGGTGATTGAAGAACCATTTCAACAATGGGGGCTAGATTTTATTGGTGTTTTGAATCCTCATTCTAGTGCAGGGCATACTTATGTACTCACTGCAATTGATTACTTCACTAAATGGGTGGAAGCCATCCCAACCAAGCAAGCTAGCTCTGAAACAGTCTGTAACTTCATCAAGGATAATATCATTGTTCATTTTGGAATACCACAAATTTTTTTTGTAGACAATGGCACCTATTTCTCTTCCAAGGATCTCACAGAGTTTTGCTATGGCTTTGGAATCTCCCTATCTCACTCTTCTGACTACTACCCATAAGGAAATGGGCAAGCTGAGTCAAGCAACAAGAACATTGTGACCATTGTTCGCAAGCTGGTAGATGAGAATCAAAGGAACATGCACAAGAAGTTATATGATGCATTGTGGGCCGATAAGATCACTCCTAAGAAGGCAATAGGTATGTCACCTTTCCAAATTTTGTATGGAGTTGAGGCAGAGATTTATGCAATGGAAAGTTGCAAAAGCTATGGAATGAGGCTAAAGAACCTCAAAGCTTTGCTAACTCATCCATGCATCATGAGATAAGAGCTAAACAAGATAACTTCATACAATAAATTTGAATTAAACTAAAACACTATCATTATACTATCTCTACTACTTTATGATTACTTAAAACATAAATTGAACCTAGTTAAACCTATGAGCAATCAAATTAGATTTGTTGTTTACTTCAATGGAGGTGAAGAGGTCTCTCTAAAATGGCTACAAGACCAAGTTAGATACCCTCCTACTAACCTACTATGAAGTTATGGATGCAAGATGGAGGAGCTTCAACAATGGAGGATAGCCAAGATCAAATGCCTATTAGCTTAGCTAATGCAAATGAGGTCTAATGCCAATATCTCCAAATGTGAGAGAGATTTTGTTATGAAAACAAGGTGTAAGGTTGAGAGGGAGGGGTGACCCTTCTATTTATAGTTTTCCAAATGGAAGAGTTTGAACTTTGGGTGCATGTGGGACTAAAGCTCAAAAATCACTTTTAGATTAGATTAGGATAAACATGCTTTAGGCTTAGTTAAGCTTGGTTTAGGCTAGTTAACTAGGGTTTAGGCTAGTTAAACTTGATTAGCAAGTGATTAGAGACTCATTGAGAGTTGGGAGGGGTCTGGATAACCAATTGTGACTGATAGATAGCCTACGAAGCCAATAGAAGTGGTCTAGAGAGAACTAGGGAGGTTTTGAATGGTCGAAAGGAGGAATGTTTAGCTAATAAGAGAGATATTAGCCAAATAAGCTGATTATAGGAGGAATACGACCGAAAGGTGTCGTAAATGGGCATCCGAGAATGGAGCGAAGAAGGGTTGATTAACGAAGTGTCGTCAATTGGTTGAATTGGATGAAATGCTAAGTGTAAGCATATTTTAGGTGTCTACATTTGCCCCTCTTTGAGGTGGCGTAAGCGACGTCACTTCAAAGAAAGTAGACAAGCATAAACAAGTAGAAAATTTTGAAGGGATAGAAGAAAAATGAGTAGAATGGAGGATGCCCCCTCGATTGTCGATGGGGTGATAGAAGAACTCGATTGACGATCGAAAAGATGAAAGAAAGAGAACAGAAGAAAGAATAGTGTGAAGAAGAAGAAAAGGGATATAGAAAAAAAGGAGTATGAGGAAGAGGGAATGAGCTAACATCCATCCAATGCCTTTTAAACAACTTTATTTTTCATCATATTGCTAGTGATCTTCATCATCGGTCCTTATTAAAAAGAATGAACAAAAGTGTAGTATGACATGAAAAGCCATATACGAACAAATGTCCATTGCTAAAAACACCAACTCCATGCAACATACAAAATGCAATGCAATACGAGAAAGTAAAAGATGCCTAACTCCATGCAACATACATAATGCAATGCAATACGAGAAAGTAAACAAGCTAAACTAACAGAGAAACAAGATGCAATGTTTTTGTTATCAAGCTTCAGTTCTGACCTATGTGAATTAACGACAAGGGTTGATGATGGTGCCCCAAGCAAGGATACATGCAAGGGGAATAATGGAGGACACTTCGGTCCTATGAAAAAGCAATGTGCACTACGAAACAGTACCAGGCAACTCGTTGTGCCCCAGAGTACAGATGAAGTAAGCAACCTAGCTTTTGTTGATGGAGGTAGATCAAGATGATCCACGAGTCGTGCACATGAACAGGTGAGAACCAAAGAGTGACGTTTTGTAGGATGATTTTATATTTTTAGAAGTTTTCTTGAAACATATTTGAATGTTTTTGATTTTTCTAACATATTTGAATGATTTTTCTAACATATTTGAATGTTTTTTGATTTTGAAAGTTTTCTGAAACTATGTACAGGAAGACGAGGAAGCGTGGATGCCCCAGCGATAGATGGGATGTACAAGGGCATAAGGCCACGTGCGTACGAGAAAGGTGAAGATGCAAAAATGCCCCAGCGATTAGGTGGGAGTATTCAAAGAAAAACTCTTCACAGGTAGAAGCGGGACCCAAGGCCATTATGGATAGGTTCAACATGATGATGAACGTAAACCAATGAAGTGCTGGGAAGAAGCAAGGATGCCCCCAGCGTAAGTTGGCCTAAAAGCACATGATAGAAAGGAAGGAGAAGATTGTTTTTGTGAAAGGGGACAAAGGTGTCGAAAACATGGCAAAAAATTAATCTTATACACATGGATGTTCTGAACGAAGTAGAAGAATGATGTGAATGATATGAATGTAGCTTAGAAGCCTCATGATGAAGAAGTGATTAGCCAAAGGCACAAATCGTGAGACAAGATATGGACTAAAGTAAGAGTCTGAACAAGGTCCAAAAAAGACACTTGGTAACATACTAATCCTGCCTACTCATAGAGATCCAGTGTGTGCATGTGGAATTTAATTACCTCTTGAAGGGAAGATTTAATAGACAACAAGTGAAGACACCCTAGCCAATGTGTAGGAAATGATTTTGATTTTGAAAGGTGATTTGTGAATGGATGGTGGAAGGATAGCCGTACATTGCTCCGCTGCCAGCCAGGCGTCCATAGCCCCGACGGAGATGTATTTGATTCTAATCACAACATTGCTCTACTACTAGTCAGGCATCCATAGCCCGATAGAGATTATTGGAAATACCCCAAGAGAGAGTTATATATCAATTTACTTTTGCTTTTAGCTTTTAGCTTTTGATTTTTGATTGATTTTGATTCTTTTTCTTTCTGAAAACTTATTTCAGCTCTCTTGTTTGACAAGGGGTTAAGAACCACTGATGGCTTGATGGAAGGAGGTGGAAGTGATTGTGATGATGACATTGGCTAGTGTCAACAAATATGTCCAAAAGTTCTTCGCAACAAGTTTATTAGATGTTGAATGTGATAGGATCTCTAAGAGGTCAGTCGTTCTTTAATTTACCAAGGTGATAAAAGACCAGGGTCAAACAGATACCATAGAGATAAATGTCACAAAATGTGTGTGAAAAGGCTAACCAAAATATCACCGAAGGGATGAAAATGGTAGGAAGACTTGCAGAGGAATGATAAGAAAGGGAAGAAAGAAACATCCATGTGTACGCAATACCTGATTGCAATGTTTGATCTTTGTACCTTTGATTTTTCTTGTGTTTTCTCAATGTTTTTGTATTTTTGAATTGTTTTTTTATTTTTAGATTTTTGATAGTTTTTGGAAAGGTTGGGACCAACAAAGTCACTCCATGTGATAGGATCCAACAACGATGTTTGCGACTTCCTTGATAAGGGAGACTAGGCGTGTTTGTTTATCAAGAGTTATGTTATCCCCGATCTCGATGATCGTGGTGAGCTCATACTCAACAAATGACTGTGATTTATCCTGAAACATGGATTTTGTATGCGGGAGCTTGAGTTCCCTATCCAGAGGTTTATGCACTTTGCGCCATACTTGATGGTTACGTTGATGTGCGTTCTTGAATCGCGCTTGATTTACAATTTTGAGATTGTTCGAGTTGTTGGGGGCTTTTGGAGCTCTTGGAAGTTTTGACCTGAGCTTGATAATGAACCTGTTTGGGTTTCTTATAAGCTGACATGTGACTTGTCTGATCCCGAGAAGGAGAAGAAAGAGAACGTTGATGTTTAGAACTGATGTGAGAAATGACTGTGGGCTTGCCACAACCATTGATAGAAGAAATATGTGATGGATGAAAAGGATACGGTCCAAGAATTGAAGAGGATGGGCTATGAGGAGGTGAGCCACTAATAGAAGATGATGAAGGGCTGCTAGAATATGGCCCTAAGATGGAAGAAATTGGGCTACGAGGACATGGCCCAAGAATAGAAGATGATGAGCTACCCCAAGGTGACCCATATATGAAAGATAATGGAGGGCTACTAGGACGTGGCCCAAGAATAGCCCAAGTATAGATGAGGAGGGACTACTCAGAGGTGTCCCATAGATAGAAGAGGATGAAGGGCTACTAGGATGTGGCCCAAGAATAGAAGGTAATGGGCTACCAAGAGGTGACCCACAAGTAGAAAATGGAGGGCTACTAGGATGTGGCCCCAGGATAGAAGAAGATGATGATGGGCTACTCAGCGGTGACCCAAGGAAAATGGAGATTTTGATTGAGGAATGCGGTGATGATAGATAATAAGGAATGATTTGGTAATGAGAAGATAGGCCATGGCTCAATGCTAGACCCTGACATCTCATCATGCTCAGAGGAAGGTGAAGATGGAATAGAAGAAGAATCAAGTTCCATGACCTTAGGATTTTCCTCTATGTTCTGATAAAAGGAATCAACTTCTTTTCCCCAATACATGAGCGTATCGAGTTCTAGAAAGAATCCTTGTTTGCAATCCTCTAGAGGGATATCATCATGTACTCTAATTGTTTCTTCATTCTGAGAGAAATCAATCAGTAGAGGTTGTTGTTCTTTAGACCATAGAAGGTTGAATAGAAGAAACATAGGTCCGATAAGTGGGGAAGATTGATTGATAGAAGAAGATGACTCAAGAGAGGAAGTAGGATTGGTGGTAGGCGTCTCATGAATGGACGATTTGGATTTGGACCTATGTCATTTTTCTAGAAGACGATGTAATGTAGGTTGGAAAATAGGATCACATAGCCATTCGTTAAGTTGTGATGTAGGAGTTCGAATTAGATGATTGACTAGAGGGAATCCGAGTCGTGGAACTCTTCGATGGAGGAAGAGGTCGTTGAGATGACTGATGAAGGAGGTCCTATGAAGAAAGGGAGGACCATGACTCAAGAACCAAATTAGATGTTTGATCGATGGAACTTGGAGTCACATGAGTCTTCAAAGGAGGAAGACGTCGTTGAGGTGATTTGGAATAAAGGTCCTGCAAAGGAAGGGAGGACTGTGATTCAAGATTTGATCTAGGGGTATCCGAACAATAGTTGGGATCTGAGTCTTCAGAAGAAGAGTGGGAGTCTGAATGGTAGTTTGGATCTGAATCAGAAGAAGAAGAGTGGGGGGAACCTGAATAATAATTTGGATCAGAAGCATCCAAACCATACCACCGACTATGAGCTGAAGGTGGGGAACAGGGTACCGAATGGGCTCCTCTAGCACGAAGAACCAAATGAGGTTTAGTTGTAATGGGAATATTTTGATTTGAATTGCTAAACCTAGGTTTCGTATTGTAGTAAGTGTGAGAAACCGCATGATAGTCAGTCATTGTTGGCGTCGTTTAAGCACAAATGTCTAGACCTAGATAGTGTGATGGAACTCCTTCAAAGGGAAGGAAGTGACATGTCGATTCAAGTAGCATAATGACAACCAACTAGACATTTTGTAAGTATGGAGATGCGTGCGTGATTTTCTGAAGAAGGTCTAAGGAAAATAGACATTGTGATGATGCAATCTCAATGAGATCAAAAAGGATTGTCCTAGAAAATAATTTTTCCAGATGAATAATCACAAGGAACAATCATGCAAGTGTGAAACACAAAGCCAATCAACAAGGAAATACACCC
This sequence comes from Taxus chinensis, assembly GCA_019776745.2. Lineage (NCBI taxonomy): Eukaryota > Viridiplantae > Streptophyta > Pinopsida > Cupressales > Taxaceae > Taxus > Taxus chinensis. The sequence goes on from CM034153.1 coordinate 772,983,313, forward strand.
TATGCAAATGCGTGTGCAAAGTGATAGTTTGATGCAAAGATGATCAACACAATGTCAATATTTACGTCAAGCTCGAAATGAACAAGGCGTAAATATTAACAAAGGGTAGATGTGACTCCCAATCAAAGGATACAACGACACGTTCAACAACCAACAAGGCCAAAATGTTAAAGGGTGAGGTTTACAAATGTAAGCCACGTAACCACACCAATTGGACACGTCTATCAAGCTTCATGGAGAAGCGAGATATTAGTGCCAAAGTGGTATTGAAATGATGCAAACAAAGTAAGTGACACCTTTCAAGATTTGGGACAATGTTTGAAATAAAACCAAGTCAAGGTATACTGAGGATGTGTTAAAATGTGTGCAGCGTAATGCCACAATGCGGATACTTAGATCACGTTTACAAAAAACACGACATAAGTATCTTAATTGTGTTGAGACAATACAAACAAGGTAACACGTCAAAGGGAGATCAAATGATGAATCAATCTGAACTATGATGATGATCTTGAAATCAAGATCAAGTGGCCATCAAAGATATGAGGATGCATCCACACACTTTAGACGTTTAACAACTCAGCCGCAAACATGGATGAGCGTAAACAGACAAAAAAGTGGTGAACACTATCTATGACAACACTCCCGAAAGATGCCTTCCCTTGTTGCCCCAAATGGGAAACAAGAATGCAAAGGTGTAGATCAAAATATGAAAAATAAACTAAGCGCCACTTGGGCAGAGCTTCGCCTCGTCCGAAGGTGAGAAAGAAGCTAAGCTAAGTGAAACGTCATCCAATTTCTGTGATGAAAGGCACTTAGATCCAACTTAAGTGGATTCTTTGCCTTGTTCGAAAAACAAGGTTCTGAATCCAAACAAGTTATCACTTTGTGATGGCCAAGACGCGACAAAGGACTAGTAAAGTGGGCCTCAAGACAAAATGGCCTCCTTAATAAGATCTCTCAACTAGGTGTTACAAAGCCGTCTAAGAGTGGGCACGATTTACCCAAAAAGTCACACTGACTAATTTGGGAGTATCTCGGCTTTGCCCCCTTCAAGTACAGTGGGCACTAAATGCATCCATCGTGTACTCTTTAATAGGGTCACGATAGGGACAACTTTGTAACTCTATCTCACAAGGAAAACTAGTCAAGTGGGTAATTGAGGCACTTCCTGTTTCATCCACGAGGTTACACAGTGGTGGACTACTTTAGGGTTCCTAGAACCACCCCCATTGTTGTAGCTTAAGGCATTTATGCCAAAGGGGTTATGTTCCAGTTAAGCGGAGAGGGACGTACCCTTTTCTGAAACCTGCAATACAGTGTTTTGAATATGGTGTGTTTTTTATCTTGCTTAACTTAATGTGGTTTTAAGTAGCACACCATTTGGCAACCTATAAGAACACGTGTATTAGAAGTTTTGTGTTTTGTTTTTGATGTATTTCTTTGACAAGCGATTGTTTTGGTCCTACACAACAAGGTTAGTAATTTTCCAAAACTGTCATATAAAGGAGATAAGATGTTGTTTTTGATTTCCCAGATCATCCTAAGACGCAAGGAAAGAGCATACGCAACAAGGTATCTCACTCAAATTTGCAATAAATGGAAAATTCCTAAGTACAATGTGAAAATGAGTTCCTTTTAACCAACTTTGAAAGCTAAATAAACCATTTTGCAAAGTATGAAGAAAGTGGTGAAACGTTTCTGATTCCCAAGATCACCTAGAAAGGCACGAGGGAAGAGCATACGCAAATTTTCACAAATAAAGATGCAAATGTTTTTTTAATTAAGTTAGTATAAAAAAACTTAATGCAAAGGAAACCTCTAAACCACTGTTAGAATCCTGCAAGAGTTAGAAAACCAAGAAAATTGAAAAAATTCTAGAAATCCAATTTTTGCACTTTTTTAACAGTTTTTAGTAATTTGCATTTTTGGAGGTCTCCAGAGCACTTTGGGAGTTTTGTGATAGAATTTGGTATACCAAAGGTATCTAACTTTTGGAATTTCCCTCGCAAATGTACGCTTCATTATCTTTCTGACACCTATTCAAACTCTGAAAATGGGTTAATGAGTCAAAAGATATGGTCAAAACAAGGAGCACTAAAAATAAAATAGATAAATCCGGACTACACAGAGACACCTGTGCCCAGAATGACACATACGTGCCCCAGCCAATGGATACATGCCTAAGTAGACAGGTACGCAGGCAAGGTAAAAAAAATGCAAATTCAACAGAGTGGAACAGGACACCTAGAGTGACTCTAACCAACGGATATGCTCCCTAGCAAAAAATAGACAATTTCAAATTTTTACATAGTTAAACATTTTACGCATACGTGCCAGAGAGGCGGATACACGTCCTAGATGATGGAGACACGTGCGCATCCTTGTAGAGGTAAAATTTTCAAATGATGAGGACTATTTAGACAGTACGTGCCTGATCCAACGGGTACGATGGGGTTTCGATGTGTACACGCCCTTTGTTTGACACCTATGTGCACCCTGTGAAAAACCTGCAAAAAACACAAATTTTCAAGAGCAAACAAGTTAGTTGTTAGTCAAAGTGTCATATTTCTATATAAACCCACAAAATGTATTAAATGAAGGTCATTTATCAAGTTAGAAATAAAAATGAGGCATAAGTGATTTGAGAAAAAAACCTGAAAATGAGCTTTGAAAAACGCTAAAAGACCTCCATTAATGGAGGATGGACATAAGTGTCCCACCGGGCGTGCCAAATGTATGCAATGGAAAGTTGCACAAATGAATGAGGAACCTCAATGAGGTTGTACGTTTTCATGTGTAAGTGATGAAGAGTACACTAAAAGTACTGTCAACTTTTCATGTACGCGCCGGGGTTCTTGTAAAACACTCTACAGGGGTTCGGGGGCGCACCCGAATTTTTTTTTTTTGTGCAAATTTTTTGGCCTGAAAAAAACCCGAAATATCAAACGTGCTTTTTCAAGAGCAAATAGGTTAGACCCATTAGTTCCAAATGAAGAGTCTTGAACTTTGTGTCATATTTGCCTATGTCAAACCCACAAAATGTATGTAAATGAAGGTCATTTTCTAGGGTTAGAAACAATGAATAAGGAAGTAACAAGTGATTTGACAAATGAAAACTTGAAAATGAACATTTGAAAAACTTAAAAATGAACTTTTAAAAACCTAAAAGACCTCCATTAATGGAGGGTGGACGTAAGTCTCCCACCGGGCGTGCCAAATGTATTTCAATGGAAAGTTGCAAAAGCTATGGAATGAGGATAAAGAACCTCAAAGCTTTGCTAACTCATCCATGCATCATGGGATGAGTGCTAAACAAGATAACTTCTACAATAATGAATTAAACTAAAACACTATCATTTTATCTCTAACTACTCTATGATTACTTAAAACATAAATTGAACCTAGTTAAACCTATGAGCAATCAAATTAGATTTATTGTTTCTTCAATGGAGGTGAAGAGGTCTCTCTAAAATGGCTACAAGACCAAGTTAGATACCCTCCTACTAACCTACTATCAAGTTATGGATGCAAGATAGAGGAGCTTCAACAATGGAGGATAGCCAAGATCAAATGTTCTATTAGCTTAAAGCTAATGCAAATGAGGTCTAATGCCAATATCTCCAAATGTGAGAGAGAATTTTGTTATAAAAACAATTTGTAAAGTTGAGAGAGAGGAGTGACCCTTCTATTTATAGTTTTTCACTTGGGAGAGTTTGGACTTTGGGTGCATGTGGGACTAAAGCTCAAAAAACACTTTTAGATTAGATTAGGATAAACATGCTTTAGGCTTAGATAAGCTTGGTTTAGGCTAGTTAACTAGGGTTTAGGCTAGTTAAATTTGATTAGAAAGTGATTAGAGACTCATTGAGAGTTGGGAGGGGTCTGAATAACCAATTGTGACTGATAGATAGCCTACGAAGCCAATAGAAGTGGTCTAGAGAGAACTAGGGAGGTTCTGAATGGTCGAAAGGAGGAATGTTTAGCTAATAAGAGAGATATTAGTCAAATAAGCTAATTATAGGAGGAATGTGACCGAGAATGTGACCGAAAGAGTGTCGTGAATGGGCATCCGAGAATGGAGCGAAGAAGGGTTGATTAACGAAGTGTCGTCAATCGGTTGAATTAGATGAAATGCTAAGTGTAAGCATATTTTAGGTGTCTACAGTCCCCCGCCTTGTACCATAGGTGATTTCCTGGTGTGTTTCCCTTTCTGTTGTGTGGTTTTGTTTCCCCTTTTGTTGCGTGTCATGTGTTTCCTTCATTTTGTGAGCTTGTGTGTTTCCTTTTTCTGATCTTTCTTTCTCATAATTGTACATGACTCTGCAAGGCCCAATGGATAAGGCACTGGTCAACGTTATACGGTTTAAAAATTGAGATTCTGGATCCTCATACCATGTCTTCATCATGCTCACTCCATGCCATGTCCCCAAACTAGAGCCAACTGTTGTCTCTCGAAAACTACTTTTTGTTTTCTGAGTTAATTTCAAATTTTCAAGATCTCGCCCTCCTAAAGTATTTAAGCCAAGTTGAAATTTTGATGAAGTTAGCAAAATTCGTGCCCTGGTGCTGTTTAAATCTTTGTTTTGCTCATTATGAGAAATTCTCCATCTCCCTGTCTGTGCATGTAATATCCTCTTTACAATCTCCTTTTTTGATCGAAATTGTTCGCTTGTTCTATGGCCTGGATCATCAAGTCATTGTTTTGCCTCCATTGTCTTTGGCTGACGAAGGAAATTCAAAAATTGGACTCTGTTATCAACCAATTTTGACTTCGCAAAATTGAATTTTAAAAAAAATAGAAATTTTGAAATTTTTCTGAAAGTGTTACTTTGCATGGTTTATCACTCTCATGATGACCATCTCATTTTTGTGATCGTTTTGGTCTTCGTTTCATCCATTTCGGGCGAGAACTCCTCCCGCCAGGCTTTGAACTGCGTTAAAATTAATTAATTAATATTTAATTAATTAATTACTCTTTGTTTGATAAAATTAATTTTTAATAACTTAGGGAGTATTTAATTAAATAAATATTAATTAAAATTCATTCGACAAGTCTTATTTTAATTGCCGGGGAAAAATAAGCTTCCACTTCCAATTGCTGGGGATGCCAAATTGGCTTCCCAGGCCCGGATTTCCCCTTTCCTAGCGAAATTGTTTTAAATTCCCAATCGTGGGATTTCTTCCCCCGATTGCCAAATTAATAAATTGGCAAACGGCAAAAAATCTCCCGATTTCCCACATGGGAAAATTAAACGGAGATTATCAGCCCACTTTGCCATTCCCATTGGCAATTGGCCGTTGCTTTCCCCATTTCCCCTGGCAATTAATTCCACTACCCGGGAAGAGGGGAAGTTGGGTTAACCCTCATAAATTCCTCCGTCGAACTCGTTGGAAAGAGTCATACGAAACTTTCTAAATTGCTTCTTCTTCTTCTAAGAAGCATAATAATATTTTTATCATATCCATCAAACGTTAGTCTGTGAAGGCCATTGTAAAAACAAGGAGGAATATGCATTTGGCAAAGGAGAAAATAACAGTTTTAATAGATTATAGAAGCCAATATGCGTAGCCAAAGGCCCAAACATACACGCATAGTTGTCATAGAGAGGATAAATCACAGGCTTTAAAAAGAAAACAATTCTCCATGCATTGGGAAATACAATTCCCATCACACAACCCACAGTAAAGCTTTCCACGTGCAGGCCCAAGGAGATTTCAAGCTCAGCCAAACAACAAAAAAAAGACAAGAAGTTGTTCAAACACCATGCATAAGCAAAGCAAGAAGGAGAACAGTCCAAAAAAATTCCCATGCAGCCCAAGACAACAAAATAAGTTTTCCACGCAGGAGGAGAGGACAGTTTGCATTCATCCACGCATTGGAGAAGGAGGTTGGGTGTTGAGCAAGAAGAGGACAGTCCAAAATAAGACCAATAGAAAACAACAAAAAAGAACACAACCTTTCACGCACATCCTAAAGGAAAGGAAATACACAGGAAGAAGTTTCAACGCATTGGTCAAATACAAGACAAAAGCAGTCTTCAAACACTTCCACGCCTAGGTAAAAGCCAAAGAAAACAACAAATAGGAATTTAGTTTGATTTATTGAGCAAGTTTTGTCTTCATTGAAGCTCCACGCATTGGTCTTTGGAGAAAACAAGAACCTTGGCAAACACTAAACTACAACTCATTAAAATTTGTTTTTGTTTATTTTCTTTTGCTTGGAGGAGACCACGTGGGAGAAAGAAGAGGAAACAGTCCAAATGGGAGCAAGATTCATGTGCTAGGAGGAAATAAAAACAAAAATTACAGACCCACGTTTGCATAAACCAAAGGATTAAAACCCATTCATTTTTACATGTCCATGTGCGGGTTTGAAATATAAGTTTTCAAGCAAAGATAGCCAAAATAGAAATCCCACGCAAGTTTTCTTTGGCAGTAAGTCAAAACAAAAATCAAAACAACTTCCATGCCTTTGAAAGAAGTCAAAATAGTTGTTCAAAGTCCACACAACTGTTAAAAAAAGGAGGAAATAGCAGGTTAAAGGAGAATTCAACGCCAATAAAGAGTAATTATTTTCTAAGTTTTCATGCAAAAGAAATAATTGTTCACTCATTGGTAAATACAAAGGAAAGACAACAATTTCCAGGCATTTTTGTAACTCCCAAGTCTTCACCAGGAGCTCTCCAGGTGGCTCAAGGCCATTCCATAATCCACGCAAAGGAAGGCAGTCCAAACCCATTTCCAACGCATTCACAAAGAAAAGCAGCAAGTTCAACGCGTTTACCAAGCGGTCAAAGCTGCGCAATTGCAAGAAGAGGAAGATTGTGCGTAAAGAAAAATCACGCGAACCCTTTAAAAAAATATCAAACAAGATATATATCAGCAAAGAAAAATGAATTTAGTAAAGGAAACGATACATGCGGGAAGAATGGGTTGTATCTATTAAAGTAATCTACTTTGAGAATCCATATATCGAGCTCAGATAATCGTCAAGAGAAAAGATTTGGGTCGTTGAATTCTCTTCATTTTCGTATACTCATTTTACAAAATTTAAATGCACAACACCTCATTTGATATTTTTCATGCACCCAAGAAAAACCCAGGTTGCTCTATTTTGCCGCACGCGCAGTTTCAGCTTAGCGGTAGACCTACTTTAAGAATCCATATCTCAAGCACAGATAATTTTCAAGAGAAACGGTTTGGTTCATTGAATTATTCCCAACTTCATGTATTTCATTGCCAAATTTCAAATACGCATCACCTCGTTTGATATTTTTCACGAAGCCAAATAAAATGCAATTTGTTTGATTTCGCCGTGTATGCAGTTTTCAGCCTGTCAAGGTGACTCACTTTGAGAGTTGATTTTTCGAATTCAGATAATCATCAAGAGAAAATAATTGTTTCATTCAATTTTTCCCACCTTCATATGCTCCCTTGCCAAGTTTTAGATTCCTAGGATGACGTTTGGTATTTTTCTCAGGCTAAAACTAAACGAGATTTTCGCAGTTTTACACTTGCATTTTCCTAGCAGTTTTCAAAAGAGTCAACTTTGACCTTTAATATTTGACTGAATAATTTGATTGGGAAAAAACCCTCTGACATGAAAACTTATGGTACCTTAATATACTTCCTCATTCAGTGACAATTTCTCAGAACAAGATTTACTATTTTTCCCAGGGCAGTTTCATAGGAGGTTTGTGCAATTTTGTAAGAAGGAAGTAATGGCCTGAAATCACATTTCTGTCAAAATCATGTTATCTCCAAACAAAATGATGTTACGGTATAAGTTCCAAGGCATTCTAATCACCCCGAATCTCCATTCAGAGTATGAGAACATTGTCGATACTAACTTGGGACACGTCAACATAGGTCGATTCTACGATCGCATATCAACTGAAGGCGAGTCACAATTTTCCTGATGCTTATTCTGAATTGGTCATCACCTGAATGGATGCACCATGAAACCTGCATAGTGTGGTGATTCAACTCCAATGGCTCTGAAGCGGAAGCAACCTTTAACTTCCTCATTATGCGGTATAAGTTGTAGCTATTGGCATTGGTCTCTTCGGAGTCAAAAGCCATTGTTATCGGCAGAGATCGATAATGGGAGAATCTTGTCCACAAAAATTATTTTCACTTGATCGTTGTACGGAGCTACTCATCGAAAAACCAAGACCAATGATAAGTACAATTGTGCGGATCATCAAGCAAGGACACATCATTCAAGCGTGTCCATGTTAGCTCTCAGTTAGCAGTGTGCACAATACTTCATCGGCGAGTCTTAAAGTTGGAGTGTTCTCGAATTGAACGATCATGAGCGAATTAGAATGCCAACACTTCAGGATGGTGATAAAGACAAAATACATAATTCCAGGAAGTGAATTGCAATTTTGGCTCTTGGAAGATTTTCTCAATGACGAAAGATCAAAATTTGGATTCTGACAAGCCAAAGTGGCGTAACGACTACAGTCTTGCGACAAATGAATAATTCATCACGGAAGACTATTCGGAGCATGTGGAGAATTGTGTGTAATTGTGAATGTGAATGCGAATGAAGACGAAACTTGCTCACACCAGGATGTTTCTTAAATGGAAGAGGTGGATGAATTGATCAAGTTTCAAGCTCAACTCTCTTGTCACTTGGAGGATTGCGGAGCACAGTCAATGAGTTCATTCCTATACGACCGAGATAGGCGGACTCTTGGCCCAATGGATAAGGCACTGACCATAGGTGTTTTGATCTAGGTGGCACATTGTTGACTAGGATGTCTATGTGTGCGTCCAAGTCATTTAAGTGGGTCCACGTGTGCCCATTTCTTTTATTTATGACTTTTTAACTTAAGTGGTTTCTATTTTTAGTTGTTTTTAATAAAGTTGGTTGAAAAATTCAAAAGTCACTTAAGTGCCTTATTTAATGTGCATTTAAAACTCTAACTACTTTGTAACCAACTTTTGGGTTATAAAAGGAAGTGAGGGGCTCATTTGGAAGGTGACTTTGAGAGAGGAGAAGAAATACTTTTGTGTGCAAGCTTTGTTTCAGGAAGAAACTTTGTGTTCTTTTGTGAAAACATTTTGGAGTTAATGAAATATGAACTTTGTGTCTCATTCATTGTCTCTTGTAACATTTGATGTTCTTATGTTCATTAAATGTTACGTGTTTGAATCTTGCATGCAAATATTATCTTTGATCTTATTGTAAACGATATTAATCTGTTGTTCTAGTTCACAGTGATCAAGATCTGATTATCTACTTGCTCACGTGTGTTCCCTTTTACACATTCTTTTTTAGCTAACTCAAACTCCGTTTTATTTGTGTTAGTTATTCATCTTTCCTCTTCATGCAATATTAGGCTTTGTTTTTACCTAACTCTTGCATGTTCTTTCAATTCATTCCATTCCACTCCTTTCCTTCATTCCATTCCATCCCCCTCATTCATTTTTCTTTCCATTGATGTTCCAAAACACCCCCCACATACAATTTTGAATGTACAGATGTAAATACAGTTTTGGTTTTCAATAAAGGCAGCCTCACCTTCATTGAAGAGGGACTTCATTCCCACACTGTTGCATGTCATTTGCATGCGTGCAAATCCATATGCAAACAGACTCAAAATGATGAAGTTCTCTTCCTCTATGTATTTTTCCCACAATCGGGAACGATGGGCATTTTCTTCCCAGTCAAATTTTGGCCCCATCTTCCACGGGTACGTGGACATACCTAATTGGAAGTGGGTTGGCGGAGAAATTCAGTTTTTGAGCCTCTTTGTAAAAAAGGCGAAAAGTTAAAAAGTGACCCGCAGCCCCGATCAGCCTATAAAGGTAAAAGTCAAATTTTGCACCTACGGAGAAAAATTCAAAGTTGAAGCCCGTAGGAAAAAATTCAAAGGAGAAGCCCGCCATTGAAAAGTCAAAGCGGACGAGCGGGCCATCGGGTCACTTTTGGAAATTTAACCAAATTCCCAAAAGTGAAGTAAAAGTTCTAGAATGCTCCGCGGCTCCACCAAGGTCTCGGGCCCATCGTTGAAAAGTCAAAGCAAGAGAGCAGAACGACAAAGAACTTTGAGTTTTTGAGCCTTTTTCCAAAAAGGTTAAAATGTGGAGAAAAGGGCCGCGACCCCATTTCCAATGAAAACGTGCCACATGCCTAAGTTAAAAAGTAGAAGCAGGGGTGCGGGCCAATTTGTTCCAAATTGTCAAATCTCTAAAAAATCGCAAAACGTAAAGGGCAATCCCCTGTACCCGCTCCAATCTCTTCCTACCACGGGGACGACCCGATTTCAAATTTATATGAGAAAATCAAACGGTCTGTATTCAAACTAGCAAATCTAATGTAACGTTCATGTTGCAAGATCTGGTTTTTAACCCACCATGAGTGTTTTCTTCGCAATGGAGGAATTTGAAGAGGCGTAAATGATTTGTAAAGTTGTAACCGTTCTGGCATGTGATATAATGGCTTCTCAAAGCCATTCCAGGGGTTGGTGATTGATTTCAAAAAATAACAGAGTGCTCTGTACCTGGAAAAGACAAAAAATGCCATCCTTCTTCTATTTTCCCTTCTCCTTAGAATTTCCTCTATTCTCAAAGCTCTGTACAAACTCTACTTTAGCTTCAATAATAAAATAAGGAATTTTTGCCTTTTTGATTGAGGGATTGATTGGTACCTTGCGACCAATGAATTTTATTCGGTCTTGTAGCTTCTCCTACAGATTTGTTTTTCTTCTAACTATAAATGCATATAAATGAAATTTCAAATTAATGTGTGTGGGAATTTGATATTATACTCACAACATTAGTTTTCTCCTACTTCCATTTCCACTCCCCTTCCCCTTCCCAAGACAAATTTTCTTCTCTAGTGAGACATTGCTAGCTTTGCCACAGGGTCAGTAGAGTGCCCCTGTTGGATCTCTGGTCGAAATGCCACCATTGAAATCCACCTTTTATGCATGCACCTACAGAAGCTGCACCGTTCAAGTAGAGGGACTTAGATTCCCATAGCGTTGGCCTGAAACCCACCAATTTGTCCACAAGAAATTTTTTCTCACAAATAGTTTTTGGCACCCATTTGTGGGGCAGATTTTTCAGCATCTGCACCTAAAAACGACCTCAGGGTCATAAATATAAATTTTTTTTTTCTAGAGGAAACGTTTCTAGAAATTGAATAATCACACAAACTACATGGATGTAAATCATGGCTATTCTGGGAAATCCTCCTTTTGAGAGACCCAATTTACTCTTTCACATCCAAGAAGACATTGCTTATGATATGAGAGAAGCTATTTGGCATAATAGACGAAGTGTCAATCATTACTTCATTTCCATAAGGATTTTGGACCTGGAAGAGGAACATGCTATCGAATAAGAAACGTAGAGACAAATTATAGCACCCCAAAGAAGAGCATAGATTTTAAAGCTGGCGGATAGAAGATTCACCCAGCAACAGAGACAAGGAGGACAAATTGATCCCATTTTTGAGGAACTTCAAAGGAGACAATAGTTACTCAGAATCCAAAGGCTTCTTTTTCAAGCAACCGGTCACGTTGGGAACCTGAGTGTTGCCAATCCTTTGGACGGTGAATTTTCATACATAAATGAGAACCTTGTAGACTTCACTGACATGAACACTTAAGAAGAAGCTAGAGAAAGAGAAGCAAGATCCGATGAAGAAAATAAGAGCTCAACTCGAAGAAATCGAGAGACTTCAAGCCGAGGCAGACGAAAGAGCAACAACAGAAGCCGCAACCTTAGCAAGGCTAGAAGATAGAAACAGACACAAAATGGGGGATTGGGATCGTGAATCCTGTAGGCCTAATGTACCATGGGGAGGAAACACTGATCCACTGGCTCTTGCTCAACCACTCCATGAGCTACCGAGAGGCTCGAGAGAAAACTTCTTGAAATTTAGAGGGGATGGTTCTCAACTCCCCGAAGATTTTGTAGCAAGGTATGATAGGTTGACAAGAAGGATCCCAGAAGATGTGGTACCCCATGAAAACAAATTGAAAACGTTCTTCATTAGTGCTTTGCCATCAGAAATTGGTTTTTTCCTCAGAAGAGCCCAACCAAGAACATTGAGGGAAGTTCAAGACTTTGCAATTGAGACTGATGATAATCTAATTATTTTTGGCAAAGTGAAAGGACCAAATGTGAAGCAAAAAGGTTAGAGTTCAAATTCAGTCACCATTGATCCAATGTTCTAAAAAATGGCAAATGACCTAGTTGCTTTGAAGAAGCAGCTGTCACAAATCACAATGAGGAATGCTCCAAGGAGACCAAATCCTCCAATAAACAAAGAATTTCTCCACCTCCTCGTAGGCTTTCCCTTGAAGAACCATCAGTCAATGCCATCGGTGACAATAGGGAATCAAAAGAAGGAGTAGACATTAAGGAAACTGAAGAAGAAAACATAAATGACTATGAAAACTATCTTGAAATTGAAGAAGTTGGCATGCACAATGGCCTGATTAAATACATTGATTATGAGGAGGAAGGTGATGAAGAAGTTCCAAGTTTTTCATGTGTTGTTTTCACTCACGCACAATCCAAGAATGGTGTTTCAGCCTCAGCAGTTGCAACTGAGAATAAGAACAAAGAAGATAGCTCTTCAAAGCCTCCTGTTGGCTAGATTTTCTGCATAGCATCAAACCCAGGCAATCATGAGATAAATCTCCCTCATTTAACCGGTGAGGCTCCCGTGTCAGATTTGTCAATAAAAATGTGTTATTACCTATCAGGGGTTTTACTTTAACCACTTAGTTCATGAACCATAACTAAGAAGTTCTGCAGCAAGTAAGCAGCTGTTTAAGAAAGGAAAATTATAGAAGAAGAAAGTAAAGGAAATACAGAGAAGAAATGGGGAAGATGTGCATCCCAATTAGTAGATAGCAGAGCTAATTGCATGCACATAGAAGAAACTTAATAGATATGAACACACAGAATTATAAAACAAAGGCAGCTCTAGATCCAGATCTAAAATAACACAAAGTTTATCAAGAGATCTAAGATTCAAAGCAAGAAACACAGTACACCGTGACACAAAGTTCTCCGGAAACCTGCTCCTTTGTATTCATTTGCTCCAAGTTGCTCTCAAGGGTTCAACACAAAGTCTAGAACATAGGATTGCTGCTTACAAATTCTGATCGATTATTAACCCGGAGGTTCTTCTCCTACTTATAGAATGTAGGAGGGAAAGTACAAATGGAAAACTCAAACTGAACTAAAGCATGAACAACAAGTAAAGATGACATTTGGAAATCATCCTCAACTAACTTCTTCTTAAGTGACACATGTATCACTTAACTAATAGAATGGTTCCACATGACTTCGAGTAATGGTTGCAAAACCAATAGCTTAGAAGTTTTACAATTTCATCCGGGAACATAGAAAATAGAAGAAGAAAGAAATCATGCCAGCTGTAATGTCTACATCTTCTTGTTCTAATATCTGATATACTTGTCGAACATATAATTCAACATCCTTCCATCTGTTTTAGCCACTGCTTTTTTCTCTGTCCTGAATTGCAGCAACCCTTCATTCAACACTTTGATGCACGCAAGTTTCCACATCTTCCAAGCTTGGCCCAAACCTCGTAATGTCTGCCTACAACGCCACCAGTCTACTGATAGAATTCATCGTGAAAGACTTAGTAGCTTTATCAATTTTCTTTTGTACCATCAGAAGAGAACCTTCCAGGAAATTAGGCACCTTAGTTGAGACGATCCGCAAACGTATGAAGTGACATTCCCGTCCATTATCTCTTCAGTGAAAGAAATGACACTGTCTGGTAAATTTGATGTTCTTTACTCTCAAGTGTCTGCATCCTCTTCAGCAAAACTCTACAGATTTCCAAACGGAAAGATACTGCAAACTCTAGCTACTTCCCCTTCTCGACTGTAATCCGTCTAGTACAATCTGTTCCGCAATCAATACATCTCCCGGCAGCTTGTTGATCTCGGCCAAAATACTCAGGTTACTCTCTACAACTGTATTCATGCCTTCTAGGTTCGCCATCAGTTGCTTTAGTTGATTTGCTGCATCGTTCATAACCTTTAGGCGGGCTGGCACATCCCCAAGTTGTATATAAGCTTGACGAATAATCAAATCCTTCCATTCGTCAATAGCCTTTACTTGATTGCTTGCGTCTTCCATTTCCTGCATAAGATGATAACTCACCTGTTCTGAAATGGCTGAATGGAAGGTTTAGCAACCTTGGCTATGATCTCACATAATTGAGATACTTGCTTTTGCAACTCTTCTTTCTCCGCCTTCTCACTGTCAAGCCTAAGGAATAAAGCATCTATCAATGTCTGCGTGTCCTGCTTCAATCCTTCAGTGGTGGCTTGACCGAGTGGTACTTTGGTCACTGTCACATCTTCTGCCGTGAGCTCCTCCTCTATCTTTCCTTCTGCAGGAATTGATATCTCAGCAAACTTCTCTCCCGAATTCTCGATGATCAACCTAGAAGTTGCTTTAGCAACTTTAGGCCTTCTGTCTCTTTTGCTCAGATCTTGGAGTAGCTACAAGTCGTGCTCCTCTAAGTTCATCTCCATTCTCGCTTCTGGAACAAACTGCAAAGCTAACCATTCTGAGAAATTACTTCTCAGAGAGTGAGAAGTCGCTGAGTGCACTACCATCTCCCACTCTGCATCCTCTCTATCAGAAAGTGCCACAGTGTTATGGCTGCCATCTTATGAGTCATCCAAGGACAAAGCCCTTTCAAATTCCGCCATCTGCAGCTTCAACGTATCCTCTGGAACAGGCGCTGAATGAAGTGGCTGAGGGGAGAAGATGAATGTCGCTGGATTAAGTGGAGGCATGGAAGCATCCTGCTGCTGCGGTGCAATAGTTGGTGAAGCATTGGGTACTGGAGAAACCGGAGTTAAAGTCATGGTCGTAGAAGTGATCCTCTCCTTGGATTGAGATCTTCTATGCACTTTCAACTTCTCGACTTTCCTGCTGCTTTCTCCTCCGTGCTTTCACTTGAGGGAATCTCCTGCGCCGAAGTTTTCCGTGACTTGATTCATCAATGCTTCATCAAGGCAATATCCCTTCGTCAGCAACCAGTTTGAAGTATTCACCAACACATCTCTCGACCTTTCTTCAATTGTGTTGCAACCTCCTATGTTATTCTGCAGTATGGCTTTATCTCCTACTACCACATTCCCATCATCTTTAAGATCCGTAGGTATCCGCGCTAGTCCAAAGTCGAACACTTGCTTTGCTGATAGCCTGCTGAAATCTTTTTTTCTAACCTCGTACTCACTTTTGCACTTCATTCAGAAATATTCTAATGAAGGCACATGTGCATACTGCTGAGAGATTGTCTTCCTGGCTACTCCAAATGGATCGAAGTTCAGCCGTGCAGGAAAGAACTCTTGCTCATACTCGGATAACATTTGCGCTTCCATCCCTCGAGCTCTGTGAATGCTAATGCAGCTGTAATATCCCACAGTGATTGGGAAGAAGCCCGTAGACTTGTGCCGCTTTGACTGAAGGTCGTGTAACTCCACAAGTTGCCTGCTCAGCTCCATGGCGATCAATCTATCATTCGGATACCTGGGCATCTTTATTGGTTCTCCAGAAAAGCCCGTAACCTTGAGGTATGTGAAATCTACAAATTGAATGAATAGACTTCCAATCTTGGACACAGCTTCCCACGCTTCCTTGCTTACCCTGTTGGCCTTCAAGTCTTTGTCTAGCCTGCAGATGAAATCGTAGAAGAAGTCATCGTTGATCACTTTGAAGTCTTTCTCGCCTGTAGGTGCAGTAAGCTGCGGGTAGCACTCGAAAATGGGGGTCCTTGGAAAGAACACCACATCTATCCAGCTTGGAAAAGACGCCTTGTGAAGCTGCAGCATACACCAAGTATGAAGTCATCTTGAAGCTGAAAGTACGTTTCACATTCCGAAGTTGCTCACCGATGTTGTTGCTAATAATTTCTGACCAATTGATTATGGAATCAACCTTGTTGATTTCAATGGTCCTGATGAAAGCATACATCCATGTACGGAAAGTGTAGGCATTCGCTTCGCCATTCATCCTGCATAGCAATTTGACGACATCATCTACCTCCTGCACCAAATTGGACCGCGGAAGAGTTCTCGGGAACTTCGAAGGAGATCTAGGCTTCTTCATGTATCGGCTATTCATGATGCTCATCGCAATCAGCTCTATGCTTCTCCCATCTACTGTCAGCATCCTGAATGCTAATGGAAGTCACCACCTTTCGCACTGGAATCTTCAAACAATAATTGATGAATTCTGTGTCCAAACGAATTATTGTCTTTCCCGAAGCATCACGCACTGATCTGGATGAAGGATGATAAGATCTAGCATACTCCATCACGAACTCTGGCAATTGGGCTGTACATGGGAAAGCTGCAGCTCGGATAATTCCACTACTTTTGACCGCACGCATGAGTGAAGTCTTTCCCGCTCTAGATCTATCAATCAAATTGGCAAGAGGTTTCGGGCCTAGATCTGTGTCTCCTATGTCCGCAAGTTTGGAAGCAATGCATGACTCCATCGTGCTTTCTTTTTCATCTCTTTTCACCATAGCTTTGTCTATCTTCATCTGAATAATTCTTTTTCTTCTTATTTGGCTAGATTTCTTCAATACTGGTGCAGATCTAGACAATTCTTCAGATTCGGAGGATATTTGCAATGTGTTGGACATTGATAAAAACTCCTTTTCTTTTATAAAGCACCTGTAATGAATTCCTGCAATTTATTCAGACAAAAATGGCCACAGGAGCATGAATAGTGAATTTAAATTATAAAAATCTGCACTTTTCAAGCCTGCTGCCCCAAAAATTGGTGTTTAATTTGCACATAAAGAGAGCGTGAATCCTTTCAATCAACACCTGAGCTCCTGTAACACATGTGGAAACAATTATGCAGACAAAGATCAACCTCCTTCAGAGCATGCGCCAAATCTGGAAGCTTTTAGCCTTGTTATCACCTTGTCTGAGCAAAATCCTTCCTCTAATGGGGGCGCACTTTTCCACTTGGCTGCAATTCTTCACCTGTGATTTGAATAATTCACCCATATGGCTGCCCATGCTTATATAACCTTCACAATTCTATAATTAATAATTGCCCTAACAATTAAAGGTAATTAATTAATTAAAAATCATGCTTTTCTCTTTTAAAAATAGTATGTTTAAGGACAGCCATCCAATAAATTAAATTAATCCAATTTAATTCTTCACACATCACTTCACTTAAGCTTCACAGTGTGCTTTGACCATAGCCACTGAAAATAGAAATTAATTTAATGTTTTAATGCCTTAAAAAACATTAAATAATACCCAAATGGGGCGCACTTTTTGAGAGGAAGAGGGCAGCTATTAAATAAATTAAATTTAATGATTTTAAATCCTTTCTTTTATTTCAACTTTGACTTGTTGACTTCCTCCAAGCTTGGGCGCACTTTTTGAGAGAATAGATTAATTAAAATAATCAATTTAACGCTGCCATTCTCTCACCAAAGGGGGCGCACTTTTTTGCACATGTAATTCTATTTTTAAGAATTTTTCCACAATGGGATTCTTTACCCTGCAAGGCAGGCACCAAAATCTCGTGATCCACTTAAGTGATTTTGACTTTGACAATGGGATTATTTACCCTGCAAGGCAGGCACTAAAATCCTATGATTTCACTTAAGTCACTTTCCTTTTATTTTATCATGGAAATTTTCACCCTGCAACGCAGATTAATAAATTCCCGCCTGCCTGCGGCCTCTAACTTTCCCACTGCAGCTTAAGTGACTTTTATAACACGGGAAAAAGTACCTTGCTAAGCAGGATATAAAATTCCCACCCTACCTGCGGCTTATATTTTTCCCCTTGCAGCTTAAATCCTTTGTTTTCCAAAAATGCGGCCATCCCCGCAGAGGGCTTTTCTGTGCACGACTTCGTCTTTTTCCCAGTGATCCAGACCTCCGATGGCGACTTCCTCCGGGCATAATGTGCGTATATATTTTCCAGCTGCTCCAGGCCAAAAAATCGGGCTTACCCGGCAAAGGAATTGTTCCAGAGAAATTTCACAGAAAACGAAACGGGACACCACAAAAACACGAAAAATTGCCAGAAAGTTACAAATAAAGCCCAAAATTTAATACAAGTTAAAACCCTTCTGGCACATAGGAATAATAACATATTCACACTCATAATAGAGTTAAAACAGAGTGCAAATAGCCTCATACGGGGCTCAAAATAATTAAATACAAATTTCCCGCAGACAAATCCCGACGACAGAATAAAACAATTTTGGGCATCTGGGTATTTGGCGAAAAAGGCTAATATGGCTCTTTGGGATTATCTTGACGCAATATAAGAACTTTCAGGCAATAAAAACACAAAATGACCCATTATTTTAAAAGTACGAATTTTTTTCAGATAGGGTAGTCTCAGATTTCAGGGTGAAATCTGAGTGACACCACCTCCACTAAACAAGATCATCAGCAGGGGATCACCATTACCACCTTCCATGGAATAAACTAGAAAGCTAAATCAGATTCACCAGTTGTCAAGGATCACATTGTTGTGCCAAGTAAATGTATCTAATTCTTCTCCCAACTCAAAAGCAGTTAAAAGCAATTCTCTTCTAAATGTTGGTTCTGCAAGAACATCTAAATTTCAATCAAAGGCTACCACCCCATCTCCTTCCAAGCCAATTGCTACATTTGAAAAGGAGAACCCAACACCAAAAGTAACATTGCATCTGCCATTTAAGTCCTCATCCACTACTAGAACCTCTTCCTCATCTACCATAACTTCATTTGACTTTGTAGAGCATGCTAGCAAAACCAAAGTCCAGGTCTCTGAAATTGAATACCTACAAACACATCATGCCCAATTTGACAGATTCATCAAGGCAATCTAGGGTGGTAACTCTACAGGTCCCCAATCTCTAATTCTAAAGGCTTACTTCCCACACCATCCACACCATCTTCTCAAAACACGCTAGCCCTCAATGCCTCCACCATCAATAGAGTTGAGCCTTTTTACCTTGTCACTTCTCATCAAAGGTTTCCAACTGAACAATTGCATTATAGATTCTCGAGAGCTCAGATAATGTGATGCCAGCAAAAGTTGTAAATTCTCTTGGCCTCACTTTGACCTGGGTAAATGGCACATGCTTCTCAATGGAATCTAAACAAGTTCCATTGGTAGGAAGGATTAAGGATGCTTAGGTTACACTAGCTGATTACCCTGACAAGAAGATACTCTTGACCATTTTGGTGGCAAACATCCCAACATCTTTTGGTATGCTGTTGAGTAGAAGTTTTTGCAGAGATATAGGTGGAGAAAATATCAAATGGATTCGTTATCTGCAACTATCCCAATGAAAGGAGAAATGAAGAAGCTACTGTTAGTCAGAAAAAATGAAGTTCACATTAAGAAAGTATGATGATCAAGAGTTGATATCCTTTTTCAAGATTGTGGGCTTGGAAATTACCTCCTTGCATCACAGAAGGAAGAGGACTTGCCACTTCTCATGGAGGAAGAAGAAGACCGAATCTGGACAATGGAGTTTGATGGCAGTCATTCTAGAGTAGGTTCCAGGAGATGGTGTAGTATTATACTCTCCCTCCAATGAGGTATAGCCTTTTGCAACCAAGTTGTAATTTGACAATACAAATAATACAACAGAGTATGAAGCATTACTCTTAGGCATGAATACAACATAGGACATGGGAATCAAGAAGTTGAGATGTAAAGTCTGATGCAGAGGTTGTGATAAAGCAGGTCCGCCAGTAATATCAGGTGAAAAAACCCTAGACTCGGGCACTATAGAAACAGAGTGTCGGACTGCATTGAATCCTTTGATGCATTCTCCATTGAAGTTATCCCTAGGGAGCAGAATGAAAAGGTTGATTCTCTAGGAGTTTCAACTTCCTTGGTGACACCTCATCCTTCTTTTGGCAAGGATAAAGTGACCATTGAGATGGTGTTCAGACCTAGCCGTACCAGACAATGCAAATCATTGACAGGTCTTCAATGATGACAATCAGATCCTAGCCTTCTTAGAACAAAGGGATAACTTCAATAATCTTTTCTTTGAAGGAAGTGAAAACCGCACCGTGAATCAGTCCCCAAAGAAGAGAAGGAAGGAATTGAGGGAATGAAAGAAAGAGTAATCAAAATGAAAGGAAACAAAATCCCCAAAGGCCTAGTTTCTTTGAAAGATCTCTTTGACCAAAGCATGACAGGTTCATCCAAGAGAAAGAAAAATAGTCTTCTCGGTGTCCATCTTATTTTGATCAAGAAAACATTGGCACTTCAGAGAATCCAAGGATGGTTAACATTGGTAAATGTGGCTCACCAAAAGAGAAGACCAAGTTTGTTGCTCTACTAAAAAATTACTCAGATGTCCTGGCCTATTCCTATGATGAACTCAAATCTTTTCAGCCAAAGGAAATGCATCACTCCATTTCTTTTAAGCAAGGAGCTAAGCCCTTCAGGAAAAAATAAAGGTCCTACAATCCAAAGATTGCCGATGTTATTAAAGAAGAGATGACAAAGATGCTCAATGCTAGAATCATCTTCCCCATCCACCATTTAACATGGGTGGTTAACATTGTGCCAGTAAGGAAGGAGAATGGGGAAATAAGGATTTGTGTAGACTTCCGAAATCTAAATTAGACATCTCTCAAGGACAACTACCCTCTTCTAATCATGGATCATATTTTGCAAGCAGTCACTGGATCTGAAATGCTCTCTTTGCTTGTTGGATTCTTAGGGTACAACCAAATTAAGGTGGCAGAAGAGGATTGCAACAAAACAACCTTCACAACACCTTGGGGCACTTTTT
This sequence comes from Taxus chinensis, assembly GCA_019776745.2. NCBI lineage: Eukaryota > Viridiplantae > Streptophyta > Pinopsida > Cupressales > Taxaceae > Taxus > Taxus chinensis. Next base: position 773,004,130 of record CM034153.1, read on the forward strand.
CCTACAACAAAAATGCCTTTTGGTTTGATCAATACTGGAGCCACTTTCCAAAGAGCAATGGACTTGGCCTTCAAAGATTTGAAACATTGTATTGTCATTTACCTTGATGACCTCATGGTTTTTACAAAGAGGCGGGGAGATCATATTTGTCATTTGGAGCAAGTCCTTGCAAGGTGTAGAAAACATGGCATTTCTCTAAATCCAAAGAAGTGCATTTTTGGAGTCACAGAAGGTAAGTTGTTGGGATACATTGTGAACAAACATGGACCACACATTGATCCTGAGAGGATCATAGCTATCAAAGCACTAGCCTTACCAACCAACAAGAAGGGAGTTCATTCATTCTTTGGAAAGGTAGATTTCCTTCGTCGTTTTGTGCATGAGTTTGATGAACTGACTAAGCATATAACTTCCATGATGAAGCCTCAAGCAGATTTCAAGTGGAATAAAGAAGGAAAAACAACATTTGAGGAGATAAGAAAGCCATTGCCAAAGCTCCAACTCTTGTATCTTCGGATTTCACAAGGAGTTCATACACTCTCTCATTGTCCTTGTTTAGAACATTACTATGCATCAGAACATACACTTTCTTTTGTCCTTGTTCAGAAAAATGATGAAGGTTTGGAAGCACCCATTGCTTTTCATGAGTTGTCCTTTGAAAAATCATGAGCTAAAGTACAACCAATTGGAGAAACATGCCTACGTAGTGGTCAAAGCTGTTAAAAGTTTTAGATTCTATATTCTCAATTCCCATACAGTGGTGATGGTCCCTAGAAGTGTAATTAAGTCCATTTTGACTCAACATGATCCTGGGCTAAGAGAGGAAGTTGGATTGCGAAGACCCAAGAGTATGAATTGGAGATTAGATCCTCTAATCTAGTAAGAGGAAACAGTTTGTGCCAGCTGATTTCTAAAGATGAAGCTCTTAGGGCTCAGCAAGGAGAAAAAGATGGTGTTTGCTCAACCTATTCAGGAGATAGTCCACATGCGCTCTTTGTCGTCACTAGGTAATGAGTGGTATGCTGACATTGCTTACTAACCTCACTTATGGAGAATTCCCTCCTCATCTTGATTACAAACAAACAAGGACACTCAAGCTAAAGGTAGCCAAGTTCGTGATCTATGAATCATGCACTTTACAAGAGAGGCCTAGATGGTTGTTTCCTCAGGTGTGTAGATAAGGAGCAACAAGAAAAGTTGCTCATGGCATATCATGACTTGTGGTGGACATTTCTCAGCAATGGTCACCGCACATAAGATCCTCAGAGGGAGATATTATTGGCCCTCCATCTTATGCAGACACTCAGGATTGGGTTTCCAAATGCAAAGCATGCTAACAATTTGTTGGAAAGCCACAACTAGCTGCATTGCCACTCAGGCTTGTGGCGATTGAAGAACCATTTCAGCAATGGGGGCTAGATTTTATTGGTGTTTTGAATCCTCATTCTAGTGCAGGGCATACTTATGTACTCATTGCAACTGATTACTTCACTAAATGGGTGGAAGCCATCCCAACCAAGAAAGCCAGCTCTGAAACAATCTGCAACTTCATCAAGAAGAATATCATTGTTCGTTTTGGAATACCACAGAAAATTGTTGATAGACAATGCTTACCACATTACAATGCTAGAGGAGCTCATGAGAGAAATCATTGCTTTTTATCATAGGTAGTGCTGGAATATCAAGCTAATCCATCAGGGATCTAAAATGACTACTACTTCATCAAGGATCAATGGGCAAGCTGAGTCAAGCAATAGGAAAATAGTGACCATTGTTCGCAAGTTGGTAGATGAGTGATCCATAGGTTCCGCATTAACTTTACTTCATTAGACAAAACCGCCGCTCTGCACAAAGAAGGAAAACAATGAAACGGAGGTTCTGTCTTTTAAGTAACAGGACTGCCGCCCTGAGCAGGGCAGCGGTTACAGAACCATCGCCTAACTAGGGCGGCGGTCCCAGGACCGCCGGTCTGCACAAGGCAACGGTCCTGGCCATTACGGACAGAAAACTAAAATCGAAACGAACAACCTCTAAATTTGAAAGGATGTTCGTTTCTCTTCTCCTTCATGACCTTTCCCATTCTACAATGCATGGGAGGACATGAGAAAGGCTATAAATACATGATTGTAGAAGTGTAAAGGATCATCGAAGCATGCGAGCAAGTGAGCAAGAAGTCTTGGTGCTAGAAATTGTATTTTTGTAGAAGAAAGGAGTGTTGGACAGAGCAAACAAGTAACTAAAAGGAGTGTTGAGATATTATCTACTTCTCTTTCTTACTTATTGTAATTTCTGTAACTGTTGATTTGAATTGGCCAATAGAAGTGGGAAGAAAGAGCAACTACCCTTCCCAACTGGTTTTACCTCCATTGGAGGTTTTCCAAGATAAAATTGTTGGTGTTATGAGCTTATATTCTTTCCTTTACTACAATTGTTGATTCTAAGCACAATAGTAATTCATTCACTCGTTATCTCTGTTATTTTCTAATAGAAAGTAAAACAACAGCAATTAATTTGTGATTTTGTGAATAATTCCAAAGTTGAAGGGTTTACAGATCATTTTGGTATCAGAGCTAACAAGTATTCAGGACTATGGTATTTCATTCTTGAATTTGTATGACAGTGACAAGATCTAAAGGCGAAGAAGCGTTACCTTGTAATCCGGAGATTTCTACAAAGAAGTGGAAACAAAGAATTCAGGGAGAAATGGAGGAAGAGAACTTGGTCTGTAGAATCGAGATGCTGGAGACCATGATGGATAGGATGTTTAGAAGGCAAGAGGAACTTGCAGATTTGCAGAAGACAACTTCCGTCAAGCAAGGCTCCATGGACTCGGTGGTTCGGGGCTTAGCCGAAAAGTTTGGTATAGGCAAGAGTCACCATGAGGAAAATTATGGGGAAGAGCATGAAGAAGAGACTTCTAACACAAGAGAAAAGGTAAAATCTAAACATACTCCTTTTAAAGTTGAGACTAAAATCGAAATCAAAAGCTTTGAAGGACATGTAGATGCAGAATTACTGGATAAATGGTTGAAACAGTTAGAAGTCTATTTTAGCGTCCATAATGTCATGAGGCACAAAGGATCACCTTTGCACGTCTAAAAATGGAGGGACATGCTCTAGTTTGGTGGGAAACTCATCTAACTACTTGTGAAAAGAAGAAACGTCCTATTGTGAAATCTTGGCAAGAATTTAAGAAATTACTTAGAGCTAACTTCTATCCTATTGGCCATAAAACTGACCAAATGATTAAATGGCAGTATTTTAGACAAGGCAGTGATCAAAGTGTGTAGGACTATACTACGGAGTTTCAGAGGCAAGCCATGTTGTTGAACATGGATTTGGAGGATGAGGATATTTTGACCAAATACTTGGGAGGACTTCACACTCACCTTCGAAGAAAAGTCATCTCCACAAAGCCCAAGGATCTCAATGAAACATGTGTACAGGCATATTACATAGATGGTGAGAAAAAGCAAGGAGAAGCAAAGCCGAGGGTAAAGCAGTCAACAAATCAGCAGAAAAAGGATTATGGGCAAAAAAGTAACAAGAGTAAGTGGAAAGGGAAAGGTAAACAAGCTGCCACTATAAATACTTGTAAATATCCCAAGAATTTTTGCAAGAATTATCATATCAATGGTCATACCGACGCTACATGTTGGAAGTTGCATCCGGAGTTGCATCCAAAGAACCGAACCAAGGACTCCAAGAAGTCCATGACAGTTGTAAAGATAGAAGGGGAGGTGGAAATCGAAGATGACTCTGATGTAGACGAAAGGCTTGGATGCACGGCCACCAACATGGACAACGAAGAGGAGATGAGTAGACTATTCCAGATCAAAATCCAGATCAAGAGGGGACTAAGGTAAATGCTTTGGTTGATACCGGTTCTCAATCTAACTTGATTTCTGAGGCAGTTGTAAAGAAGCTTGGTCTTGAGACTAACGAGCATCCGCACCCATATCCTTTGGGTTGGGTAAAGAAGGGTGTCAAAATTCAAGTAACAAGAAGATGTAAGGTCAAGTTTGGGATAAATTCCCAATATATAGATGTTTTTGAAGTTGACATTATTCCACTTGATGCTTTTGATGTGGTATTCGGGAGTTCTTACTTGTATGTTAGGGATGCTATCTTTATGAGAAGGGAAAACCGATACAAATGGGTCAACAAGGGTAAAGCAGTCAACAAATCAGCAGAAAAAGGATTATGGGCAAACAAGTAACAAGAGTAAGTGGAAAGGGAAAGGTAAACAAGCTGCCACTATAAATACTTGTAAATATCCCAAGAATTTTTGCAAGAATTGTCATATCAATGGTCATACCGACGCTACATGTTGGAAGTTGCATCCGGAGTTGCATCCAAAGAACCAAACCAAGGACTTCAAGAAGTCCATGACAGTTGTAAAGATAGAAGGGGAGGTGGAAATCGAAGATGACTCTGATGTAGACGAAAGGCTTGGATGCACGGCCACCAACATGGACAGCAAAGAGGAGATGAGTAGACTATTCCAGATCAAAAGAGGACTAAGGTAAATGCTTTGGTTGATACCGGTTCTCAATCTAACTTGATTTCTGAGGCAATTGTAAAGAAGCTTGGTCTTGAGACTTACGAGCATCCGCACCCATATCATTTGGGTTGGGTGAAGAAGGGTGTTGAAATTCAAGTAACAAGAAGATGTAAGGTCAAGTTTGGGATAAATTCCCAATATATAGATGTTTTTGAAGTTGACGTTATTCCACTTGATGCTTTTGATGTGGTATTCGGGAATCCTTACTTGTATGTTAGGGATGCTATCTTTATGAGAAGGGAAAACCGATACAGATGGGTTGGGATCAGCTACAACATTCGGGCACACCAGCGTAAGACACGGGTTACTATGTCTTTTCAGGAAGTATTTCAGGGTCCTAGTGGATTACCACCAAAACGGGAAGTAGAGCATGAGATTCAGCTATTGCCAGAGTCACCTCTACCGAACATTGGGTTGTATAGGCAATCCTTGCTGGAGAGTACTGAGGTAAAGAAACAACTCCAAGAACTAATAAACCAAGGCGTGTTATGTCCGAGGACCTCACCATGCGGTTCACCTATTGTGATGGTGCCAAAGAAGAATGGTTCTTGGAGAATGTGCATCAACTACCGCGCTTTGAACAAGATCACCATAAAGAACCGATATCCACCTCCCCGTATAGATGATCTCTTGGACTAGCTTCAGCATGCCAAATTTTTCACGAAGTTGGATCTCAAGTCAGGTTATCACCAAGTTAGGATGAATGAGGAGGATATATGGAAAACTACCTTCAAAACAAAACAGGGTTTGTATGAATGGTTAGTACTTCCTTTTGGTTTATGCAATGCACCCGCTACATTTATGAGATTGATGAATGATGTATTGCAGGATTTCATAGATTCATGTGTCATTGTATACCTAGATGATATCTTGATTTTTAGTGCCACATGGGAAAAACATCTAACGCATTTGCAGCAAGTCTTGCAAGTTCTCAAGGAGAAACAACTGCTTTGTAATATGAAGAAATGTGAATTTTCCAAACAATCACTTGTCTATCTTGGGCACGTGGTTAGAGGAGGAGAGCTATGAGTGGATCCAAAGAAGGTGGAAGCCATCACAAATTAGCCAACACCAACAGGAGCCACAGAGACTAGAAGCTTTGTGGGAGCAATACAGTACATGTGAAGTTCATTTCGGGTTTCTCGGCAATTGCAGCACCTCTACACACATTGGCCGCAAAGAGTAAGGGTTTTCACTGGGGTAAGGAACAAGACAAATCCTTTGAGTTATTGAAATACAAGATTAGTCATGCTCCAGTACTTGCTCTTCCTAGTTCGCAGCAGCCTTTTGAAGTAGAGACAGATGTCAGTGATTATGTTATGGGCGCAGTGTTGCTTCAAGGAGGTAAACCCGTATGTTATCATTATGAAACCTTCACTTCAGCAGTTAAAGGATATTCAGTATATGATAAAGAAATGTATGCACCAGTTCAAGCAATTAAAAAATGGAAACATTATTTGTTGGGTAAAGAAACTATTGTGCACACTGACCACAAACCTCTCCAGTATTTGCAAACACAATCTAAATTGCAGCAGGCAAGGCACTACAAATGGATGGGGTTTCTTCAGCAGTTCCATCTAGTGATCAAATACAAGAAAGGTAGTACAAATTTGGTGGTAGACATGTTGACTAGGCCACCCACACAGGAAAATTTCTCCTGTTTGGCCACTATCTCCCAAATCGAGCCCTTCACGAAGGAAGCTTACGGAGAAGCATATGCCCAAGACAAAGACTTTGGGGTAACATTTCAGAAGTTTCAGTCCCAAGGGGCTGAAAAGACGGGGATTGAAGACTGTTATCTCAAGGACGGGCTGCTCTACCGATGGGGGGAGCTTTGTGTGCCTAAAGAAGAAAGACTTCTATTGATGAGGGAAGCACATACCTCGAAAGTAGCGGAACATTTCAGTGTTGGTAAGACCCTAGCCCACTTGCAAAGGTATGTATATTGGCCCAACATGCAAGAAGTATCAAAATTTAATCATGGATGTAAACTTTGTTGTACTAGCAAGCCTAAAACTAGGGAGGTTTGTATATGCCTTTACCAGTACCTACTCGTCCGTGGGAGGACATTTTTATGGCTTTTGTCGGAGGATTACCTATGTCTAAACATGGCCATGACTATCTCTATGTTGTTGTGGATAGATTCAGTAAAATGTGTATTCTTATGGCTTGTAAAAAGACAATAAAAGCACATGAGGCAGCAGATCTTTTCTTTGCTAATGTATGGGTGTATTTTGGTTTGCCAAAGTCTATTATCTCTGATAGGGATTCCAGGTTCTTGGGGAAGTTTTGGACTACTTTGTGGGACAAGATGGATACCAGGTTACAGAGGAGCACATCTTTCCATCCATAGACAGATGGAAAAACAGAGGTGGTAAACAAGACTTTGGTACAGTTGATCAGAGGGTATAACAGTAAGTAACCAAGGACTTGGGACGAGTCCTTAGCCTACATTCAACATTCCTATAACCGAGCAGTACAGACATCCACTATGAAGTCACCATTTGAAGCATGCTTGGGATATCTACCTACAAATCCACTGGATATAGCAGTTGGACAACAGGATGAGGAGGGTACACGAGACACAAAGGTGACTAGAGCCAACAAGTTCATTGAGAGGATCTGGCAAATCCATCTCAAGGTCAAAGAACAACTGGAAAAATCTCAAGCAAAGTACAAAGCTAGGCACGATCAACATAAGAGGGAACAAAAGCTTCATGTTGGAGACAAAGTTTGGCTTTACTTGAGCAAGGAGAGACTACAAGGTCAAGCACGGAAGCTCAAGCCACTACGATATGGACCCTTCACCATATTGGAGCAGGTTGGGGAAAATGCTTTTCGACTTGATTTACCATCATTCATGAGGATGTACTCTGTAGTAAATTGCAAGAACTTGCACCTATATGAGTCATCCATGCTGGATAAAGATGAAGAACTAAAGTTGCTACCTTCCATTGAGGATTGCATCTTGGACTCACGAGGCGAATTGGAGGAGGATGTAGTGCTATAGCAAAAGGTCAAAGAGACTAGATGAGGTCCACAGGAGTCTTGGTAGATTGGATTGAAAGGAAAGACACCAAGGCAGGCCCGGTGGTACTCGAAGGAGCAAGCAAGGGAATTGTTCCCTCATCTACTCCCCCACTAAGCTTTTGTGGGACCAAAAGCCTCCTAAGAAGGGGAGGTGTGATCCATAAGGATCCGAAATAACTCTACTTCATCAGAAACAGTCAGCACAAAGAAGGAAAACAATGAAACGAAGGTTCTGTCTTTTAAGTAACAGGACCGCCGCCTTTAGGGCGGCGGTTACAAAACCGCCGCCCAGCCAGGGCAGCGGTCCTAGGACCGCCGGTCTGCACAGGGCGGCGGTCCTAACCATTACAAACAGAAAACTAAAATCGAAACGAACAGCCTCTGAATTTGAAAGGATGTTCGTTTCTCTTCTCCTTCGTGACCTTTCCCATTCTTCAGTGCACGGGAGGACATGAGAAAGGCAATAAATACATGATTGTAGAGGTGTAGAGGATCATTGAAGCATGGGAGCAAGTGAGTAAGAAGTCTTGGTGCTGGAAATTATATTTTTGTAGAAGAAAGGAGTGTTGGACAGAGCAAGCAAGTAACTGAAAGGAAGTGTTGAGATATTATCTACTTCTCTTTCTTAATTATTGTAATTTTTGTACCTGTTGATTTGAATTGGCCAATAGAAGTGGGAAGAAAGAGCAATTTCTCTTCCCGACTGGTTTTACCTCCATTGGAGGTTTTCCAAGATAAAATTGTTGGTGTTATGAGCTTATATTCTTTCCTTTACTACAATTGTTGATTCTAAGCACAATAGTAATTCATTCACTAGTTATCTCTGTTATTTTCTAATAGAAAGTAAACAGCAGCGATTAATTTGTGATTTTGTGAATAATTCCAAAGTTGAAGAGTTTACAGATCAATGAGAATAAAAGGAACTGGCATAAGAAGTTATATGATGCATTGTGGGCCGATAGGATCATTCCTAAGAAGGCAATAGGTATGTCACCTTTCCAAATGTTCTATGGAGTTGAGGCAGAGATTCCCCTCACAATTGAGATGCCAGCTCTCAAGTTGCTGCAAGAAATAGAAGATGGTCAATACAAAGACTCCATTGACAAGATGATCCTCTTCCTGGAGAAGCTAGAGGAAAGCAGATGACAATTGGTGGATAGAATTAAAGAACACCAATTGAAAGTGAAGAAGATCTTTGACAAGAGGGCAAAGGCAAGAGAATTCAAGGTTGGAGACTTTGTCCTGCTATGGGACAAGAGAAGAGAACCAAAGGGCAGCCATGGATATTTTAATTCGTTATGGCTCGGCCCATTCCAAATTCATGGAGCTTGTGGTGAGAATGTTTTTCTCCTCTCATACTTGGATGGAACGCCATTGGAATTTGCCTCGAAGCGGGAAATACTTGAAATTGTATAATTAGTGAAAGTGGGTTGTCCCCCGCCTTGTACCATAGGTGATTTCCTGGTGTGTTTCCCTTTTCGTTGTTTGGTTTTGTTTTCCCTTCTATTGTGTGTCGTGTGTTTCCTTCCTTTTGTGAGCTTGTGTGTTTCCTTCTTTTGATCTTTCTTTCTCAGAATTGTACATGACTCTGCAAGGCCCAATGGATAAGGCACAGTTATACGGTTTAAAAATTGAGATTTTGGATCCTCATACCATGTCTTCTTCATGCTCAGTCCATGTCATGTCCCCAAGCTAGAGCCAGTTGTTGTCTCTCGAAAACCGTTTTTCGTTTTCTGAGTTAATTTCAAATTTTCAAGATCTCGCCCTCCTAAAGTATTTAAGCCAAGTTAAAAGTTCAAAGAAGTTAGCAAAATCCATTCCCCTAGTGCTGGTTAAATCTCTATTTTGCTTGTTTTGAGAAATTCTCCATCTCCCGGTCTGTGCATGTAATATCCTCTTTACAATCTCATTTTTTGATCAAAATTGTTCACTTGTTCTATGGCCTAGGTCATCAAATCATTTTTTTTGCCTCCATGCCTCCGGCTCACGAAGGAAATTCAAAAATTGGACTCAAAATGATGAAGTTCTCTTCCTCTCTGTATTTTTCCTACAGTTGAGAACAATGGGCATTTTTTTCCCCATGAAATTTTGGACCCCATTATCCATGGGTAAGTGGACATACCTAATTGGAAGCGGGTCCGTAGAAAAATTTGTGTTTTTGAGCCTCTTTGTAAAAAAGGTGAAAAGTTAAAAAGTGACCCGCAACCCTGATCAAGCTATAAAGAGTAAAACTCAAATTTTGAAGCTCGCAGGGAGAAAAGTCAAAGGTGAAGCCTGACGTGGGAAAAGTCAAAGTGTGAGAGCGGATCGGTGGAGAAAGTCAAAGTTGAAGCATCCACTACGGGAAAAAGTCAAAGGTGAAGCCCCGACCATGGCTATAAAGGTAAAAGTCAAATTTTGAAGCCCGCCGTTGAAAAGTCAAAGTAGATGAGCGAGCCATCGGAGAACTTTTGGAAATTTAATCAAATTCCCCAAAAGTGAAGTAAAAGCAAGGCTCCACCGGTCTTGGGCCTGCCATTGAAAGGTCAAATTGGGCCGCCTTTTTCTAAAAAATGGAGGAGTCGGCGGAAATTTGAGTTTTTGAGCCTTTTTCCAAAAAAGGTTAAAATGTTGAGAAAAGGGCCGCGACCCTATTTCCAATGAAAATATGCCACATGCCTAAGTTAAAAAGTTGAAGCGGAGGTGTGGGCCAATTTGTTCCAAATTGTCAAATCTCTAAAAAATTTGCAAAACGCGAAGGGCTTTCCCCTGTACCTGCTCCAATCTCTTCCTACCACGTGGACGGCCGGATTTCAAAGTTATAAGAGAAAATCAAATGGTCTGTATTCAAACTGGAAAATCAAATGTAACGTCTGCGTTGCAAGATCCGGTTTTTTAACCCGCCATGAGTGTTTTCTTTGCAACAGAGGAATTTGATGAGGCGTAAATGATTTGTAAAGCTGTAACCGTTTTGGCATGAGATATAATGGCTCCTCAGGGCCATTCCAAGGGGTTGGCAATTGATTTCAAAAAAGACTAGAGTGCTCTGTACCTAGAAAAGACAGAAAACACCATACTTGCTTAGATATTTTCCCTTCTCCTTAGATTTTCCTCTATTCTAAAAGCTCTATACAAATTCTGCTTTAGCTTCAATAATAAAAAGAAGGAATTGTTGCCTCTTTAATTGAGGGATTGATTTGTACTTTGTGACCAATGAATTTCATTCGGTCTTGTAGCTTCTCCTGCGGATTTGTTTTTCTGTCTGACTCTAAATGCATGTGAATGAAATTTCTAATTAATGTGTGTGGGCATATGATATTCTACTCGCAACATTATTTTTCTCCTACCTCCATTCTCACTCCCCTTTTCCAAAAAGTTATCTTTTCTAGTGAGACATTAGGAGCTTTGACACACCCGGTCAGTGGAGTTCCCCTGAGATCTAGGTTGAAGGACCACCATTGAAATCCAACTTTTATGCAAGCAGCTATGAAAGAGAGACAGTTGTTCAAGAAGAGGGACTTAGATTCCCATAGCATTGGCTTGAAACCCACCAATTTTTCCAAATAGAAAGATTTTCTTGCAAATAGTTTTTGGCACCCACCGAAAGAGCAGCATTTTCAGAAGCTGCACCTTAGCAACAACCTCAGGAGTCATAGAATACAAAAAAAAAAAATAGATTCTAGAAGAAAATTTTCATAGAGCATTGAGGTACGCAGGCACTAACGTACCATGGCGAAGTAAATACATGGTCCACTTGCTCATCCACAACCACTTCATGACCTTCCAAGAGGCTCAAGAAAGAACTCTCCCAAAATTCAAGAGGGGATTGGTTCTCAGCTCCCCAAAGAACATGTAGCAGCATTCATCACTGCTTGTGCAGTAATGGGAGTTGAAGATGAAGATGTTTCAGTCAGGATCTTTGTGGAGTCACTCCAAGAAAAAGCTGTTGAATGGTTCTACATGTTGCCCCCCAAGATCTTTCACATGCTAGGAAGATATAAGAAGTGCATTTGAACATAGATTCAAGAGCACAGAAGATTGTCAGGATCTGCTGGTCCAATTGGTTCAGATGAAGAAAGAGACCTCTGAATCAATGAGAGATTTTGTAGCAAGGTATAATAGGTTGACGAGAAGGATCCCAGAAGATGTAGTACCACCTGAAAACAACTTGAAAAGGTTCTTCGTCAATGCTTTGCCACCGGAAGTTGGTTTCTTCCTCAGAAGAGCCCAACCAAGAACATTGAGGGAAGTTCAAGACTTTGCAATTGAGACTGATGATGATCTAATTCTTTCTGGAAAAGTGAAAGGACCAAATGGGAAGCAAAAAGGTCAGCGTTCAAATTTAGTCACCACTAATCCAATGTTCCAAAAAATGGCAAATGACCTAGTTGCTTTGAAGAAGCAGCTGTCACAGATCACAATGAGGAATGCTCCAAAGAGACCAAATCCTCCTGATAGACCAAGAATTGCCCCACCTCCTCGCCGAGGATTGCTCTTGAAGCACCACCAATCAATACCATATGTGACACTAGTGAATCAGAAGAAGGAACAAACATTGAGGAATCTGAGGAAGAAAGATATGGCCTGACTATGAAAACCATCTTGAAATCAAAGAGGTTGGCATGCACAATGGCCTGATTGAATATCTTTATGATGAAGAGGAAGATGATCATGAAGCTCCAAGTTTTTCATGTGTTGTTTTCACTTGTGCACAATCCAAGAATGGTGTTTCAGCCTCAACATTTGCAACTGGGAGTAGGAAGAACAATGAAGATAGCTCTTCAAAGCCTCCACTAAAGAACATCATCAACAGGGGATCACCATTACCACCTTCCATGGAATAAACTAGAGAGAAATCAGATTCACCAGTTGTCAAAAATCACAGATATTGTGCCAAGTTAGTTATCTGATTCTTGGAGTCCCAACTCAAAAGTTGTTAAGAGCAATTCTCTTCTGAATGTTGCTTTTGCAAAAACATCTAAATTTCAATCAAAGGTTATACCATCACCTCCTTCCAAGCTAGTCGCTACATTTGAAAAGGAGAACCCAACACCAAAAGTAACAAAACCATCTGTCATTTAAATCCTCATCCCACTGTTGGAACCTCTTCCTCAGCTACCATAGCTCCATTTGACTTTGTCAGAGCATGCAAACAAAACCAAAGTTCAATTCTCTGAGATTGAATACCTAGGAGACACATCCTGAATCAATTTGATAGATTCATCAAGGTAGTTTGTGGTAATAACCCTTTTTCTTCAAGCCCAATCTCTAGAGTCCTATTATCCACACCATCCATACCACCTTCCCAAAACATGTTAGCCCTCGGTGCATCTAACACCAACAGAGTTGAGCCTTTCTTACCTATCACTTCTCATCAAAGGTTTCTAGTTGAACAATTGCATCATAGATTCTTCTGGAGCCTCAAATAATGTGATGCCAGCAAAAGTTGCAAATGCTCTTGGCCTCACTTTGGCCCAAGTAAATGGCACACGCTATTCAATGGAATCCAAACAAGTTCCATTGGTAGGAAGAATCAAGGATGCTCAGGTTGCACTAGCTGATTATCCAGACAAGAAGATACTCCAGACCATCTTAGTGGCAGACATCCTAGCCTCTTTTAGTATGTTGTTGAGCAGAAGTTTTTGCAGAGACCTAGGTGGAGAAATAAAAATGGATTGGTCATCTGCAACTATCCCAGTGGAAGGAGAAATGAAGAAGTTGTTGTCAGGTGAAGAAGGAAATGATGATCCAAGAGCTGATATAACTTTTTCAAGATTGTGGGCTTGGAAATTTCCTCCTTACATCACAGAAGGAAAAGGACCTGCCACTTCTCATGGAGGAAGAAGAAGACCAAATCTGGACAATGGAGTTTGATGGCAGTCATTCCAGAGCAGGTTCAGGAGCTGGTGTAGTATTATAGTCTCCCTCCAATGAGGTATATCCTTTTGCCTACAAGCTGCAATTTGATAATACAAACAATACTGCAGAGTATGAAGCATTGCTCTTAGGCATGAATGCAACAGAGGACATGGGAATCAAGAAGTTGAGATGCAAAGATTGTGGCGTAAAGAAGGTCCGCCAACAATATCAGGTGAAAAACCCAAGGCTCAAGCACTATAGAAACAGAGTGTGGGACTGCATTGAATCCTTTGATGCATTCTCCATTGAAGCTATCCCTAGGGAGCAGAATGAAAAGGTTGATTCTCTAGCAGTGTCAACTTCCTTAGTGACACCTCATCCTTCTTTTGGCAAGGATAAAGTGACCATTGAGATGGTGTTCAGACCCAACGTACCAGACAATGCAAATCACTGGCAGGTCTTCAATGATGACAATCAGATCCTAGTCTTCTTAGAACAAAGGGATAACTTCAATAATATTTTCTTTGAAGGAAGTGAAAACCCACACCGTGAATCAGTCCCCAAAGAAGAGAAGGAAGGAATTGAGGGAATTGATGAAGAGGGAGTAATCAAACTGAAAGGAAACAAAATCCCCAAAGGCCTAGTTTCTTTGGAAGACCTCTTTGACAAGCATGACAGGTTCATCCAAGAGAAAGAAAAATAGTCTTCTCGATATCCATCTGATTTTGATCAAAAAAACATTGGCACTTCAGAGAATCCAAGGATGGTTAACATTGGTAAATACTGCTCACCAGAAGAGAAGAGAAATGTTTGTTACTTTGCTAAAAAAGTACTCAGATGTCCTGGCCTATTCCTATGATGAACTCAAATATTTTCAATCCAAAGGAAATGCATCACTCCATTCCTTTGAAGCAAGGAGCTAAGCCCTTCAGGCAAAAACAAAGGCCCTATAATCCAAAGATTTCCGATGTTATCAAAGAAGAGGTGACAAAGATGCTCAATGCTATAATCATCTTCCCCATCCACCATTCAACATGGGTGGCTAACATTGTGCCAGTAAGGAAGAAGAATGGGGAAATAAGGATTTGTGTAGACTTCTGAAATCTGAATCAAGCATCTCTCAAGGATAACTACCCTCTTCCAATCATGGATCATATTTTGCAAGCAGTCATTAGATCTGAAATGCTCTCTTTGCTTGATGGATTCTCAGGTACAACCAAATCAAGGTGTCAGAAGAGGATTGCAACAAAACAACCTTCACAACACCTTGGGTCACTTTTGCCTACAACAGAATGCCTTTTGGCTTGATCAATGATGGAGCCACTTTCCAGAGAGCAATGGACTTGGCCTTCAAAGATTTGAAACATTGCATTGTCATTTACCTTGATGACCTCACGGTTTTTTCAAAGAGGAGGGGAGATCATATCTGTCATTTGGAGCAAGTCCTTGCAAGGTGTAGGAAACATGGCATTTCTCTAAATCCAAAGAAGTGCATTTTTGGAGTCATAAAAGGTAAGTTGTTGGGACACATTGTGAACAAACATGGAGCACACATTGATCCTGAGAGGATCAGAGCTATCCAAGCACTAGCCTTACCAACCAGCAAGAAGGGAGTTCATTCATTCTTTGGAAAGGTAAACTTCCTTCATCATTTTGTGCATGAGTTTTCTGAACTGACTAAGCATATAACTTCCATGATGAAGCCTCAAGCAAGTTTCAAGTGGAATAAGGAAGGAAAAACAACATTTGAGGAGATCAAGAAAGCCATTGCCAAAGCTCCAACTCTTGTATCTCCAGATTTCAACAAGGAGTTCATCATGTATTGTTATGCATCAGAACATACACTCTCTGTTGTCCTTGTTCAGAAAAATGATGAAGGTTTGGAAGCACCCATTGCTTTCATGAGTTGTCCTTTGAAAAATCATGAGCTAAAGTACATCCAATTGGAGAAACATGCCTACGCAGTGGTCAAAGTTGTTAAAAGTTTCAGATTCTACATTCTCAATTCCCATATAGTGGTGATGGTCCCTGGAAGTGCAATCAAGTCCATTTTGACTCAACAAGATCCTGGGGATAAGAGAGGAAGTTGGATTGCAAAGACCCAAGAGTATGACTTGGAGATTAGACCCTCTAATATGGTAAGAGGAAATGGTTTGTGCCAATTGATTGCTGAAGATGAAGCTCTTAAGGCTCAGTAGGGAGAAAAAGATGGTGTTTGCTCAACCTGTTCAGGAGACAGTCCACAGGTGCTCTTTGTCACCACTACTGATGAGTGGTATGTTGACATTGCTTACTACCTCACTTATGGAGAATTCCCTCCTCATCTTGATTACAAACAAAGAAGGACACTCAAGCTAAAGGCAACCAAGTTTGTGATATGGAATCATGCACTTTACAAGAGAGGCCTAGATGGTTGTTTCCTCAGGTGTGTAGATAAGGAGCAACAAGAAAAGTTGCTCAGGGCATATCATGATCAAGCTTGTGGTGGACATTTCTCAGCAATGGTCACTGCACATAAGATCCTCAGAGGGAGATATTATTGGCCCTCCATCTTTGCAGACACTCAAGATTGGGTTTCCAAATGCAAAGCATGCCAACAATTTGTTGGAAAGCCACAACTAGTTGCATTGTCACTCAGGCCTGTGGTGATTGAAGAACCATTTCAGCAATGGGGGTTAGATTTTATTGGTGTTCTAAATCCTCATTCTAGTACATGGCATACTTATGTACTCACTACAAATGATTACTTCACTAAATGGGTGGAAGCCATCCCAACCAAGCAAGCCATCTCTGAAACAGTCTGCAACTTCATTAAGGAGAATATCATTGTTCGTTTTGCGAATACCACAAAAAATTGTTGTAGACAATGCCACCTATTTCTCTTCCAAGGAGCTCACAGAGTTTTGTTATGGCTTTGGAATCTCCCTATCTCACTCTTCTGACTACTACCCACAGGGAAATGGGCAAGCTGAGTCAAGCAACAAGAACATTATGACCATTGTTCGCAAGTTGGTAGATGAGAATCAAAGGAACTGGCACAAGAAGTTATATGATGCATTGTGGGCTGATAGGATCACTCCTAAGAAGGCAATAGGTATGTCACCTTTCCAAATGTTGTATGGAGTTGAGGCAGAGATTCCCCTCACAATTGAGATGCCAGCTCTCAAGTTGCTACAAGAAATAGAAGATGGTCAATACAAAGACTCCATTGACAAGAGGATCCTCTTCCTGGAGAAGCTGGAGGAAAGCAGATGCCAAGTGGTGGATAGAATTAAAGAACACCAATTAAAAGTGAAGAATATCTTTGACAAGAGGGAAAAGGCAAGAGAATTCAAGGTTGGAGACTTTGTCCTGCTATGGGACAAGAGAAGAGAACCAAAGGGCAGCCATGGAAAGTTTGATTCATTATGGCTCGACCCATTCCAAATTCATGGAGCTTGTGGTGAGAATGTTTTTCTCCTCTCATACTTGGATGGAACACCATTGGAATTGCCTCGAAGCGGGCAATACTTGAAACTATATCATCAGTGAAAGTGGGTTGTCCCCCACCTTGTACCATAGGTGATTTTGTAGGGTGTTTTTCCCTTTTCTGTTGTGTGGTTTTGGTTTCCCCTTTTGTTGTGTGTCTGTGTGTTTCCTTCCTGTTTTTGAGCTTGTGTGTTTCCTCCTTCTGATCTTTCTTTCTCAAAATTGTACATGACTCTGCAAGGCCCAATGGATAAGGCACTGGTCAACGTTATACGGTTTAAAAATTGAGATTCTGGATCCTCATACCATGTCTTCGTCATGCTCAGTCCATGCCATGTCCCCAAGCTAGAGCCAGTTGTTGTCTCCTAAAAACCGCTTTTCATTTTCCAAGTTAATTTCGAAATTTTGAGCTCTCACCCTCCTAAAGTATTTAAGCCAAGTTGAAAGTTTCAATGAAGTTAGCAAAATTTGTGCCCTAGTGCTGTTTAAATCTTTGTTTTGCTCATTTTGAGAAATTCTCCATCTCCTGGTCTGTGCACGTAATATCCTCTTTACAATCTCCTTTTTTGATCAAAATTTTTCACTTGTTCTATGGCCTGGGTCGTCAAATCATTGTTTTTCCTCCATGCCTCCGGCTCGCAAAGGAAATTCAAAAATTGGACTCAAAATGATGAAGTTTTCTTCCTCTGTGTATTTTTGCCACAGTCGAGAACGATGGGCATTTTCTTCCCCGTCAAATTTTGACCCCATCATCCATGGGTACGTGGACATACCTAATTGTAAGTGGGTCGGCAGAGAAATTTGTGTTTTTGAGCCTCTTTGTAAAAAAGGCAAAAAAGTTAAAAAGTTGTCCCGCAGCCCCAATCAGGCTATAAAGAGTAAAAGTCAAAGTTGAAGCCCCAAGGAAAAAATCAAAGGGAAAAATGTCAAAGTTGAAACCCACCGTTGAAAAGTCAAAGCGGACTAGCAGGCCTTCGGGGGCACTTTTGGAAATTTAACCAAATTCCCAAAAGTGAAGTAAAAGTTCTAGAATGCTCCGCGGCTCCACCAAGGTCACAGGCCCACCGTTGAAAAATCAAAGCAAGAGAGCGGGCCGACGGAGGAACTTTGAGTTTTTGAGCCTTTTTCCAAAAAAGGTTAAAATGTTGAGAAAAGGGCCGCGACCCCATTTCCAATGAAAATGTGCCACGTGCCTAAGTTAAAAAGTTGAAGCGGGGGTGCGGGCCAATTTGTTCCAAATTGCCAAATCTCTAAAAAATTTCAAAACGCAAAGGGCTTTCCCCCTGTACCCGCTCCAATCTCTTCCTACCACGTGGACGGCCTGATTTCAAAGTTATAAGAGAAAATCAAATGGTCTGTATTCAAACTAGCAAATCAAATGTAACGTTCGCGTTGCAAGATCTAGTTTTTTAACCCGCCATGAGTGTTTTCTTCACAATGGAGGAATTTGAAGAGGCGTAAATGATTTGTAAAGTTGTAACCGTTTTGGCATGAGATATAATGGCTCCTCAGAGCCATTCCAAGGGGTTGGCGATTGATTTCAAAAAAGACCAGAGTGCTCTGTACCTGGAAAAGACAGAAAACGCCATACTTCTTCTATTTTCCCTTCTCCTTAGAATTTCCTCTATTCTCAAAGCTCTGTACAAACTTCTGCTTTAGCTTCAATAATAAAAGAAGGAATTTTGCCTTTTTGATTGAGGGATTGATTGGTACCTTGTGACCAATGAATTTTATTCGGTCTTGTAGCTTCTCCTGCGGATTTGTTTTTCTTCTAACTATAAATGCATGTAAATGAAATTTCTAATTAATGTGTGTGGGCATCTGATATTCTACTCACAACATTAGTTTTCTCCTACCTCCATTTCCACTCCCCTTCCCCTTTCCAAGACAAAGTTTCTTCTCTAGTGAGACATTGCTAGCTTTGCCACAGGGTCAGTGGAGTGCCCCTGTTGGATCTCTGGTCGAAAGGCCACCATTGAAATCCACCTTTTATGCATGCACCTACGAAAGCTGCACCGTTCAAGTAGAGGGACTTAGATTCCCATAGCATTGGTCTGAAACCCACCAATTTGTGCACTAGACAAATTTTCTCGCCAACAAAATCTTTTGGTTATTCTTGATATTAAACGACATTAGAATGGGAATATAATGAAAAGTGCTTGGGACCACAGGGACAATTAGGTTACGCTTAAATGCACTTTTAAATTTTTTATTGTAAAGGAAATTTGTAACTTACCCTCATTATTGAGAACGTACCTTTGTGATGTTGGTCTACAATTTTAAGTAATGTGGAGATTTCTTGTAACTTATTAAATCTTTCTTATGATGTGAAAGTGTATGTGAATTGATCCACATGAGAACAAGTGATTGAGTAAACATAGTTTTTCAGTTGAGAATCAAAACTTATGATGTGTAAATGTTAAGATAATTCTAATTAACAATTGAGTTATATAATTTATTGGCAATAAGATAAACGAACTAAATCTAATGGCACCCTTATAAGTTAAGTGTTGGATGAAAGTAAGGAAATGTAGTCTAGAACATAAAAGGGTAATGTGTGTTCCCATGTTCAGTGCCTTTCAAACCTTATAGGTTAAATAATGGAATATGATTATGATGAAGATGTATCCATGAAAAGGTGGTGAATGGAAAGTACCTATCTGCGATGTTCATTTTATGGTTGGGTCGTTGCAATGGACTAGTTCATTTATAGAAGTGTGGCATTGATTACATCTTGTGATATCCTATTGTTTGCATGGGTCCATGTTGTATAAGCGACATTTGTGATGTGGAGTAAGCCCATGTGTTTTCTTGTAAACATAAGTGGGGTCGTATAGTTGTATCATGTGTTTTAAAAAAAAAAATTCAATATTTTTAACTGTTGTATTTGAGTGTAAAATGTGGGCACAACAAATGGTTACATTCTTTGGGTGAATTTACCCAAAACTGTCTAACTGTGGAGTTGAGATTCAAACTTGATGGTCAAATGGTTCTGCTTCAAGGCATGACAAGTGGAGCTCCTCAGGTTGTTACAACAAAGAGTATGTAGAGAACTTCCGGAAAAAGGTAAGTCCTATGGGGCAACACATGGTAAGATAACCCCTACACTTTCAATTTTAAAGCAACAATCACTTCATAGAAATCTTTAGCTTCTAATCAATACATGTGTTATTAGAAGAAGTCTTTAAATAGGGGTTGATGTTGAGTTTATGAACTCTAAGAAGTGAGCAAGATGGATGTTATCTTATTATCCAAAGCATTATAACCCAGTTGGAAATTGGTGGTATGATTGTAAATAATAGAAATCATGTTTTATGAGTTTTAAGACACGTTGTCATAAAAAATTGTACTATTGTTCCTCTTTTCTTCAACTTTCCCAACATTGGACTTGAAACCATACAAGTAGTCTCAGGCATACATTGGAGTAATCTTTAATTTGTTGGTGTTGTTGAAGCATGTTTGATCATTATATGGTTGATTCCAAC
Organism: Taxus chinensis; assembly: GCA_019776745.2. Classification (NCBI taxonomy): domain Eukaryota; kingdom Viridiplantae; phylum Streptophyta; class Pinopsida; order Cupressales; family Taxaceae; genus Taxus; species Taxus chinensis. Next base: position 773,024,515 of record CM034153.1, read on the forward strand.
CATTATATCATTATCATTTCTAAGTTTGGTGAAAATTTTAAAATATGCAATTGTTATCATATCTTTTTTGTCGTTGTCCGCATCAAAACCAACCCCTTAACACTTTTTATGATAGTCACAAAAGTGTTTTTAGTCACAAGGTGTTATGATCCTCATGTGTGGATTTCACTAATGCCTCGAGGTTTTGGTGTAACAATTTGTTACATTTGGTATCAGAGCAACCACCCGTGTTCGAATCCCACTCAGTTGGTTACGCCGTGTAGCCAGGGGTTGTGGGGTGCCTAAACATCGGTGAAGCGGGGCTCATACGTATGGGAGTGCGGGGCACAAACCCATCCCAAGGTTGGGCTCTACGAAAGCGTGGTGGAATGTTATGATCCTCATGTGCAAATTTCACTAATGCCTCGAGGTTTTGGTGTAACAGTTGATTACACAAGGTGAAAGGATTTTCCGCCTACCATCAATGAGGGATTGTTTATCATGGTTTTAGAAGAGTTTACAACCACCACAATGTTGATTCTGAGCAAGAAATTGAAATGGTACAACTACAGTAATGTTTGGGGCAACAAGAATGGACCCTTGAAAGTTCATCTCAAGAATGAGAATTATGAAAGGGATGTAAGCATGGGAAGAGAGTTGAATAACATGCCTATGAGGGATGTGGGAGAGGTTGTCGAAACATTGGTGGAAGCTCTTGTTTTCCTTGATAAGTTTTTTCTATCTACAGGTACAAGTAATAAAAAGGTAGAGCAGTCCATTTCATGTTCCACCCAAGCAAATGGTGGAGCATATGGGATTGCAACTGACGATTAAGAATTTTCAATCCTTGTCAGGTTACCTACCGCTTTTACGTCAATCACATTATTGAATCTTGTGAAAATGGGGGTCCCATTTTTGGAAAGAGCTGAAGGTTCAAATGTGCACAGGCATGATTAGTCAATCATCTTCAATTAATTAAACAATAATATAGATCACATATTTAAAAGAGTTGTCCTAACCACTCCCTTAGAATAGTTGAGTTGTTATAACAACTCACACAACCTACAATCTACGTGATTTGCATACCAAATCACTTACACCAATAACTCACCTAGTTTTAATCTAAAATCTCTACGTGAGTTATATTCTCTCACATTATTTATTTAATATGCTCCACATATTAAATACACACACATTAATAATGTAACCATGTTAGGACGAATTCCTAACATTCCCCCCCTTAGTGCTAACATGGGGAAGAAAGATGATGATCTGGAGATGCGATGTTGGATGGTCTAGTCACCTGAATTGTTGTTGACGTTTGAGATCCGCCAGCTTTATAATCCCCCCTTAATGTACAATACATGGGATGTCGGTTCTAACCGATAATGCGTCCATGCTACAAAAGAAACAATCTCATTTTTTCAAAAAAAATCCTCTCATTCCCCCGTTTTCCAAGAAAAAAAATCATGTTCCCTTTACATATATATATATATATATAATATATATATATATATATATAATGTCTCAACAAAAATTTTATGTTTTGTGGTGTTGGGAGGGTCAACCCCTTGACTACCATTTACCATAGTGTCTTCAAAGGGCTATGTATCTCATAGAAACAATGCACTCACTACTTCTAGTTCGCCGGAGGCGTTTACTTTGAAGAAGGCATTGCTGGAAAGTGTCAAATTCCGGTGGCTTAACTTTATAAGTTGTCGGATTTTAGATATTTTTGTAAGTCATAGATATTTATTATTCTTTGACTCCACATCCTTTCAATGACATTTTAGACTTGGCAATAACCATTCTTTGGTGCCTTTGCTTTTGGGAGTGGCCGGCCTGAGAACATTATGATTGACCGCGGTGTTAACTCATGGTTATGTTTTTTATTTTACTTCACTGGCAGCCATAGCTGGCCGACAGAAGAACCGACTCTCTACACCTTTCCCTTCTTTATCTTTACATTGGAATTGTTCTTTGAGTAAAATTATACGCAAAAAATTGAAGCCCTCTCCGGCAAAACTTGCAACTCATTTGCAATTGCTAGTTTTAACGTTTTAAAAAACTCAAACCTTACATAAAAAAGGCATCCACCCAAGTTGGGTGAAGAGTTCGAGGTGGTTTTAGGGCTTGAGGACCGCATTTCGTTGTGTGGAAAGACAGAATATGTTGTTGCCACCTTGCCGCCATTGAAGAAAGACTAAGTCGTGGACAACGATTTGTTGAAGGGAGTCAAGTTTGAACAGGGTTGAATTTTGCAACCGAGAGCTAGCGACGAGCCAATGCAAATCTCCATAGTCGAGGAGAATGGATCATCAGAAATACTCGTCGGGATCGTCGAGATTAGTAAAACCACATGCAAGCTTGGGCGAAAATTATGTTGTCACAGTCGATCCACAGGAGGGGTTTCAATGAGGATGCTTTGCCGAGTTCAAATCGAGTGTTACCGATGAAGTGAGATTTGGAGGACTCGAATACAATGCAGTGTAATAGGGATGGGTCACAATTTCCCTTATTAAATTGATGTCCAGCGCCAAAGGGATCCCACAAACACCACATGCATGGTAGTCGTGGTTGCTTTTGCTCCTCATTTTGATTTGTCCCCATCAATCACGAGAAGTGCGTGATCTTCCAAATAAAACCGAATAGAATTTTGCAATGTAAAAGTCGATTATAAGTCCTTCGCAGTTCAAAGCTATCATCGATCACTATCAAGGAGAATTGCAATGTATCAATACAGTCATCGATCCAATACAAGCTGAAAGCAATCAATGCAATGCATGTAGAGGTCAATCGAGCTCAAGGAACCTTCCAAAAAAAAATTTATACACAGTTGATGTTGTTTGAAGGATTTGGAATTGCCCAGCGTAGATCAAATCCAAGAAAGATCCGTTCAACGCCGAGATGGGGAAGCACTCATCACAGTACCTAAGGCCAAGTTGGGCCTTGCATACTTTCGTTGCAGAAGAGATCGCAGATCTAAATAGAGCTCGTACAGATTGTGGATTGGAATGTTAAATGGCCGAACCCAATGCAATTAAAAGCATATGGAATATAATCTCGGTGCTCTCATATAAATTTTTTATTTCATATAAATCTGAACGATTCTGAAGAATGCACAACAACCAGCACCCAAAAACATTAGTAGAACTATATATATATATATATATATATATTTTTTTTTTTTCTTTCTGATTTTTGGGGTATGAATACGTGAACACAATGAATTGAAAAACTGCGAATAGAATGGAAGGATGAAGAGAGAGATGCAACAGGTGAATGATGAATGCCACAAGTTTGTACATGGTCTGCACTACAGAACTACTGGCAATATGCAAGAAATGGTGAATGGAAAAAATGGCATTTGTGCGTGGTCTACACTGCATAGCCATTAAACCATTGAGGTAAAAACACTTGAATGGAAGGCAAGCTGAGAGGTTCAAAGAGCCTACTCTGATACCAAATGAAAATGGAGTCCCATTTATGAGAAGAGCCAAAGGCTCAAATATGCACTGGAACGATTAGTCAATCATCTTCAATTAATTAAACAATAATATAGATTACATATTTATAGGAGTTGTCATATAACCACTCCCTTAGAATAACTGAGTTGTTCTAACAACTCACACAACCTACAATCTATGTGATTTGCATACCAGATCACTTACAACAATAACTCACCTATTTTTAATCTAAAATCTCTATGTGAGTTATATTCTCTCACATTATTTATTTAATATGTTCCACATATTAAAAACACACACACATTAATAATGTAACCATGTTAGAACTAATTTCTAACATCTTGCATGGGTTTGTCGTATTTACATCATTTCTATATTGTTGGTCATAATTTTTTCGGCATGAACAACTGTACACTTGTGCAATTTAAGAGGATTTCCTTGCATGGTAATGTTAGTGGAGGGGCTTCACTATTGAAGACAACCCTCTCAGCCATCCTAGTGATGATTTGGATGGAATTCCAAGTGACTTGTGGTTATTATGACTTGTTTCCAACTTACATGCAAGTTGTGTTGTGTTGTGTTTTAGAGGGATCAACGCACAGTAACATTATAGGACCTAATGGAGCTCAAGGATATAATCATGAAACAAGTGTATGGAATCCTTCATCACAAAAGAAGAGCAAATGGGTTCCTCGGGAACACGGCAGTGAGCACTTACGACAACCTTTGGTCTTAAAGGAGTGTATGAAAGATGTTCTCATGCTTTAGGTAGAAGGCATCATTGAGGGAAAACATATAGATATGGGTGATGGATAGAGTAGCCACCATGATAATTGTTAGCGGAGGTTGTTCCACTTGAAAACCATGGGATTTAGGTGTTTTGGTATGATGGTACTTGGGCATATGAGTTTGTTTTGGCAAGAGCTCTTCCATTTGACAGGTACACGATCTAGGTTATTGGAGCATCCAAACTTGCAATTGCTTATGAGCAAGCAATTTTGGGAGAGGATTGTAATGTCCCCTTCTCAACACTAGTTCTCTTTGAAGACCTTAAGCCCATTCCACTTTATGTGGGTCAAAAGGTATTGAGCAAGAGAAATTAATATCATGATTTTTAGTTGTTTTTATGAGCTTTGCATTCTTTTTAAGTATGGTCAAGGCGGATGGGAAAAGGAGAAAAGCCAATTGAAAAATTAAAAAAAGGAACTATTATGTCCCTAAAGAGATTGGTCCTCTTTAGAGGATTCTATTTGGTTTTTGGTGCCACCTCTAACTATTTAAAGGGGTCACTTAGCTTAGAAGAGGTTATACTTGCTTTTGGAATTTAGTCTCTTGGAGTTGGGAGCATGTTTGTTTTCTCTCTCATCCATTGAGGACAAGAACTATCTTGGAAGACCTATTAAGAATGAAACCTCTCAATAGTGGGTTGGTTTGAAGATGAAAACCCTCAAGCTTGCAAAAGGGTGATCTCATAAGGAGTCTGTATTCAGTTTTCAAGGCATTTTCAGCCCTTCCCAAGGGTGGCGACTTGCCCTAAGGTGGAGTTTGGGGTCTTCTAGGGCATGACAACTTCAAATTCAACCATCATTGGGTTTCTCCTATTTTTAGCAGTTGAAATTTTCATTTGTAGTTCATTTTGAGGCTTAGAAACCATTATTTCCAGCCACATTTGTAAGGGAATTCATTGTTTAATTAATTTTCAGATGATATTAAATTGAAAAATATATATATTTTATGGTATATTTCTCTTGCAATCATTTCCAGATTTGAAAAATATTATTTTGAAGGGTTTCTAAATTATTTTCAACAAGTTTGTTGTTGATTTCTATAATAAAATAAATATATTTACAGCTTGCTGCTAGGGTTTGGAATTTCATTTCCATTTGCTTCGGTTTACTATTTGGATTGTGCAAATTCTTTGATTTTCAGTTTCAGCCTGGGAAAGGGGCATTACACTAAGGCACTTAAGATAACCTTCTAACTTGAAATAGTAACAAAGGAACCTTGGGGAAAATTTCTATAATCAACTAATTGTTGCAGGCAATTTACTACTATGTAGCTTTTCTCATCTAGAGATTAAGTAAAACCCCTCAACCACCTAACTATCATGGATGTTTCAACACTGTAAGTCTATCAAGAGTAACTCTGCATAGACCCCTTATAGCGACCTGGCCATTATGGCAATTGAGGTGCCTAGGACTTGCTTTGGACTAACACAATGTCCTTTGTGGCCAAAGCTACTCACCAACGTTGCAGATATACACTGCTTATAAAGTATTATAAACTTTATCAAATAACATCTGCTGATACTTTAAAAATATAGCTCAAACTTAATATGTTTAACAACAAGAGGTCTTGGGATGGTGTTTGTGGATCTTCACAAAGAATCCATCAATTTCGGAATCATTTTTGCCGCTGTAACTTATTTGATTGCGTGATGGATTGCATAGCCCTCTTATCCTGACAAGTGATCAAGGATTAAGGATTATGAACAAAATTTAGATAGACCCTTAGGAAAGAGTTATTATATAGCATACAAATGACTCTCCTTGGCATATGAATAAGCAAGCATAAGATATAATAAAAAGATGATGTCTTATGAGAATAAAGTAAGCTACAATAGATATCTATGAGAATTGATACTTACTCTATATGGCCTCAATTCATTAAGTTGAGCATAGGGAAAACCCGTATCTTACTAGCATCAGTCTAGGTTAACCACTAATTGACGACTAATTATATGTTATAAATACACACGATTACACCACAACCATAAATGCAAATGAGCATTAACCCTATCATCTTTTGCTAGATATGTTTGACATCATACCATAAATGTTAAAGAAAAGATGAAAAAAAATCACAAAAATTCCAGCTATAGTGTTGATTGCACAGATAGAAGAATAAGAATTAGGACACTCTCATGGTTGGTGCAGCAGTGACAGCCTTGACGGTCTGAGAATCTCGGAAACAAACAAAGTGCACCACAGTTGTACCATTTGGATACACGGCAAATACACTGCTTGCTATCCGCTTGTTACACAAAGAACAGTTGCTTTCACCACTGATCTGCACAACTCGTTTTCTATTCTTATAAAGTTCATCTTTAACCTGTCAGAGAAATTAAAATGACTCGTTCATATTTTTTGTTGGAGAAATGTATCTTATATTACAAGACATTAAAATGACTCATTTATATTTTTTTCTGGACAAATGCATCTTATATTACTCCAAGGAACATGAGAGATACATAAATCTTACAACATAGGAAGTTTCTTCCCAAAAAGTCTAATGACTATTACATTTACATAAAGATTTGGAGTATCCCAGAAAAAAAAATTTGATAAAGATATTTTCAAAAACAACTGTGTAAGAATTGTTTACTATACCCATTTGTTTCCATAAGCTCTATTTATTATCGTGTCGACTGTGTAAAACATTAGATCTCAGAGAATTGTATTTTTATGTTGCCCATACCTGCAAATTTTCACTGTGGCGGAGACTCTTTATGACCGATAAATTGCGTCGAGCTTCACTCGATTTTTTCAGTAGTGGTTCCAGAAATGGAAGCAATAGCTGTTGAAAGGAATAAAATATTTAAACCTGTAAGCATAAAATATGTGAAGTAAGAATGTGATCTCTAATATATACCTGTAATTTAATGTCTGAAGGTAGCAGACGGAGGGCCTCGGCTCCATTGATACGGTCCCATCTTCGGCAGAGAAGATTTATAGCTTCATCCAGCATGTTTCCCTCAATACTTGTAACTGTTTCAAATGATTCTTCTCCATCACTCCGTTCACTTTCTGGAGCACTGTCATTTCTGGTACCACTAAGGCTTTGTCTAGGATCTTCAATCCTTTCTATTATTTCAACCACGTTTTTTGACATGTGTCCCTTTGCTTTATGTGCAGGACCAATTTTATAAGTTGCTGGTTCCTTCGATGAATTAAAAACAGCAATTGTTTGATCAAATTCGTTTTTTGATGTTTGTGGATTGAGATACACTTGCAAGAGTGTAAGATAGATGTTGAGAGTTGTTTTCTGGCCTGGGTTATGTACTTGGCTGGTTACTTGACTACTTGTGTTCTTAGCACTCATGACCGAGGTGGCAGTATTATAGATAAGGTCACAATATCCCAGTGCAAGCTCAGGTTCACGAAGCTGTTCATCAAAAATATAATCATCAGAATTAAGTCCTCCACTGAAATACAGATATTCCATACATTTTTACAACACAATGGCATTTTCACCAAATAATTCACAAATTCATTGACATAAAGATAAACAAAACCGATTGGTAAGAGAAAAGAAGTACCTTATGTGCATAAAGAGTTAAGGCAAGTTGGTGTCGTTCCATCTTCCCTAACAAAAAGGCACGCTCTTCATAAAGAGCATCAGAAGGAAGACATTTCAATAAGACCTCGGCATTATAGCCAGAAGTCTTCCCCAGTGCAGCTAAGAGTTTCTGCCTAACAGTGGAATTTTGTCTTTCATTCCATTTCTCTTGAGCTTTGAGATCTGCATACTCGTCAAGAACTTTTGCAAGATAAATTTGCAACTGAAAATCACCAAACATGCTGTTTGAGCTTGGAATGGAAATTAAGTTATCAACCAACTATATGATATGGAACTATAACCACTTATTTAGTCTAATAAATCTAGAGTCTTAATGAAGGGACCAGAAATTTCAATGAATGCCCAAATCATTTTTAATGCTTTTGTAAAACCATAAAAAGAAAACAAATTTACCTTATAATTATTGGAAAGATCAAAAATAGGAAAGTGTAAATTATTTACCAACTCATTCTGAAGACTGGAAGATAGCGCGTTTCCATGTGTTGCAAGCATATGCTCTAAATATGTAACTTGCATGTGCGGTGCTTGTTGCTTAAGGTATGAACTAACCAAGTTTGGAGGAAGAGGTGGGTCTGTAGATGAGAATAACTCCATTGTCTGTTGGGGACAAGCTCCAAGAATCCAAGTTGAACAGTCTAGCACAAGAGCGGGATCAAGACCCCCAAGTGGCTACAACACAAACAATATTAATAAAGTGGTCAATTAGCATAACAGGTGCCATTTAAAATGATGATGAAGCACAATAAGAAATGTGGTGTAACACCTAATTAATAAGATTACTGTTCTGATCTCCCTAGCACTTGGGTAAAAGAAATTCCAGCATTTCCAAGAGAATGGTTACAAGTAAAAACATCATTTTTTCAGGCAATAGTGAATTTTATGATACTTATAGATGATTTGTACCTTCAAGTATTCTATAATTGCTTCGGGCCCAATCTTTTGTGTGTCTGCAAGTGGTACAGGAAGAGAACTTGAATCTGCAACTAGTTGGTTGAGAAGCTTAAGAGCTTCCCTATGCATTTCATTATAGTTGTACAGTTCTATCAATTCCAGATAATGGCCTCTTTGCACCATGAATTCTTCACAAATCTTGACATCACAATAATTTGGACCTCCAAGAAGCTCTAGTGCTCCAGAAGACTGACCTGTGAGCAATAAGCACTGAACAAGAACAGTATCCAATATGGTTGCTTTCTCTCTAGCATCCCTGCTTCCCTTACTAATGCTAGTATGCTGAACATGTCAAGATCCAGATAACAATTTTTTTAAGCTCATCAAAGAAAATGTATACAACTTAATCACAACAAGAAACCCATAAAACAGTTGAGCAATTAACAATAAAATGTATATATCCCAGCCAACACCTCCATAGCAATGTAGTCGTAGTCAGAAGCAAAGAGTTTTTGAACAGGCCTAGAAGTAATGAATAACATTTGCCTTCCCAAATGCCAAAGTTCAGAGCATGTGGATGCACTGCCCAAGCCATAACATATTATATGCAGAAATTGTTTAATATTTTCTCTTATATACTTTAAAGAAGACAGTTTTAGCTTTTCAAACAAAAAATTATTGCGTCATTCACATTTCTATGTTGCATGATAAGAATTAACTACTCAATTTAAAAGCATGAAACTTGCCAAGCATCTAACCTCAGGGTCAGCATTAAATGTTTACATTCAGCACTTATTATCATTTGAGATTGATACTACTGTTTCAATCTCCAATACAATGAAGAAGATATAAAATCTGGTCTTCAAATAATTGAAGTCTGGCACTTCTCCAATATTCAGCAGCACGAGGAGCTTCCCATATATAAAGTCAGTTACGATGCAGTTTGTTGGTATGAGAAATCTATGCTACATTAGACTTGCAAAGGGAACCAGAAATTATCATTGAAGAATAGATACAAATAGCAATACGTAATGCTTGACTGACGCAGTCGCAATTATGGGTCCCAATGAAGAGGTGATTTAGACCATGCAGCCCACAATTTCAGAGTTAGATCTCACTGAAGCAAGACCTCATGCACAACTTTAAACAAGAAACAATAAAAGCTTTTTCTATTAATGTAAGGAAAAAATTACAAACTCGGCCACAATGGCATTACACTCCAATGATAGTCTTATGACAAGACCCTGCAAGAATTCTCTAAGAAATCTAATCCTATCATAAACTTGCAAACTCTACAAAGCTTCTATAGAACCAAACTTGGCTCAAATCTGCAACTACACAATAAATGTCCATATCACACTTGATAGGAAGGTGCTTTACATGCTCCCAGCTCCCTTCTATTTATAGAATTCATGGCGACTCTGGAGGGAGAACAAAGATGCCTTTAAAAGTAAAGATACCTTGCAAATATTCTTCAGAATGCCTCAAATCGCCATTGATCTTCCCATGAAGCTTCCTCCATTGGATCAAGCTCAATAAGATCATTCAGTTTCTCCCTAGCCATGGAAAATGGATCAAGGCCCACGTGTGTCTCCTAACTATATCAATGTCAGACGCAGATCCAATCATGGCTGCAAATAGTAGTAGTCCCGTAGGAATGCAATGCTTCACAACTTTGGTAGTGTTAGACAACATCCAGTAGGAATTGCGGCTTAAGATGCAGACACTAGGTTTTGCATGGCTTCTATGTGCAAGGAACAAGGTTTCTATGGCATGGGACAAGGTTATGCATTGCTGATAGCATTTGCAGCATTTTTCAGTTTTTAGCGATCAAGACAATGTTAGACAATATAAATAAGTTTTACGCGACATAGAAAACAATGGGCGCTACGTAAGTTTGCTTGGAAAAGGTTAAGCTTATGTACCTAAGTAAGGCATTAAGGTTTGTGGCACATGCTCTAGAGTGGTGAAACATTGCGCAAGTCATTATTCACTAACTCTAAATATTTTTGGACGATGCGAGATTGCTTGTGAAGTCAGATGCTCCTGCATCATACACGTCAGGAAAGAAGAACTTGAGCCCTTGCTCAAGCATGTCTCTAAAGGTCTCCAATGAAATGATCTAGTCTAGCAATCTTTGCTTCATTAAGCCAAAGATGCATCCTTGATTTCTTTGCCTCTCCATTTTTCCAGATATTATTTACATCCCTTTCTATGCATTGTCTTCACCATGCATTTGTATAGAAAGTATTCAATTTCATTGCACCTCTACTCTAGTAGTTGGTGTCTCCAATCCACTTTTGTCTATTGCTCCACTTTTCTACCCCTCAAAATACAGGTATATATCCACTATATTGAAGATAGGTGAGATGTATATCCCTCCCGGAAGCTCTGTCTCATACGAGCTCTTTGTACAAATTTCTTCAAGACTTTGCAAGTTCTAATCTTCTTCCACTTGAGTTTATCATATCTTCAGGGAAAAACCTCTCTTTCCACAAGTGCACAAGAACTAACTCTCCAACCTCAAATTCCAAGTGCCTTCTTCTCAAGTTTGCATGCTCTTTATACTACACATTGATCTGCTCAAACTATTTGCACACTTTCTCGTGCACTTCATGTATTGCGCAAAGTCTTATGGTTTCCATACTTATTCATTTTTCTCGCAGAAACTCTCGCAGCTTTGTAACTCCTTGAGGACTCGTCACATCAACAATCTACAAAGGCGAATTCCTAGTTCGTCTATTTATAGATTTGTTATAGGCAACATTTTCCTGGGCAAGAACTAAATCCCAAGTTCCTGCCTTCTCTCCTACCAAACATCTCAACAAATTGCCAAGGCTCTTGTTGACAACTTCAATTTGGCCATCCATTTGTGGGTTATATGCAGAACTAAACTATAACCTCATGTTCAGTTTCTTTCATAGTGTTTGCACAAAGTGGCCAACAAACTTAGTATCTCTATCAAATACAATGTTGCACAACAATTCATGAAGTCTTATAACTTCCCTGAAAAAAAAGTTAGTTATATCAATTTGTGCAACATCACTAGTTTTCTTCTAAGCAAATAAAATGAACCATTTTTTAGAATCTATCAACAACAAAAATGATGGAATCATGACCCCTTCCATGTTTTGGGCAATCCCAAAACAAAATCCATGCTCCCAAGGTTTCTCAGGTACTGGGAGTGGTTGATGTAACCCTACGTTCTGACTCTTTCCCTTCCCAATTGACATACTTTGCATCTCTACACATTTATTGCCATACACAGTAAAAAACATCACTCACTCAACTACACCAAGGGCTTATCTATCCCAAAGTGACCGACTGAGATCCTCTGCAATGCTTCTCTTGGATCAAATTCACCCTCATTAATCCTCATGGCAAGCATAACTACATGCCTTTGAACATCAACCATTCCTGCAATTAGTAATCCAACCAAGGCGTATGGTCAACGTTCACTGGTTTTGTGCATGATGTCCATGATTCTTCGAGATCTTCATCTTCTACGGAGAGTTCCTTCGTTGCCTCAAACACTACTACTCCCACTTGCATCTTACTCAATAAGATGCATCTTTTGCCCAACGCATCTACAACTCTATTTCCCACTTTTGTGCTTCAAGACAAATGAGTAATTCTACAAGAATTCAACTCATTTCATGTGTCTTTGATTCAACTTCCCCTGGCTATTGGTGAATTGTAGTGCTTGGTGGTCTGTAAACAACATGAACTCCTTGGGAAACAAGTAGTGCCTCCACTTCTTAAGAGCTTACACTATAGCATAAAACTCTTGACCGTGAACTGAATAACTTCTCCTTGCTTCATTCAATTTCTCACTAAAATATGAGATGGGTCTTCCCTCCTAACTCATCACAGCTCCAATGGTTACTCTATTCGTGTCACAATCAACCTGAAATAACCTGTTGAAATCAGGAAAAACCAACGTTGGCTACTTTGTGACCATCTTCATCAACTTCTAAAAGCCATACTTTGCATTTGCGGTCCACGCAAACTCTTTCTTGTCTCATTGCATCACCTCTTTGATCACTGCACAAATCTTGTTGAATCATTTAATGAACTTCTTGTAGAAACTTGCTAATCCATGGAAGCTTCGGGCCTTCGTGACATTCTTGGGTGATAGCCAATCCACTATAGCTCGCAACTTCTTAGGATCCATCTTCAAACTTATTGAGATATTACAAATCCTAAGTATAAGAGATCTTTCTTCGTGAAATTGCATTTCTTCAAATTAACCAATAGATTCTCCTCTCGCAAGCACTCCAACACTTTCTGTAAATTGACCAAGTGCTCTACATGAGTCTTGCTAAATATCAAAACGTCATCCAGACAAACAATGACAAACTTCCTAAGAAAGACTTCAACACTTCATTCATCAACCGCTATGAACATATTCGGTACGGTGGTTAGTCCAAACAACATCACCAACCACTCATACAACGCATCTTGCTTTTTGAAAGCACTCTTCCACTTGTCTTCTTTGATTCTAATTTGGTGGTATCCAGTCTTGAAATCAATCTTTCTGAAGTATCTCACTCCACTCAAGAATTCCATCAAATCATCCATACACAACAATGGAAATCTATGCTTGATAGTAATTTTGTTGATGGCTTTGGAATCAGTGCACACTCTCCACTTTCCTCCTTTCTTTGGTACCAATACTGTGGGTACTCCGCATGGGCTTAGAGATTCTCTAACCAACCCCTTCTCAAGCAACTCTTGCACTTGTTTTCTCATCTCCTTGATCTCCGTAGTTGTCAATGTAATGTCCCCTTTTCTAAATTAAAAAAATATATATATATTAAGTTGGGCCCGGCCAATTCTTCATTTTGGGACAGCTTATTATTATTATTAAAATAAAAGATATTTTTAAATACTAAAGTAGAAAAAAGACCCTTATCCTATTTTCATTATTTTCGGGTCGGCTAAAAGGGAGAGGTCGTCTCTCTTTAAGAGGGAAAAGACAATGTTAATAAAGAGAATTAAAGAGGCCTACATGGAGCGCTCTACAAAGAAAAAAAGGGCTAAAAAACAAATGTTGGGGCTCATTGTAATCCAATGTTTTCAGAACCGGTTGAACCGGAACCGGAACCGGCCGGTTCGACCAGTTTGATATTTTTTTGCATGAACCGGTTGATAAACCGGATCGGTTGGTCGGTTCCATACAGATCCGGTCCGTTCGGTACCAAACCAGTCAAACTGATCCGGTTTCGCTGTAAACTAGTCGAGTCGTGCCAATATGTAGGTATACGGCGTTGTTTTTAAAAAATTCATTTTTCTAATTAAAATTTCTACTTTGGACTTGGAGTTCTAATCTTTCAAATATATTGTTATCGTTTAAAATATAAATTTTTATATGTTTTTTAGTAAACTGGTTTATAAAGTTTGAATTGGTCTGGTTCTGGTCCGGTTTCAGTTTTGGTTTGGTCCAACCCTCAACCGGTTCCGACTCCGGTTCCGATTTTTAAAACATTGTTGTAATCATCATCTTGTGAAATATATACTTCTCTTTTGGAAATTGTAGTATTGAGCTCTCATTTTCACCCTTTGAGGATGAAAACCCTCATTGGATCCTATTGGGGATGAAAACCCTCAATAGTCACAACACTTGGGGACGGAAACCCTCATTTGTTGCATTTGGTGACTTCATCTGGGAGTCACATTGGAGCTTCAAAATTCAGAATTTTAGAATGGAAAGGGTTTCTATCAATGCTAGGGCACACACTCTAACTAGGGCATGCTTTATTGGAGATGTTTCATCTGGGAGTCACATTGGAGGTTCAAAATTCAGAATTTTAGAATGGAAAGGGTTTTTATCAGTGCTAGGGCACACACTCCAGCTAGGGCATGCTTTATTGAGGCTGCCACATTCATTTCCAGCTTGATTTTCCCGTTTGAAAATTTCGAGATCACTTTTCAGTGGGTTTTCATGGTTGGAGAAATCTGATTCTAATTTTATTGGGTAGTTGATATTTTGGTGAGTCAATTTGAGCTAGCATTTGCATTTTATCTCCAAGTATTTATGAAGATATGGAATTTCGAGGTTTCATCTATTTTTGAGTAATAATTAATTACAGCAGCGTGGAATTTATTGTTGAAGCATTTATTTTGCATGAATTCATCAAATGTTTCATGTTGTTCATGTATTTTTGAAGATTTGTGTGGGAAAGGCTAAAATAAGAATTCTACCTAGGTCGCTTAGGGTTTGGTGGACCTAAAATGGGTCTCTGCCCTAGTTTTGCATAAAATTCAATTTACTATCAATTGGGGTTTGAGCTATTTCCTTGTTTTTCAATTTCAACCTGGAAAGGGACATTACAATCGACCTATATGTGGCCTTATTTGGTAAACTGGACTTTGCTATCAAGTCCATTTGGTGGTTGATATTGCACGCAGGTGGTAAACCATTTAGAATAACCTTTAACATGATATATGTGTACTCACCTATCATCTCCTTCACTTTTCATGGGATATCCTTTGTTTGCACTGTTTTTACTATTAGATGTGCGTAAAGGAATAATGAAGAAGGATCAGAATGAACACATTGTAGAATGTGTCTGTCATTTTATCATGCAAGAGATGGTTACAAAATGGTTGAAGTGGTTACAACCACTCATAACTAATCGTGACTTATAAAGCCTTATTATTCTTATACCCCCTCTTATGGCTTACACTATAGAAAGAAAAAAACAAACATATTGACAGAAGATTATAATAATAGAACTTAGAACTAAATATAGTTATGCATTCTTTAGAAGCCTTTTTTCTTTGAAAACAGTACATTGACCAAGTAGAACTCCATCACGCTACCTCATGACCCTCGTAAAATTGTACTTCCCGAGTTCCCAGATTCCATCTCCCCAAACTCACAAATTACGAACCTCTCGAATTATTGGACAACAATCCATGTCGAGCTACATCCACAGTGCTCCATCAAGTTGTCTTATGCCCCTCATAAAAGTATAATTCCCAAGTTCACAAACTCCCGAACTAACTGGACAACCATCCATAATAAATCCTTTCTTGTCTTCAAAGTGGGGGGTTTTTTAAAATACATATTCTTCATCAGCATCTTCTTCAACATTTTTAACATCTGGTGGATCTTCAACAATGGCTACATTAACTTCATTTGGTGTGCATTTGAGTTTTTCTTTGAGAACATCATTGGCTCGAATGGTACAGTTCCATGTTGTGTGACCTCGTTTTTTACAATGGTAACATTCAATTTCTCCTTTTGTCTTCATTTAATCTTCTACAGTTCTTTCTTGAGGATAATATCATCTCAAGTTGAGGATCATCTTTTGTATCTCCTACAAGTGTTCTCTTTTCTTCAACTAAGAGAGTTGAAATCATATTTTCCAGAGTTTAAGAACGTAGTTGACTAACAGTAAAAAATGACATTGCTGAATTTAGAAGTAGGATTGTGTAACAAAATGGCTCTGACATCCTCGTCATCTATCATGACATTGATTTCTACTAGTTGTCTAAGAAGAGATCTCAAATTGTTCATGTGGCTAGACATACTAAGTCCGTCAGCCATCTTGAATCTAAAAAGTTGAAGCTTTAGTGAAACTTTTGCATTGAGAGCTTTTGCTCCAACCATTTATTTAATGTATCCCATATTTCCTTGGACAATTTTTCTAGGTCTAAATGATGTAACTTAGAGTCAGAAGGAACAAGACCAATAATGGCTTTGCCTATCTCTACTCAACCAATTCAGTAATTTAGTTGCATTTGTAGTTGATTTCTCTTTCCCATTAACTATTCCCAATAGATTTTTATTCATCAATTACATTTGTATTTTAACTTTCCAAGTGTGCAAGTTGAAGCCATAATATTTCTCCAATGGAATTTCCATTCTAAAAAACTTTATTTAATAAAAAATATTATTGTAAAATTTGTAACAAAAAAAAATGTGAATGTATATAAATACCTGGATTGAGTTCTTATTACTGCCATTGTATTTCTCCCTCAAATGACTTCCTTATTGGCTATGACTTAAAGGATATGACTGAAAAAATGTGCCCTCTATAAAAAAAGTGACTACATTGATTCAAGATTGGATTTACGACAAGATTTAGATGCCCTATGACTATCTGTTACAGGAATTTGTGTAAATCTTGCTTGAAATTACGTCTGTGAAATTCACAACGTTTTGGCATTTTGTCCCTTTGATTTGAATATCTACGATGCCCTCAAAATCAAGCTAATGAATTGAGTTTGAACTCGTGACTATGTTCATGCTTCTTTTTTTAAACTTTGAATGATCTTTTTGCGATTAACGGCTTACATACAAGCTTTTCTACCCAAAATAGAGCTTCTATGACTTTATTCTTCTTTGTTGCGTTCCCTAGATGCTTTCGCGACATTATTCTTCACTATCATGCGCCCTAGATGCTTTGAAAATGCAATGAATTCTCTTTCTTGTGCCCTAGTTGCTTCGAAAATGCACTAAATGCTCTTCCTTCGCGACTGTAACCTTACTCATGAATCTCCTATGAAATACTTACGTTTTCCTCCTTGGTTGTCCGGCTCTGATACCAATGTTAGAAGACCTGGACAGAGAAATAATGAAGGATCAGAATGCACAAATTGTAAAATGTTGTCTATCATTTTATTGTGCAAGAGATAGTTGAAAAATGATTGAAATGGTTACAACCACTCATAACTAATAGTGATTTAATAAAGCCTTACATTCTTATATTTACCTTACCCTATCTTCTACTTGAGCCTCACAATGAATGTAGAACATTTGCTATCCCCTTTTACAACATTCAGCAAGTCCTTACTTGAAATCTGTAATATCCCTTTTGGAACTTACACAAAAAAATTAGAGTTCCAGTATAAAATCACAGCAGAGTTATTTCATGAGAAGATGTGCCCAATTTCTCCAACAATGATTATTAAACAATTATTAATAATTATCAAATACTATGCAATTGTTTTTAGACCAAATCAAATTGATTTTGGACCAAATCGTACTACTGGAATTTCTGGGAAAACACAGCAGACAATTAATGGTACGATTTGCCAAGATAGAGACTCGATTTGCGTGCAAACAGTAATCTTTGTCTTCTTTTATTACAGCGATCAGTTTTGGATGGTTTTAGTGAATTTATCAATCCTTGTGCCACTAGAATTTGTAAAATAAATATAATAATTCAAATTCAAATGATATACAAAGTTTTACAAGTTTTAAGTCAGATCTATGGGGTTTTTTTCCGAGAAATCAGACCTCTAATGGGGATTTCGTCCCAATATGATTTATGAGAAACAATCTCAATATTCAGATTTCCATATTCATATTCACATGTTCAAATGAATGTCCAGACTCCAAACCCTTATTTATAGAGTTTCTCATGCTTGGCACCAAAGGTCAAAAGACACGACTCTTCATTAATCGACCCCCTTCATTATGATTTGACTATTAATTGCTTTTGTCTTTAGTCGTCCCTTTATTATTTAATAATTATTTAATTAAAATACTATACTAATTCGCTGCCTTTCTTCTTTTATTAATTTCTTCTTCTAGGCCATGAAGAAGGAATGGTTGGGAGTCCTCTTTTGAGCTGTCACGTGAGAAAAAGGGACATTACAAAATCAACAATATTTGTGGACTCCTCTGCACCTCTACACTTATATCCTTCAAATGATTCAAAGTGTACTCCCATCTATCTCTCCCCAATGTGTACGTATTTGTGTGGGCATCATGTACTTCCATTATGTCATATTGCTAAGGTCTGCCAAATAACACATGGTATACATCCATGCAAATTATATTGCATGAGACTTCATCTTCATAAGCGCCAATCTTGATACACACTCTGCTTTTCCCATTCACAAGCAACTAATGCCCCGTCAAACAACCACAACACCTTATATGGGTTTTGGTGTGCAATTCTCGTAAGACCAAGCTTTTCAACCATTTCACTAGAAACAAGATTATCCATGCTACCGATATCAATAATAACTTTACAGCACTTACTTCCAAATTTGCAAACAGTTTTGTGTTGGTTCTTTCTTTCCACAAGCACATTCTCTTCTTTTATGGGTTTCAACAACACCCTCTTCATTATGAGATTTTCTATGCATTTTGGTTTTTTTCACCACTATTAGATGCATTGCTTTCGGCATCGCGTATTGAGCAACATGATCGCTAGCATCGTTCCTCCTTCCACCACTAGTGCTTGCACAACTTGTGGACACTCAAATGTGTGATGTCCAATCTCTCCACAACGGAAACAAGTTCCGCAAAATCCTCTACCTCTTCTACATCCTCTTCCTCTTAAAGAAGATCTACCTTTGCCTCTTTGCCGATGACTATGCTCATATGAGGGAATCGTTTCACCCCTGTGCGCATGGTTTTTTTTGCATCATTACACAAACTTCCACTTCTACATGGGAGTTTGCTTTTCCCTCGCACACTGCCCTATTGTCTACAGGACAACTACTCCTCTTCTTTCAATGCAAACTAATAGGCTTCCTCCACAAATCTCAATCTAATCATACTAAACTCGTCTTGATTGGAAATATGCAATCCATTAACATACCTCGAGAACTTTTCTGAGCGATCCTCCACATGACCTCTTTGATCGTGAGCCAATTCAGTTCCTCAATGTATTCCTTTACACTTAACTCCTTATGGCACAAGTTTTGTAGCTTCTTTAACAAATGCGGCCGGAAGTCTACAGGGATAAACTTAGCCTTCAATTTCACAACCAATCTATTACCCCAATTCTTATCTTATCCTTCCCTCTATGCACTCTTTTAGTTTGCACGTGTTTCCACCATAAAGATGTGTGACTTTTTAACTTAATACAAGAACATTTTACATTCTGGGATCTTATACTCCATACTCAAAATATTTCTCCATTTTTGTGATCCAGTCAATGAGCTCGTCCGGATCTAGACTTTCAAAGTAGTTTGGAACATTTAGCTTCATTTTTCTCCCAATTCTTGTAACAGTGTGCAAGAATCGGTCCTCTTGCTCATCGACATGCTCTGCTTTAGCCTCTTGGACTTCAAGTGTTGTCTCTTTATGTTCGTCAATTGCAACTTCATCAACGACAACTCTACGTTGCACGGTCTCCATCGCCTCCAAACGGGCTTGAACTCCTCTTGTCATCTCCTCTAGATCTGCTAATTTGTGTGTTATGTTTTCTCTAGTAGCAATATCCACTCTAAGTGCCATCTCCAATTTCTTCACAATTCTCTCAACAAGATTCTATGACCTATGCTTTCTACCCGACAACCAAATGTTGGAAGATGTCTGCAACTACTTTCTACGCGCGCAATACTCACCAGATTGATGTCTATACCAACCTTCTCAACAAGACTGGTGTCCCCAGATTTCACCCTAAAATCTGAGACTACCCCATGTTAAAAAAAAATCGTTCTTTTAAAATAATGGGTCGTTTTGTGTGTTATTTGCCAGAAAATGTCTGTATTGTGTCAAGATATTCTCAGAGAATCATATTAGCTAATTTCACCAAATACCCAGATGCCCAAAATCGTTATATTCTGTCACTGGGGTTTGCCTGCGAGAAATTTGTATTTAATTATTCTGAGCCCCATTTGAGGCAAATTGTGCTCCAGTTTAACCCTGTTGTGGTCTTACATGTCAACATTCCCCATATACCAGTAGGGTTTTAACCAAGAATAAATCTTGGTCTTTATTTGTGACTTTTGGCAACGTTTTGTGTTTTTAGTGTTTTCCCGTTTTGTTTTTTGTGAAATTTCTCTAGATCAATTCCTTTGCCAGTTTGGTCTGATTCTTTGCCTGGAGTATCTGGAGTTCACCTATGCACGTTACGCCAAAAGGAATTCGCCACCGGAGGTCTGGTTCTCTCGGAAAAGATGAAGTCGTGCACAAAAAAAAACTTCTTTTGGGCAAGCCGCATTTTTGGAAAAAGAGGCTTTAAAGTGGATCATGGGATTTTTGGAAGCAGCAGGCAGGTGGGAATTTTGTACCTGCCTAGCAGAATACTTTTTCCCATGGAAACAACGCCACTTAAGTCACAATGGGAAAATTAGAGGCAGTAGGCAGGCGGGAATTTCTTACTTGCCTTGCAGGGTGAAAATTCCCATTGTGAAATTTAAAAAATCACTTAAGGCATTGATGGGATTTTCTTATCTGCCTTGCAGGGTAAATAATCCCATTATAAAAGTCAAACAACTTAAGTGGATCATGGGATTTTTGGAGCTGCGGTGCAGGGTGAATAGTCCCATTGAAAATTGACTTTTAAAAATAGAAATTGCCTATGTCAAAAAGTGCGCCCCATTTGGGAGGAGAATAATGTTTTTTTAAAGTATTAACTGATTTAATTAATTCCTATTTTCAGTGGCTGAGGTCAAAGCATACTGTGAGGCTTAAGTTAACTGGAAGTAGAGAGCTAAAATTAAATAAATTTAATTTATTTAATGGCAGCCATGAACATGCAGGCGCCCCATTTGAAGAGAAGAGCTTATTAATTAATTAATTAATTGTCAGGAATAGGAGAGGCAATAATTAATTATAGAATGATGAGGGTTATATAAGCAAGGGTTGCCATAAGGATGAATTAATTAATTCAATAGCAAAGAAGTGCAGCCCAGACAAAAAGTGCGCCCCATTTAAAGAAAATTTTTGCTCAAAAGGTGTAATTACTGCTGGAAGCTTCAAATTTTGGCGCCTAGGTTTGAAAGAGCTTGATTTGTGTCTGAATAATTGTCTGCATAGTGGTACAGGTTCTTAGGTGAAGTTGGTAAAATTCATGCTTGCTTTGCATGCAAATAAAACATCAAATTTTGGGGCAGCAGACTTGATATATGCAGATTTTTATAATTAAAATCTAGTGTTCATGTTTCGGTTGCCATCTTTGTCTGAATTAACTACAGGAATTCATTATAGGTGCTTTTATAAGAGAAAGGGAGCTTAAATCAATGTCTAATACATTGAACATATCCTCCGAATCTGAAGAAATCTCCAGATTTGCACCGGTTGTAAAGAATTCAGGCTGAATAAAAAGAAAAAGAATTGCTCAGACAAAGATCGCTCCAGCCATGGCAAAGCGGGATAAACGAGGAAGATCAGTAGAATCATGCATAGATCCAGATTCATAATTGCAAAGGCTTCGTCCTCTTGTTTCGAATGCAGCCTGTGAAGAAGTCAGTACATGGAGAATTCCTTCCAGGACCTTGTGCATGTTCTCTCAATCTTCCAGTTGCAGCCTTCATTGAATTTGCATTCACCTAGAGTGCTTTCCGGAATTTTTAATTGCTCATATGCAATTAAAAATAAAAATGATGAGTTATTTTCGGCAAACATTGCACTGATGCATGTACTGGAGAAGAACTGCAAAAGCTTCAAGGATAAGAAGGAAGACCAGTCAAAGGCAATACCTACAAGCAAATCACAGTCACTGGCTTCCAGATCCAGCCGCTTCCAGATTCAGTTGCTTTCGGATTTAGTTTGGTGAGAATCAAAGGCAGAAGAATCAACTGCATGTAGAATATGATGAAAGATCCCAAACCCGTTTTTGTCTGAATATTTTTTTTTTTATATATATAATGCTCAGGTATGGAGCTGAATTGATAATATCAAATAAATCCATGAAACAACATTCTCACACTGCATAACAATTAAAATATTGCAAACTCCCGCAAACCGAGTATATATAGAAATGGCACCTAGGGTTTAAATTATAGATTTCTTCATTAATAACGCAGCCATACATTCAACATTGATTTCTAATGATAAATAATTAGGGCAAACACAAACAGAAATCTGCAGATGGGATAATACAGATACTGCCCAAAAACTCAGCCAAAAAGGATCCAAATCAAATCGATTTGGTGTATATATGAGGCTGAAATGTATAACAATAAACTATCATGAAAAATACCTTTGATAATGCATACAACAACTGTAGAACAAGTCGCCCCACTCTAGAAGTTGCCTGAATGCCCACTGCTGCAATTTATTTCTCTGTCTGAAGTTGCTGAAATGATAATAACCTGTGTAAACAATGAAGATTCCTGGGTGGAAGCTTCTCTCACTGCTCCTGGGGTTTCCGTCCGCAAGAGTAATAATCCAGAGGGTTTCTGTCCTTGGATTTTGTCTGCAAAAGCTCTGTGCTAACTGCTCTATGAAAATAATAATAATAATCTGAATGCTTTACCCAGGCCGCATTTTTCCTCATATAGCCAAAAACCCTCCAAAGGCCAAATCGCATTTTTTGGCTAACACCACATAATTCATATTTAATTAATTATTTTTGCTTCACTAATCAAGTCGCACTTTTGGGTATATTTGGCCATTACCCAAACAAGTCGCATTTTTGGCTAGGAAGGCAATTTAAATAATTTATTAATTTATTTAAATGCACTTTCCTAAGTCAAAATCACTCAAACAGTCTATTAGTTCATTATATGTGCTTTAATGATATTTTACTTTAATTCGAGCACCATATAATAAAATAATAAACCGAAGTCGCCCTTGAAAACACCCTTTTGGCCATCGGGTAGACAAAACAGGCCAAAAGGTCTTCGACCGAACTAATCAAGAAAGAGGGACATTACAGTCCTCCCTTCCCGAGATTGCTTGTCCCCAAGCAACTGTAGAGCTGGATGCTGTAATATAATCTCGCCTTCCCATGTAGCATCCTCCTCTGGCAATTCTTTCCACCTCACCAGGAACTCCCGAATGACTCTGTTCCTCAATCTCCTCTCTCGGCTGTCCAAGATCTCCTCTGGCACTAGGTCTAATCTCCCTTCCTCATCCAGGGGTGGCAAATCTGTAGAGGAAATAATGTTCTGCCCCAAAGCCTTTTTCAAGCAAGACACATGAAAAACATTATGTATCTTACTCTCAGAAGGCAACTCCAGCTCATACGCCACTTCACCAACTCTTCTCAACACCCTCTATGGCCCATAAAATCGCGGTTTGAGCTTTCCAGCCCCACTCTTCTTGAGAGTACTTTGCCTGTAAGGCTGAAGTCGTAGAAAAACCATGTCTCCTATCTCAAATGATCTCTCCACTCGGTGCCTATCTGCATACATTTTCTGTTGATTCTGGGCCCGCTGAATGTTTTCCTTAAGCACCTTAAGGATTTCCTGAATATCTTGTAAACTCTCCCGAGCCTTGGGAGCTCTACTATCCCCAAATGCCATATCAACAAAGGATTTCGCATCATACCCATAAAGTGCTCGGAATGGAGTCATACCAATAGACATATGGTAAGTGGTGTTATAGCAATACTCACATAAATATCAACAACTTAACCCATGCCTTCTGCTGTCCTGCAACGTAGTTACGAAGATAACCCTCTATCCATTTGTTCACAATCTCTGTCTGTCCATCCGTCTGAGGGTGATAACTAGTGCTAGGAGTCAGCTCAGTGTAAACCAGACGGAAAAGCTACTGCCAAAATATGCTCATAAACCTACTATCCCGGTCATTAACTATGTTCTTCGGAAGCCCATGCAACCTGAATATCTGACGAAAGAACAAATCAGCCACGTGAGGTGCCTTGAAGCTGGTAGGAACAGCGAAAAAGTGTGCATATTTTGTCAACCGATCCACTACCGCATAAATGCGATCATTCCCTTGCACCACGGGAAGACCTGTAATGAAATCCATCGAAATACTTTCTCACTTCTGCTCTGGAATAGGCAATGGCTTGTAGCAAACCTACTGGGAAAGTATGCTCTGACTTGTTCTGTTGACAAGTCATAAACTCACGGACATGGCGCAAGACATCATCCTTGAGACCCTTCCAGGAGAATCTCTCTCTAATCTGCCTGTATGTTTTAAAATACCCTGGATGTCCTGCAAGTGGTGCATCATGGAAAGCATGCATAATCTTCTTCTTAAGTTCAGATTCAGGGACTAGGTAAACTCTGCCCTTATACAAAATCAAATCAGTCATTACCTTATACCGATCATCCTGAATTTTTCCATCCATAATTGTCACATGCCCAAGTGTTTTTGGAATATTCAACTGACAATTGAGATTTCCAATCTGCTGAAATCTCGCTCAAAGAACATAGGGCAGCGAGATGGGGTTTCCTGGAAAGTGCATCAGCCACTACATTCTTCGTCCCCTTGACAGTC
This sequence comes from Taxus chinensis, assembly GCA_019776745.2. Classification (NCBI taxonomy): domain Eukaryota; kingdom Viridiplantae; phylum Streptophyta; class Pinopsida; order Cupressales; family Taxaceae; genus Taxus; species Taxus chinensis. The sequence goes on from CM034153.1 coordinate 773,049,319, forward strand.
ATGTCCCCTTCTAGTTGACATCTCTCAGAGCACAGGATTAGCCTATTATGCGACCCTCGTAGGCTGATAGGTTGGATAGGGGGTCATGTTGGAGCTTGGCTCAGCTTCAGTTGGCAGTATTTGATCAGTTGGCTTTCGTTCGGGCTCGTTCGGACACTTTTAGCCTGAATTGCTATTTTTAGCAGTATTCAGCACTCAGCGAGGGACCCCTGCTATTTTTAGCAGTACGGATTGATCACGTGCAGAATCACTTCAGTGTTCGTCAGCTTCAGACGGTTTGTGCATCGGGTATATATCGAGAGAGATATTAATATTTAATTGATTTAATTAAATATTAATTGTGGGAGCATTATAATATAAAGTTATAATATTTTATTATAACTTAAGTGATTTCAGTGAAGGGGTCGCCCATCATCAGAAAAGGGGCCATTTTTGATGAGTATATTTTATTATTAAAATTTGGTTGGAGACTATTGAAAGATTAAAATTAAAAGTTCGAATTATTTTTAATGATCCCCTATTATTGAGGAATTCGCACTTTTCATGAGTATAAGCCATTTGCTTGGGAATGAAAAAGGAGGATTATTTTTGGGAATGAAAAATTGATCAAGTCTTGAGCAGAGCACAGGAGCCTAGGGTTTCAGTCTCGAAACATTGGGGAACGAGCCATCTCCAGTGAGTGCGATTCAGAGGGTGTGAAATATCATCCGATTTATTGCCAGGCAGAGGAATTTCTTCATCCAGAAGAAATTACAGAGCTTCACATTGATTCAAATTACAGGGTTTTGGATAGCAAATTGTCCAGAGGGGTTTCTTACATCAAGGCGCCAACTTCCATAAGATCTGGAGATCCAGAGAATAGCCGTACCCTTTATTTATTATTTGCTGCTGTTCACAAGGCTGTACTGTACAGTACCAGGCCGTACCATCATTTAAAAAAGGTGAACCTTCAAGAGCAAGCAAATCCCTTCCATCTCTTCAGTCTATCACCATTGATAGAGGCGCCTATACATCGGGCATTGTTTTGAGACATCTGACATAGGGAGAAAAGGTTATTCATTGCTGCTGTACCAGATCAAGGATTTTTTTCATTTATGCTGCAAATACCAGGTTCTTCAATAAAAATCATTGTCTTTTATATTGCATGTTAGTGGATCTAAATTGTAATCATCTCAGAAAATTGATAAAAAAAAGACTAGCATCCCTATTAGCAATAGAATCTATCGTTTCAGATTTGATTTATTTTTATAGAATTTATTCTCTATTTCTTGCAAAATCGCATTATTGCATTTGTGCCCAAAAACTGCAAAAAACAAACAAAAACACAGTCAGAATCAGAATCAGGGGGAAACCAGGGTTTCTACAGTGGTATCAGAGCTAAATCCTTCCATCCTGAGGGTTTAGCAGTCTTATGCAGCCATAACAGATTGGGTCTCACAGGTATTACACACGCAGGCGTGCTCTGATTGATAGGCAACAGAGTTCGATTCGGCAGCCGGAAAACATGGCTGACAGGAATGACAGAGCTGACAGGGCAGAGATACCTCATAATAACAGAGATCAGGACAATGCAGAGGTTTTGCATGCACTCAGAGATTTACGTGCAGGTCAACGGCAGTCCAATGATGTATTACAGCAGTTGACAGTAGCACTTCAGAGATTGGGTACATCGAGGAGACCGTCACCACATCGTGACGATGACAGGAGTGATGCAGGTTCACGGAGAATTCCTTGGACAGCTTCACGGACAGCAGACAGGCCTACTAGGCCTACTTTCATGAGACAGGAGCCCGATGAGGCTATAGCAGGTGAAGAGCATGAGGAGTTGTTCGCTGATACGCTTATGGCAGCGAACGAGGAGTGGGAGTTGGTACCACCCGAGGTCCGAGAAAGGATTCCTTTTGACCGGTTTGTCACTCAGAGGAGAGAACACAACAGAGGTCGACAGGATTGGAGACCTACGCACCAGAATAATGACCTAAAACATGCTACGAACCGGCTCACATTAGCGATGTTCGATGGTAGTGGCAAAGTGACAGCCCAAGCGTGGATTAGTAAGCTTGACACATTCCTTACATTGCGTCCGATGGCGGAGAGAGATGCAATTAGGTAGACCTAAAACATGCTACGAACCGGCTCACATTAGCGATGTTCGATGGCAGTGGCAAAGTGACAGCCCAAGCGTGGATTAGTAAGCTTGACACATTCCTTACATTGCGTCCGATGGCGGAGAGAGATGCAATCAGGTATGCGACACTACATTTGGAGGGAGTAGCTTACGACTGGTGGCACCATGGAATGGTGACGCTACAACATGATAGGATCACTTCCTATCAGGAGTTTGTTGACAGGTTGGTAGAGCGTTTTGACAGGAAGGAACCAGAATCCTACTTCAGAGACTTGGCTTAGTTGAGACAGAGTGGTAGCTTGGAGTCATATATTGGTGACTTTCAGAGGTTATCAGTTATGGTTCCGAACATCTCAGAGAGGCGATTGGTAGTGCTCTTCAATGGAGGGATTGACAGAGCCATTGAGAGGCTGGATCAAAGCCTTTGATCCTCCTTCATTACAAGAAGCGATGAAGAAAGCACAGAGCATGGAGTTGGCAGCACCGTCTAGTAGATTTAACTCCAGAGGTAATTCTTCATTCAGGGATAACAAGGGCTTTAACAAAAACAGGGACAAGTCTGATTTTAACAAAGAAAAATCAGATGCTAAGAACGATTCGAAGGGTAAATCAGCAGCGCCACCTTTGGATCGTGAGGCCCTTAACGATCTACGCAGGAAGAAGCTTTGCTTCTACTGCAAAGGGCCCTACGATGCCAATCACGATTGTCCTCTAAGACCTAAGGGCAAGGCAAATCGAGTGATGTGGGCGTATTATGAGGACTCAGAATCAGAAAAATCCGAACAGCATGAGAGTTTTGAGGATTCAGAGTCAGAGGCTTCAGAGCCTAGGGCAAAGACAGAGCCAGGGCTTTAGATACAGGAGGCACGCCTATCTAGCATTCAGCAGGAGGGCTCTTTCAGGATTCGTGGAGTGTTGGCAGGACAGAGGGTCATTACCCTACTTGATACAGGAGCCACACACAATTTCATAGATGCTAGATTCGTTGAGAAACGCGGACTCATCACTGAGGAGTTCGAGGGCATTAGGGTTAAGGTGGCCGACGGATACACTTTGAGGTGTGAACGCATGATTAAGGATCTCCCTTTACGCTTGAACAATTATGAGTTCAAGGCTGATTACTACGTAGTTAACATGGGAGACATTGATTTGGTTTTGGGAATGAAGTGGCTTCATTCATTGGAGGAAGTCACTCTTCGTCTCAAGGACATGGAGATCCGTTTTGATGTTGACGGGAAGACACACATTCTAAAAGCAATTCGGGACAGCAACAAAAAAATTTCTTTTTGTCGGATGGAGAGGCTCATGCGTCACGACATGGTAGAGTGGGCTGCTGAGTGCACATTGGCACCTATACAGGAGGGACAACAAAAGACTGAATATCATCCCGACATACAGCAGTTGAGAATCAAGCATGATAAGGTATTCAGTGATATTCCACCAGGGAGACCTCCAGATAGGGGCATTGAGCATATTATTGAGCTTGAGGAGGGCGCTAAGCCCGTTATGATTATGCCCTATAGACATCCTAAACGGCTGAAGGATGAGATCGAGAAAACGATCAAGGAATTACTTGCTATGGGTCACATTCGGCCTAGCAAGTCACCATTTGCTTCTTTGGTTGTGTTGGTAAAGAAGAAGGATGGCACATTGCGCATGTGTATTGACTATAGAGTCCTAACTAAGAGGATGATCAAAAACAGGTATCCGATACCGCGTATTGACGAGCTTATTGATGAGCTCCATGGTGCATGTTACTTTACCAAAATTGATTTACGGTCAGGGTATCATCAGATCAGGGTCTGTGAGCAGGACATAGAGAAGACGGCTTTCCGATGTCATTGTGGGCACTTCGAGTTCGTGGTGATGCCATTTGGGCTCACTAATGCACCAGCTACATTTCAGTCCACGATGAACAGGGTTTTTCATTCACTATTGAGGAGATTTGTATTGGTCTTCTTCGATGATATCCTTATATACAACAGGACTTGGTAGGAGCATCTGGCTCACCTGGAGACCGTATTGAGTATTCTTGAGAGGGAGTCCTTGTACGCCAAGGAATCCAAGTGTGACTTGGGGATGACCAAATTGTTATATTTAGGTCATATTATCAGTGCAGATGGAGTGCGGATGGATCCTGAAAAGATCCGCGCCATTATTGATTGGCCTACACCCGCAAACCTGACACAGTTGAGAGGGTTTCTAGGGTTGTGTGGGTTCTACCGCAAATTTGTGAATGGTTATTCACGACATGCAGCCCCTATGACAGATTTACTGAAGAAGGGTGCATTTATTTGGACTCCTGAGGCACAGGAATGTTTTGAGAGATTCAAGGAGTTGATGACTACATGCCCTGTTTTAACACTACCCGACTTTACGAAGCCTTTTGAGCTTCAGTGCGATGCATCAGGTGAGGGCATTGGTGCGGTGCTTATGCAGGACAAGCACCCGATTGTGTATGAGAGCCGAAAGCTCAGAGGGCCAGAGAGACTTTATAGCATATATGATAAGGAGATGCTCGCAATCATGCATGCCTTAGCAAAATTTAGACAGTATCTTGTTGGCAGCAAACTTTGCATTAAAACTGACCATAACAGTTTGAGACACTTCTTAGGGCAGCGAGATCTCAATGATCGTCAGCAGAAGTGGGTCAGTAAATTGCAGGCCTATGACTTTGATATTTCATATATCAAAGGTACACAGAACGTAGTAGCTGATGCTCTTTCACGCAGGCCATACTTGAGCTCTATGGTTCATATTACGGAGGATTGGAGGCATATGATTGTGGCAGAGTATGCCAAGGACACTTGGGCTTCCAGCATTGTTGAGGGATCGACGGTTGATACCAGGTATACACTTGTGAATGACTTGATCATTTACAAGAACAGGATTTATTTGATCCCAGGTTCAGAGGTGAAGAACATAATCATGCGAGCCTTTCATGATGTACCGACTGCAGGACATCCCGGGTATTTCAAAACCTATAGACAGATACGGGAGAGATTCACATGGAAAGGACTCAAGGCAGATGTTCTTCAGTACGTGCGTGAGTGCCTTGTTTGTCAGCAGAACAAGCAGGAGAACACGTACCCGGCAGGTTTATTGCAGCCACTTCCGATTCCTGATAGGAAGTGGGAATGCCTGTCGATGGACTTTATTACGGGCTTGCCTAAAGCCCAAGGGCGAGATTGCATATATGTAGTTGTGGATCGGCTGACGAAGTATGCCCACTTCTTTCCGATTACCACTACCTACACAGCTACACAGGTGGCAGAGGTCTTCTTTCGTGAGGTTTTCAGACTACATGGTTTGCCTCGGAGCATTGTGAGCGACAGAGATAGTCGGTTCTTGAGTCATTTCTGGCAGGAGGTATTCAAACTCTGTGGAACCGAGCTTACACCGAGCACCAGTTACCACCCTCAGACAGACGGGCAGACGGAGATAGTGAATAAGTGGGTGGAAGGATACCTCAGAAATTACATTTCAGGGCAGCAGAAGGCGTGGGTCAAATGGATTCATTTGTGTGAGTATTGTTACAACACGACATTCCATATGACCATTCAGATGTCACCTTTCATGGCGTTGTACGGGTATGAGGCGCCGAGTTTTCTGGATTTGCTACTGAGCGACAGTAGAGTGCCGAGTGCTGGAGACTTGTTGCAGGAGAGTCAGGATACTATGAAGGCTCTCAAAGAAAATATCGCCAAGGCACAAAATCAGCAAAAGCAGTATGCGGATCAGAAGAGAACAGAGAGGCATTTTGAGGTGGGTGACATGGTTTATCTTATGCTGCAGCCCTACCGTCAGTCCACTCTTAGGAAGAGTGGGTCAGAGAAGCTTAAGCCACAGTATTACGGGCCTTTCAGGATCCTGAGGCGAGTTGGAGAGGTGGCTTATGAGCTTGAGCTTCCGGCAGAGAGCAGGGTACACAATGTTTTTCATGTATCACGCCTCAAGAAGGCGTTGGGACACCGTGTGGTACCATCTGCAGTTCTACCTCCCTTAGATGATGAGGGAAAGTTGATTTTAGTACCTGAGTCCATCCTGGAGTATAGGGAGAGACAGTTGCGTAGGAGGACTATCAGGGAATACCTAGTGAAATGGAGAGATTTGCCTGTTGAGGATGCTACATGGGAGAGCGAGGATATTCTGCAGCATCCGGAGTTGAGATTGCTTGAGGACAAGCAATTTCAGGAGGGGTGGACTGTCATGTCCCCTTCTAGTTGACATCTCTCAGAGCACAGGATTAGCCTATTATGCGACCCTCGTAGGCTGATAGGTTGGATAGGGGGTCATGTTGGAGCTTGGCTCAGCTTCAGTTGGCAGTATTTGATCAGTTGGCTTTTGTTCGGGCTCGTTCAGACACTTTTAGCCTGAATTGCTATTTTTAGCAGTATTCAGCACTCAGCGAGGGACCCCTGCTATTTTTAGCAGTACGGATTGATCACGTGCAAAATCACTTCAGTGTTCGTCAGCTTCAGACGGTTTGTGCATCGGGTATATATCGAGAGAGATATTAATATTTAATTGATTTAATTAAATATTAATTGTGGGAGCATTATAATATAAAGTTATAATATTTTATTATAACTTAAGTGATTTCAGTGAAGGGGTCGCCCATCATTAGAAAAGGGGCCATTTTTGATGAGTATATTTTATTATTAAAATTTGGTTGGAGACTATTGAAAGATTAAAATTAAAAGTTCGAATTATTTTTAATGATCCCCTATTATTGAGGAATTCGCACTTTTCATGAATATAAGCCATTTGCTTGGGAATGAAAAAGGAGGATTATTTTTGGGAATGAAAAATTGATCAAGTCTTGAGCAGAGCACAGGAGCCTAGGGTTTCAGTCTCGAAACATTGGGGAACGAGCCATCTCCAGTGAGTGCGATTCAGAGGGTGTGAAATATCATCCGATTTATTGCCAGGCAGAGGAATTTCTTCATCCAGAAGAAATTACAGAGCTTCACATTGATTCAAATTACAGGGTTTTGGATAGCAAATTGTCCAGAGGGGTTTCTTACATCAAGGCGCCAACTTCCATAAGATCTGGAGATCCAGAGAATAGCCGTACCCTTTATTTATTATTTGCTGCTGTTCACAAGGCTGTACTGTACAGTACCAGGCCGTACCATCATTTAAAAAAGGTGAACCTTCAAGAGCAAGCAAAGCCCTTCCATCTCTTCAGTCTATCACCATTGATAGAGGCGCCTATACATCGGGCATTGTTCTGAGACATCTGACAGAGGGAGAAAAGGTTATTCATTGCTGCTGTACCAGATCAAGGATTTTTTTCATTTATGCTGCAAATACCAGGTTCTTCAATAAAAATCATTGTCTTTTATATTGCATGTTAGTGGATCTAAATTGTAATCATCTCAGAAAATTGATAAAAAAAAGACTGGCATCCCTATTAGCAATAGAATCTATCGTTTCAGATTTGATTTATTTTTATAGAATTTATTCTCTATTTCTTGCAAAATCGCATTATTGCATTTGTGCCCAAAAACTGCAAAAAACAAACCTGTTGAAGAGATGGTTCATACATGACTTGAAATGTAGCGGGTGCATTAGTGAGTCCGAATGGCATCACCAAGAACTCATAGTGCCCATAGTGGACACATGAAGGCTGTCTTGTGGATATCCTCATCCCGAACTCTAATCTGGTGGTAGCCTGATCGAAGATCAATCTTCGAGAAGTAGATAGATCCATGCAACTCATCTAACAACTCATCAATGCGGGGAATGGGATACCTGTTTTTGATGGTTTTCTTGTTCAGTGCACAATAGTCAATGCACATCCTCATGGTCCCATCCTTCTTCACCAAAACTACTGAAGAAGCAAAGGGACTAGAACTAGGACGGATGTGTCCCATCTCCAAGAGCTCTCTAATGGCTTTCTCTATCTCATCCTTGTATGTCTTAGGATGGCGATAAGGCGTAGTCATCACGGGTTTAGCACCCTCCTCAAGCTCTATAACATGCTCAAACCCTCTATCTGGTGGTCTACCTGAGGAATGTCACCAAACACTGGGCCGTGCTTATCCAGTATGGACTGGATGTCAATATGATAACGCTGCTCATCGTCTGAAGAAGATTTGGACGAAATGAAACACTGGGCTGCCCATGCAACCTCTCCATGTCTCACTATAGACTCCATCCTACGTGCTGAAACAACTCTAGGCCCACTGTCAGAAAGAGCCCGAAGCACAATCTTCTTCTTATCCACCATAAACTCCAGCTCCATCCTATGGAAATCCTGCACATATCTGCCAAGGGACTGTAACCACTAAATACCCAATACTGTATCAATCTCACCAAGTCCAATAACATAGAAGTCATCGGTCCATGTATAGTCCCCCATCTGAATACTAAGTCGTGGAATCCTCTTAGTGCAACTGATAGCAAATCCATCTGCCACCCGTACACTAAACCCATCAAATTCCTCAACCTGTAATCCTCGCTTCGCAGCCAACCCCTCGTCAATGAAGTTGTGCGTAGCTCCACTGTCAACCAGACAAACAATCCGCTGTCCCTTAAGCACTCCCTTCAGCCGAAAGGGATGGTAACTAGGAACGCCTGAAAGTGTGGCAATAGTAACATCGAATGAATCCAATGCCTCACCCTCACCAAGCTCTATTTGGGGCTGCTCCCCCTGTGCATCATGGTCACCGCCCTCATCCTCTACCTCTGTATCTGGCGAGTGATCATCCTCTCCATCTGAAATCACCTCAATGAGATGCACCTTGCCTTTACCAAGGCAACAATGTCCAGGCTCCCAATGGTCTTTGCAATGAAAGCAAAGCTTCCTCCTCCTTAACTCGTTGCGAGTCTCCTGTTCCACCTTAGGAGGTGGTGCACTCTTCAGCGGGGCGGTAGAGCGCTGAAATGGCCTGGAGCTCGTGGGAAACTTCTTATTGGGCTGATAAGAAGTGGACTGATAGGAAGTGGGGGATGTGTCCAAGTCCAATGCCGTCTAAATGGCATCATGCAATGTCCTAGGCTTAAGAGCCTTGACCAATCCTCTCATCCTGTCATGGAGGCCCTCTATAAATAACATCACCACCCTCTTCTCAGGCATCTCTGGAACCATAATGGCTATCCGCTGAAATTCGTTGATGTAAGAATCAACATGTCCACTCTGTCTGAGCTGTGCCAAATCCCTGTAATATAACTCCACATCCTTGCGATCAAATCTCGCAATCAATTTATCACTGAAATCCCTGTACGAACGAAGAAGCTCATGACCCTGCGTAACTAACCCATGGTGCCACCAATCATAAGCCACCCCCTCAAGGTGCAATGTAGCGAACTGTATGGCCTCCTGCTCCCTCATGGGCTTGAGGGTAAGGTAGGTGTCCAGCTTGTGAATCCAAGCCCTGGCACTAATCTTTCCACTACCATCAAAAGTGGAAAGGGTTACCTTATTGGTAACCTGCTGCAAATCTCTGTTCTGCTGTGCTCTAGGTCTCCTATCCTGTCCAACCCTCATGTTGTCTCTCCTCTGAGCACAATACTGTGGGAGGGGAAATGCGTCCCTCACATGCTGTGGCAAACTCCTCCACTCATCACTGACTGCCATGATAGTATCCGGGAAAGTTTCTTCTTCCGCCCGTCCCTCAATCTCCGGTGGGTCACCTCTAGGCAAGAAGTTAGGCTACATGGGCCTATCTGCAGTCCGTGTAGGTCTCCTCTTGTCTGTATGGGTATGCCTCCGCTCACGGCGTGGCGATCCCCTAACACTCCCAAGCTCTGAAGGTGATCTGCTATGACCCCTGTAGCTACTGGCAACGGATATGGATCTATCCCTCCTGCCATGCCTGTCCCGTGGCCTATCCAGTGCCAACCTGTCCAAAGTAGTTCCCATGCGCTCCATGGTCTGTAATAACTGCCTCTGCGTGGCTGCCATATCCCGAATAAAATTCCTATCTGGATCTGCATGTTCCTCTCGATGAGGACTCTCAGGCCTCTCGCCCAAATATTCCATTCTGTCACCTCCTGCAATACCATCCTCGAGTCGTGCTCGTCTGCGGGTGTAGTATCTGTGTGGACCGTCCTCTCTGTGATGCATTCAAAGCTGATTTCTGTTGTAATACCCTATCTGTTTCTTCCCACACAGGCTGGGAGGATACACTGCTCTGATACCACTGAAAGATCCCAAACCCGTTTTTGTTTGAATATTTTTTTATTTTATTTTATTTTTATATAATGCTCAGGTATGGAGCTGAACTGGTAATATCAAATAAATCCATGAAACAACATTCTCACACTGCATAACAATTAAAATACTACAAACTCCCGCAAATCGGGCATATATAGAAATGGCACCTAGGGTTTAAATGATAGATTTCTTCATTAATAACGCAGCCATACATTCAACATTGATTTCTAATGATAAATAATTAGGGCAAACACAAACAAAAATCTGCAGATGGGATAATACAGATACTGCCCAAAAACTCAGCCAGAAAGGATCCAAATCAAATCGATTTGGTATATATATGAGGCTGAAATGTATAACAATAAACTATCATGAAAAATACCTCTGATAATGCATACAACAACTGTAGAACAAGTCGCCCCACTCTAGAAGTTGCCTGAATGCCCACTGCTGCAATTTATTTCTCTGTCTGAAGCTGCTGAAATGATAATAACCTGTGTAAACAATGAAGATTCCTGGGTGGAAGCTTCTCTCACTGCTCCTGGGGTTTCTGTCCGCAAGAGTAATAATCCAGAGGGTTTCCGTCCTTGTATTTTGTCTGCAAAAGCTCTGTGCTAACTGCTCTGTGAAAATAATAATAATAATAATCTGAATGCTTTACCCAGGCCGCATTTTTCCTCATATAGCCAAAAACCCTCTAAAGGCCAAATCGCACTTTTTGGCTAACACCACATAATTAATATTTAATTAATTATTTTTGCTTCACTAATCAAGTCGCACTTTTGGGTATATTTGGCCATTACCCAAACAAGTCGCATTTTTGGCTAGGAAGGCAATTTAAATAATTTATTAATTTATTTAAATGCACTTTCCTAAGTCAAAATCAACTCAAACAGTCTATTAGTTCATTATATGTGCTTTAATGATATTTTACTTTTAATTCGAGCAACATATAATAAAATAATAACCGAAGTCACCCTTGAAAACACCCTTTTGGCCGTCGGGTAGACAAAACAGGCCAAAGGTCTTCGACCGAACTATCGAGAAAAAGGGACATTACATATGAGAAAGGACAAGACTGCAACTTTCCTCTTCTTCTTCTTCTTCTCTATTCCTCCGACAAAGTAATTGGCGATCAATTAAATTATACAACTTAAGTGATTGTTTTTTAAAAAGCCATACTACGTGAAGAAGAGGTCAACTACTTGGAGATAGGTGCAACGTATATAAATAGAATGGTTCATTTTGCATCATGAGCAGGTCATCATTGTACTTTCCCTTCCACTTCTATAAGTAGGAGAAGAACCGGCGTGCTAATGATCAAAGTTTGTAAGCAACATTCTTGTGTTCCAGACTTTGTGCTTAACCCTTGCTATCTTTTGGAAGCAAAGGAATACAAAGTGGAGCAGATTTCCGGAGAACTTGTGTCCACGGTGCATTGTGTTTCTACCTTTTTACTCAATCTTCTATAAACTTTGTGTTATTTTAGATCTAGATCTGAGTTTCCTTTGCTTAATAATTTTGTGTGTTGATATCTATTGGTTTTCTGTTTCTTCTAATGTGTCAGTAGAAGAGGGGCCGGCGAGCCCTACGCAGCATGGAATGAATCTGATGACACATAGTATCCGTTTTATTGGGGGATGGGAGGTACCTCTTCCCGTCTTTTTGGTGGGGCTCTTACGGGACAATAACTATTGCGGACTCTCAAGGTGACGGCACCACACTCCATCATTTATTTAAGTATCTCCAAATCACTACCTTTCTGTCTGTGGGCTTTTGGGTGACGTGTTCATACGGTCGGAGTGAATAAGCGTACAGGAAAACCTAAGGGAAGTCCCGTGAAGCATGGCTTACAATCACCACCTTCCACTTCACAGTTCACTCGCCTTACAGCTCTTCTAGTCGAGTCTCGGCACCTAGATCCCACGTGCCTGTCGTGAACAAAAGGTTCTTCCCTTGTTACACTCTTCGCTCGTAACCCACTCGTCTTAAGATACGCCTCCTGTCGGGGGCTTTATACCCCCCCGAGCTGCCAACTTTCCTCTTTCTTCTTCTTTCTCTTATTTGATTAAGAGGAGGAATTCCAAGAGAGAGATTGCCAGTTGTTTCCTTTTCGACTTCCACATGTGCCAGTTCACTAAAAGCTTCCGACTTGTACTTTCCCTTCCACATTCTATAAGTAGGAGAAGAACCTTCGGGCTAATGATCAAAATTTGTAAGCAACATTCTTGTGTTCCAGACTTTGTGCTAAAACCCCTGATAGCTATTTGAAGCAAAGGAATACAAAGGAGCAGATTTCCGGAGAACTTTGTGTCACGGTGCATTGTGTTTCTACCTTTTTATCTCAGATCTTCTATAAACTTTGTGTTATTTTAGATCTAGATCTGGAGTTGCCTTTGCTTATAATTTTGTGTGTTGATATCTATTGGTTTCTTCTATGTGCATGCAATCAACTCTGTTATCTATTGATTGGGTTGCACATCTTCCATATTTCTTCCCTGTGTTTTATTATTCCCTTCTTCAAATATTTCCTTTCTTTAAACAGCTGCTTACTTGTTGCAAAATTGTACAACTATGGTTCATGAGCTGCATAGTTAAAGTAAAACCCCCATATAGATACTAGCATATTTTAATTGACAAATCTGTCAAAGGAGCCTCACTGGTAAATGAGGGAGATTTATCTCATGACTGCCTAGGTTTTCAACTATGCAGAAAATCTAGCCAACAAAGACTTAGAAATCCTTGCTTTAATATCTCAAATGATGCAGTCACAGTTAGGAGTGCCAATGAAGGGATGCCTTAGATCATGCAGCCCACAGTTTTAGAGTTAGATCTCGCCAAAGCAAGACCTCAAGAACAACTTTAAACAAGAAACAATAAAAGCGACATCTATTAACATGAGGAAAAGATTACAAACTCAAACGCAATGGCATTACACTCCAATGACAATCTTATGACAAGGCTCTGCAAGAATTCTCTGAAAATTCCAATCCTATGACATATCCTAAACTTACAGACTCTGCAAAACTTCTACAGAACCACACTTGGCTCAATTCAGCAATTGCACAATAGATGCTTGGATCACGCTTGATATGAAGGTGCTTTCCATGCTCCCAACTCCCTTCTATTTATTGAATTCATAGTGACTCTGTTGGTAGAAAAAAGATGCTTTCACAAGTAAAGATACTTTGCAAATATTCTTCAAGATGCCAAATCACCATTGATCTTCCCATGAAGTTTCCTCCATCAAATCAAGCTCAATCAAATAATTCGGTTTGTCCCTAGCCATGGGAAATGGATTGAGGCCCAAATGTGCCTCCGTCTAACTATATTGATGTTGATAAGAGATCCTGTTAGATGCAGATCCAATCATGGCAACAAATGGTAGTGGTCACACAAGAATGCAAGACTTCACAACTTTGATAGTGTTAGGCGGCATCCATAAGGTATTGCAACTTAAGATGCACACAGTGGGATATGTGCAGCTTCCACGTGCAAGGAACAAGTGTCGCGCGGCATGGGACAAGGTTACGCGGTGTTGATAGGTGTTTGCAGATTTTTTCAGTTTTGTGCGGCCAAGACAGTGTTACATGGTATAAACAAGCTTTGCGTGCCTATGTAAGTCTACATGGAAAGGTTAAGCTTACGTAGCTAAGTATAAAATTCCGCAACTTCTACAGAAAATGACTAAGGCATTAAGGTTTGCACAGAATGCTCCAAAGTGGTGCGGCATTGTGCAAGTCTTTATTCACTAAGACTAAATATTTTTGGGTGATGCAAGATTGCTTGTGAACCTAGATGCTTCTATATCATCAATTGATAGTACATTGAAACTTTGAGAAAATCATGATGGGCAACGCTTTTGGTTTTGGACAGTTTTCTATGCAGTTCTAATGTTGCCTGTGTCTTAAGTAGTACTCATGTGGATGAGAAGGGAAAGAATGTTCTCCTGTTTGCACTTACCGTACAACCTAACCGTCCTGCAATTACAGACAGATTTCACTTTGTACCTGATCTCTCACTGGTTCCTTCTCTGCAAGGGGAGGCCATGGACTTCCTCAGCCTTACCAACAAGTATCTCATTGACTAAAACATGGAGAACTTGGTGGACAATGTCTCCTCCCTCCCAAACTTCAGATCTGCTGTAATACAGAAGGAATATCCAATTTCTGGACACAATCTGAAGAAATTTGTGCAAACCCATGCAAGAAAACCAATGATCAAGCCAAATGTCAACATGCCAAAGGAAAATGGGTGCCATCTAGAAATGGAAACCTCCCCCCATCTGCCCCCCTCGCAAAAATATCCTTTACTATTGATAAAATGGAAAATAGACTCTGGATGCTCAAAGAACGGGCAGTAATTTGTAGATTCTTGGAAGCTTTTCTCGGACCAAAATCTTTAAGGGATTGGGTTTCAGAGCATTGGAAATCAAATGGACGTGTGGAGATTCTATAATCTATTGATGCCCAAAGTGTACTTCTTGGCGGTCTTCACTTGCAAGCAAGAAAGAGATATGGTGTTTAAAGGGGGGCCTTGGTTCTATGACAAAGGAGGCCTATTTATGAAACACTAGCCTTGCCTTTAATCCCACAGAAAATCTCCCGCGTACAGTGCCAGTAAGGGGAAGATTACATCTTCTACCAAGTGAATACTGGCAAGAATCGGTAATTAGATCGGATCAGTCATGGGGGAATACATCGCAACATCTGAAATTACAATGAATCCAAGAGTCCTCAAATATGCTAGGATATTTGTTAGCATAGATCTAGAGAACCCTTTGCCAAATCAACTCATATTAGAGATGGGAGGAATAGAATTAGAACAGCAACTGGACTACAAAAATATCCCATTTAGATGCAGGAACAACCATGAATATGGACATCTGGCCAGAGTCTGCCCCAGAGAACAAGCACAAGGAAATCCCTCAAAGGAACACCAAAATAGAGAGGCCCATGACAGTCAAGCTCAAGGGAAACAGAAAGAAAAATCAGCTAACACCAGCCCCATAACAAAGAACATTAAATTCCAGAAAGCATACACCAGGAAGCCAAAGGAAAACATGCAATCAAGGAAACAATAAGAAATACCACTAAATAATCCCTTCGAGGTGTTGAAACTCGAACGAATAAAATAAAGGGGACAAGAAGAAGGAGAATAGTCAGAACATCAGTCTCATGTCTCAAGCAGAATCTGGACCTCTCAATCAACAAGTATATCAAGGTAAAACCAGTGTTTTTAGAACTGGTTGAACCGGAACCGGCCAGTTCAACCAGTTTGATATTTTTTCGCATGAATCAGTTGATAAACCGGATCGGTTGACCAGTTTGGTACCGAACTGGTCGGTTCCGTACGGAACCAACCTACCAACCGGTTCGGTATCAAACCGGTCTGGTTTCGCTATAAACCGGCCGAGTCGTGCCAATACGTAGGTATACGGTGCTGTTTTCAAAAATTCACTTTTTTAATTAAAATTTCTACTTTGGACTTGGAGTTCGTGACATTTTACTATAAACACCATTCTTACATATATACATGAGCAAGCTTTGCATATTTTGTGTGTAATTGTTGGAATCATGGTTTCTAATCTTTCAAATATATTGTTTTCATTAAAAATATAAATTTTTATGTGCTTTTTAGTAAACTGATTCATAAAGTTTGAACCGGTCTGGTTTTGGTCCCGGTCCTGTCCAACACACCGACCGGTCCCGGTCCTGTCCAACACTCAACCGGTTCCGAGTCTGGTTCCGATTTTTAAAACATTGGGTAAAACTGTCAATCCCATCAATTTCTCAGAACAAGCAGCTTGATCACATGGCCCTGCAAAAGGTTAAAAAAAATCACTAGCAGGGAACCCTGTCCTCTGGATCTCATCCCTATATAAGATATATGGGAGGCAAAACAATTTTTCAGAGTCAAAGAAGATATGCAAGCCATGGTACAACAAACTAGATATCTTGTAGGAATTAAAAGACACAACTGCAGACAAATAGACTAAAATCTGGGTACCCAAATCGACTCAGTCAGTGGAAAATATGATGACAAGCACCTCCTCGAACATCCAGATTTAACCATGAGGATACTGTCATAGAATGCTAGAGGCCTTGGCATAGCCAACCAATGCCTCTTTCTTAAGAACCACATCAAGTAAGAAAAGATAGATCTTCTGTTCCATCAAGAACTGGTCTTGTGAAAACTACCTTCAACCTCGGCCTGGGGGAAAAGGCTTTGCTTCAATGCCCATCTAACAAACTGCTAATTCACTGGGAGCCATCCAGGTATTTCCATATCTTTCTCAGTTTACATCATTGGGGATTTGTTGTTTTTTTTCTCTCCATAGAAATGCAACTGCAATGTTCAATTAAAACATCTACATTCCTCCCACTAGTAATGTGCTTATCCAAATGCTTTCAAACCTATCTAAATGGGCTGAAAATAATAACCCTGACAATCTAATCGTGATGGAAGAGTTCGAGATTATTATAAATAGAAAGAGAAAAAAGAAAGATTAGGTTACAATAGTAGAACAGCAAAATCTCTCTCAACCTTATGTGAAGAAAACTCTTTAGCGCACTTGCAATTTGCACAAGGATGATTTATCTGATGCAACAGACACAAAGGATTGCAGAGCATAGAGGAGAAAATCAACAGAATTTTAGTATTGGATCAATGTATTTCCTCCAAGTTTCAAATATCATTGAACATTGCGGGTGCAACTCTTTCAGATCATTGGCCCATACAGCTTTCACTTATGGTTAACCAAAGGAAGCAGGTTCAGCCTCGGTTTAAGATGAAAAAATGTGGTTCTACCACCCTGATTTCCAAGCACAAATGGTGGAAGGAAGCTGATAATATTTGAGGCTTTGCTATGTATAGATTTATGGGAAAGCTGAAATACCTAAAACAAAAATTTAAAACTTGGAATGAGGATGCTTTTGGGAATATTTCCAAGAAGAAAGACTAGTTCACATAGCAATAAGAAGGTCTGCAGCAGCAAATTAGATCATCAACTTACTCAAGAAATGGCTAAATGAGGAAATTCTGAAATTCTAAATCCATCAAGTGGCTCAGATACAACAATAAGAGAAACAATACTCGTTGTTGGCTAGATTTTATGCATAGCTAAAACCTAGGCAGTCATGAGATAAATCTCCCTCATTTACTGGTGAGGCTCTCGTGTAAGATTTTTGTACATTATATTTTCTAATATCTACCTGTGGATTTTACTTTAACTACGAAGCTCATGAACCGTAGCTAAGCAATTCGGCAGCAAGTAAGCAGCTGTAAAGAAAAATTTGCAAAAGGGGGAATAATTGAATACCGAAAGAAGAAGAAGAAGATGTGTAATCCAACCAATAGTTTACAGAGTTGGTCTCATACACATAGATAAAACAAATAGATCTCACAATACAGAATCAAAAGAAAGGAAAGCTTCTAATCTAAATCTTAGATAATGCAAAGTTTATCTAAAGATCTACACAGAAGTAAGAAGCCAATGCACCGTTGACACAAAGTTCTTTGGAAAACTGCCTTTGTTCAATTCCTCAACTTTCAAAAAAGATATCAAGGGTTTCAGCACAAAGTCTGGAACTCAAGAATACTAATTACAAATTCTGATCCTTTAACCCATAGGTTCTTCTTCTATTTATAGTGTATAGAAGGAAATTACAAATAGGAAAGCAATAACTGAATTGACACATGCGGAAGCTATAAAGAAAACAATTGGCAATCTTTCCCCTGAAATTTCTCTCTACATGACATGCATCTGAAGACTAAATCAAAGCTTTACATGTCTGCCACCTATTCTCAATTAAGGACCTTTTCAGAAAACTAAAAGTAATGGCTTTTAACCAATTACTTTAGTTTTACAATTTTGTCCGAGAAAATAAGAATAAGAGAAAGAAGTGGAGAAGAAAGACAAAATGTCGGCCGTCATACTCTACACTTTTTCTTTGTTCTAAAACTGAATATACTTGTCAAACATGTGACTCAGTAACTTCCCATCTGCTTTAGCAACTGCTTCTTTCTCAGTCTTAAACCGCAACAATCCTCTGGACAAAGCAACAGTGTTAGTCTTTACCTTTTCTAAACCAGGCCCATACCCCTCAATATCTACATCAAACTTTATGAGTCTGCCAATTGAATCTAACGTGAAAGGCATGACAGCTTCATCGATCCTCTTCTGCACAACTGAATAAATTCCTCACGGGAAGCAGGCAATTCATCTGGAATGTTCTCTGGTACTTCCCCCATCTCGTTTTCCAGCAACCACATCCTCTTCAGCATAAGCTTGAGGATCTCTATGCGGAAGGAAACCGCTATCTCTAACTGCTTACCCTTTTCTATCAATCCATCGGGTACAATTTGCTCTACAATTAGCACATCCTCTGGCAATGAATGTATCTTAGCTAAGGTATCCAGATGACTTTCAGCGACTATGTTCTCATCTTCTATCCCTATCATTAGTTCCTTTAGCTGAGATAATGCCCTGTGCATATTATCCAAACCAGCTGGTATTCCCTCGAACTACTTTGAAGCTTGGTGAATAATTTTCTCTTTTCATTGAGCAATAGCTTTGACCTGTTCCTTGCATCTTCAATCTCTTCAACCAGATGGCTGCACACTTGTTCCTGCACTAACACGGGCTGAGAAGAAGGTTTAGCAACCTTAGCGATGATCTCACATAACTGGGAGATCTGCATTTGAAGCTTATCTTTCTCTGCCTTCTCTTTGTCAAGCTTAAGGAATAAAGCGTCTATCAGTGTTTGTGTATCTTGCTTTAATCCTTCCGTGGTGATTTTCCCCAATGGTACTCTAGTCACCAATATGTCTGCAACAGTTAGCTCTCCCTTCCGTTTCCCTTTAGCTGGGACTGATGATTCAGTGAACTTTTGCCTTGATTCTTCAATAATCAACCTTGAAGTTACTTTGGCAACTTTAGCCCTTTTACCTTTACCTTCCAAGCTCAAAAGCAACTACAAGTCTTCCTCTTCCAAGTTGATCTCCTCTTTGGCTTTTGGGACTGTCTGCAAAGCCAACCACAATGAAAAATTGCTTCTCGGGGAATGAGAAGTCACTGAGTGTATCACCATCTCATGCTCAGACTCTGCTGCATCCAGATTTGCCACAGTGTTGTGGCTGCCACCTTCTGAATTGTCCAAAGACAATGCTTTTTCAAACTCTGCCATCTGTGCTTTTAGCTTCTCTGCAAGGAGAGGCAAAGATCTGAGTGGCTGAGGAGAAAATACAAATGACGCTAGATTCAACGGAGGAATGGCAAAATCTGTCTGAGGTTTAGGGGTTGTTAAAGTGCTATGAGTTGACGTTTGAGAAGTTTTGTTTGAAAGTGACACTGACACAATAGTTGTAGACTTGACCTTCTCCAGTACCCGAGACTTCTTGTATACTTTAAGCTTTTCTAGTCTCCTGCTACTTTCACCTTCATGCTTCCTTTTGTTGGAGTCTCCTGCAATAAAGTTACATGTGATCTAATTCATCAAAGCTTTGTCCATGCAATACCCCTTCATTAACAACCAGTTTGAGGTGTTAACCAAAACTATGGAAGAGCTTTCCTCAATTGTCTGACAACCGTCTATGCTTTCCTGAAGAGCAACTCTATCTCCTCCCATTTGATGGTATGTGT
The DNA here is from genome assembly GCA_019776745.2 of Taxus chinensis. Taxonomy (NCBI): domain Eukaryota; kingdom Viridiplantae; phylum Streptophyta; class Pinopsida; order Cupressales; family Taxaceae; genus Taxus; species Taxus chinensis. Next base: position 773,069,254 of record CM034153.1, read on the forward strand.
CAAGTACCACATGCCCATCATCCGCGAGATCTGCGGGTATCCGTGTTAAACCATAACATTTCTGCTTCGATCCCCCTGACTTTATGGATGCTTTGGCGGCTATAATAACCCACTGTGACCGAAAAACAACCTGTAGATTTGTGCCACTTCGATTGTAAGTCATGCATTTCCAAGAGTTGTCTACACAACTTCATGATGACCCATTTGTCGCTTGGATACCTCGGCAACTTAACTGGTTCTCCGGAAAAGCCACTAACCCTGAGATACATGAAGTCCACAAACTAGATGAAGATACAGCCATGCTGGGATACAACTTCCCAAGCTTCTTTGCTCACCCTGCTAGTCTTCAAATCAGTATTTAATTTGTAGATGAATCCGTAGAAAAACCCATCATTAACCACCCTGTAATCTTTGTAGCATTCAGGAACTGTCAACTATGGGAAGCACTCAAAAATAGGATCTTTCGATAGTATGCCCCGCCTATCCAATTTGGAAAATACACCCTGCGAGGCTGCTGTATATACCAGGTATGAAGTCATTTTGAAGCTAAACGTCCGCTTCACATTTTGGAGTTGCTCGTCGATGTTGTCACTGATGATCTCCACCCAATTGATTATAGAATCAGCTCTGTTGATCTCAATGGTTCTCACAAAAGCATACATCCATGAGCAAAAGTTATGGGTATTGGCTTCTCCGTTTAACCTGCAAAGTAATTTAGTAATATCATCAACTTCCTACACCAGATTGAATCATTGAAAAGTCCTCGGGAACTTTGATGAAGGTCTGGGATTCTTCATGTATCTGTTATTCATTATGCCCACGCAATCTGCTTTGTGCTTCTCCCATCTATTGCCAACATCCAACATGCTAATTGCAATCACCACAGGTCGTATCAGAATCTTCAAGCAATATTTAATAAATTGTGCATCCAACCTGATTATTGTCTTCCTGCAGCATCCTGAATTGTTCTGGAAAGAGGATGATAAGACCTTGCACACTCCATAACAAATTCAGGCAACTGAGTTGTGCTTGGAAACGCTAAAGCTGGAATAATCCCGCTACTTTTAATTGCCCACATGAGAGATGTTCTTCCGGCTCTGATTTGTCAATTAAATCAGTGATGGGTTCAGGGCCTATGTCTGTATCATTGATGTCAGCAAATCTAGAAGCTATGCATGACTCTGTTGATCCTTCTCTTTCATCATGCTTCATCATGCCTGGAACAATCTTTGTTTGAGCTCTTTTTCTTTTAATTCTACCGGAATCCCTTGTAATTGGATCAGTTTGTGTAGATCCGGCAACTTCTTCTCATTCGGGAGATATATTCAATGTATCTGATATTGATTTGGATTTTCTTTCACTAATATGAGCACCTATGATGAATACCTGCAATTAATTCAGACAAAGATGGAGTCCATAGCATGAATACTTGATTTTTATCACCAAAATCTGCATATATAGCCTATTGCCCTAAAATTTGAGACTTTGCTTGCATGCAAAGAAAGCAAAAATATTATTTAATTCACCTGAGCACCTATACCAACATGCAGACACTTCGAATAACAAAAATCAGGCTATTCCAACCCTAGGCACCAAAACTGGAAGCTTCCCGGCAATGGAAAATACTCTTTAATGCAAAATCCTCCCTCCCTTGGCGCCAAAACATGTCCGGGCTACAAACTTCATTAAAAAGAATTACTTGCTTCTCCTTTATGGCGTCTCATGCTTATATAGCCATCTGCATACTAATTTTAATAATTGTCTTTCCCTATTTTTGACAATTTAATTAATTAAAAGTCATGCTTCTTCTTCCAATTTGGGCGCCCAAATTTGCATGCTTCTGATTGCTTTTTAATGAATTTATTTTATTTATTTTTAGCATGCATCCTTGACTTCTCTGTAGCTCATCCACTTGCCTTGACTTTCCTTTTATTTATGGCGCCAAACTTAACTAGAAATACCAAAAAGTGCGACTTGCCTAGGAGAGGCTTTTATGCTTAAATTTTTATTTTTTGGTGAGAAGTCAACACTCCATGATTGATTTCTTTCATTGTTGAGGCCATAAATGACTTCCATATGTTCCAGGCAATTAAACAGGCTATACAGAACAAAGAACGGATCAAGGGGAATTTAATAGACACACCGCAGAGAAAACCGAAAACAAATGCAAAAAGAAATAAATAAAAACGAAAAACGTTGCCAAAAGTTGCAGACAATTTCTCTGAATTCATTCCTAGTGAAAACCCTATTGAGATGTGAGAATCTTGGCATGAAAAACTTCAACAGTGTTCAACTGCAGCACAATTCACATTAAATGGAACTTTATTTATTTAATAAATAATTAAATAAAATTCCCGCAGACAAAATCCGACGGAGGGATAAAATGAGTTTTAGCATCTGGGTATTTGTCGAAATTGGCTCATATGATTCATTGGGAATATCCTAATGTAATAGAGACAACTTCAGGCAATAAAAACACAAAAAGACATGTTATTTTAAAAAGAACGAATTTTTTTAAAAAGGGGTAGTCCCAGATTTCAGGGTGAAATCTGGGGGACACCAGACATCAAAGCACATTTTCCATCTGAATAGACAGTGAGTGAGGACGTTTCAATGAAAACATAAGACCAAAGTGGGAAAATCCATGAAGAACAGTGAAGATCTAAGAGGATAGGATGTCATTCACAGGCACAAACCAATGAATGTTTAAATCAAATCAAGAAATGTGAAGAATAACAAGTGTTTTCATATTTTGTGGACCAGATCCAGATTTCCACATGTAGGGACTAAAATCGCTATTTGTGGTCTAATAAAAGCATGCTAGGGCAAGAGACAATGAAATAAAAAGTGTTAACAAAGTGAATAACATAAGAAACAGATAATACAGCCATGATTTTGAATAAAAGACATTTTTTTGTAAAAATAATCAGACATTTTTGGGTGCATACATCATGCAGACCAGGAGGGTCACGATTTTCAAAAGGACAAAGATAAATATGTGCAGTAAATCTGCAGATTTAAAAACATGTTTTTTTACAATTTGAAGATAAATCGACGCTCTATAGAGTATGGCAGAAGGACATGATGTTTTCATGGATAGGAGAGGGAAGATGCTATCTGCAGAGATTTACAGAGAGCCACGATTCCTGCATAGACCAAGACAAGCCAGAATGCCCGTTTACAAAACAGTTTGTCAATAAGGTCAAGTTTTCCAACAATTTTATGGTTTTGCAGCATCATTAATATTGGACATATTGTTTATTAATTTAAGATCCCTCCAAGGAAATTGTTTTATCGATTTTGCATTAATTTACAGGTCAAACATTGTATGTAAAATGGCTAGTATTCAAAACTTGGTTCTGTTGGAAGCGCAGAAGTTAGTTGGCCAGAATTACAATCCCTAGTGTCAAATATTCAATATTCATTGGTTTCTAATGGGTTCTTGGGGCAAATTGTTGAAAAGAAATTAGATTTACATAAGGCCAAATAAGATGACATTACGGAAGGGTATGTTCATGGAGGAAAGGCACTTCCGGTTCCTCATGATTACTTTCAGTTCGCTGGAAATTTTCAAACAGCAATCACCAAGGAGCAAATCGATGAGGGTATCCACCAAGGAGCAAATCGATGAGGGTATCCACGAAGGACAACCCCAATTTCATCATCATCTGAAGAAGGGTACAAATCCTTTGATGTTCTATGATAGTTTATTGAATTCTAACGGTCACACAAGGCAGCCACATAAGGAAGTCAAATCAGATTTACTAATTGCCTATGAGGATGACATCATGCGTGAAAGAAGGGCGCCATGAGGGTATTTTATGAGTGTTGTTCCTAACTCAGAAATTCTGAGTCATGAGAGTGTCATAGGCAGCCCCAGGTACATGATTATCTCAGTTTGGTTGCTTGTTGATATGCCATTGTTAGTATGTTGCCCTCACACACAACGGGTTGGGGAAGGTGCTCAGATTTCATGCTTGTTATGTCCTTTTATGTCACCGCTGATTGGACATCATAATACACCTCATACTCCATGGAATAATGAGGTAAGAAGTACATTTTGTTGTGTGGATTCTTTGGCTCAATTTCAAAATTGTTTTCGCATGTTTAACATAGGTGCAATGTTGGGAGGATACCTATGTTTGAGGCATCAAGGACATGTTGGTAAGTCTAATTTTCCATTCCATGGTTCCATAAATATGAAAGAGCTAGAGAGAAAATGTAATCTCCCTTTTCAAAGGCTAGTTCTTGAAGACCTTAACCATTTTCTCCCCTTGGGTCTAAGGAGAAAGCAAGGGGAAGATTTGAAATTTGTAATTGCATCATTATTTTAATAGTTATTTCATTTGTATTTATGTATTCCTATTGGGCGATTAGCGCTCCAATAGATGGCTATGTAATTAGGAAATAAAATAAGTATTCATGGCATGTAGGCCCAAGATACTTAATGAACTTTTAAAAGATCCTCTCTTAAGGGGTTGGCCTTTTTGGATTGCATTGTAATAAGCACCCCTCATGTCTATAAAAGGAGGTCGCTTAACCATTTGTGTGCATGTAGTTTTGGTAAATCTATCTTGTTGGTGAAGGCTTGCTTGTTGAAGCACTTTCTCCACCTCATTCAAGGACGAAAACCCTTGAATTGAGTACCTCCAATGGACGAAACCCCTTGAAGAGAGGGTAGTGTGGACGAAAACCCACATTATCTTATTTGTATTGATCTTCATTGCTGATTATAATTAATTACAGCCCTAAGCGACTTGGTTAAGGAGGAAATCTTGGTGTTTGGGCTCTTTCTTCCGAGTGCGAATTGCATGGACATGTTCTCTCTATTTTTCTAAGATGCAATCTATATTTTTATCATCATTTGAAAGCATTGTGGATGTTATTTTCACATCTGAAGTATTTATTTATTTCAGTTATGTAAGGGTTCATCAATAAATTCCTAATTGCAATTGTGGGCTTCTAAAAATCTGATTTCTTGCATATTAATGTTGTTGGTTATTAATCAGAATTTTCTGAGCAATTAGCAAGTTATTTTGAGTGTGTTTGTGCCCTAGAACGGGTGTTTTGTTTCCCCAAGCAAGTCGCCATTTTTGGATAATTAATTGCAGCTATATGAAGGGTTCTTGCAAGGGTTTCTACATTAGCTACAGGTCTGATTATTTGAGTTTTTAAATCAGCTCAGGTCAATTTCAGTTTTATCCCCAAAAGGGATTTTACAGTGGTATCAGAGCTCGGATCTTAAAAGGCCTAGGGTTTCAATGGAAGATTCCAAGGTTGAAGAGTTGATAGCACGACAAGAGAGATTGATGGCACAGCTGAACTATATCACACCAAGAGGAAACAACAACGGTGCATGGAAGGGTAAGATCTCTAATTTTGATGTTACTAACAAACTTTCAGTGAGATCATGGTTGTTAGAATTGGAGGAATACTTGTAATCAAACCCTATGTGTATGGAGGATGCCCTCGAATTCATCCCTTGTCATTTAGAAGAGATAGCAAGTGATTGGTGGTACCATTTAATAGAAACCCAAGGAGAAGAATCGGTTTTGTTTCTTTAATGATTTCAGTCAAAGTATCATAGAAAGGTTTGATGTTCAATCTTGCAAGGATGAGCAAGGTAAGAAATTTTCATTGGTGGAAGATGTTCATATGTCTTCAAATGATTGCTTGCATGTTAGTGAAGTAACAGGTGATGGAGTCATGGATTTTGCGCCCGAGGAAAAAGAAAAATCAGATCTACAAGTTGGGAGAGATAGCTTTGTGGTTGGAGACCTTTCTCCGATTAAACATGACAACAATCAACTTGCTGGTCTGTTTCGGACAGCAGCTCCTAAGAGGCAAATTGAAGGTGTTCGTGGCTCGGGAAAGGATCACAAAGAGACCTCATGCATGTGCCAACAAGGCATGAACGAATGCAAGGAAGAAATTATCCCATCCGGCAAGGGAATCATGTCAAGAAGGAATGTTGCTTTAAACTCAGAATTTTTGAATATTATGGACAGCCCACGGTATGAAGGTATTTCAGTTTTTGCCTATGTATCATTTTAGATTTTTTACCATGGATGAATGGCCAGGAGTGTATGCATATTAAATTACCTAAGCTAATGAAATGAAGCTAACACCTGGTAGCTTCAAACCAAAGTTTATCGAACAAGAACATCATGATTAAAGTTTAATGGAAAGCTAATATGCAATTAACATGAAATAAATCATCTAACTACAAGCCATTCCTACTAAAATGTATGATTTCCTTTAAAACTCTGAACCTATGAAGATCATAAGCAATCAAATTTATGTTGTTGCTTCAAGATGATGAAAGAATCTCACTAAAATGGCTACAAGGCCATGTTTAGATCTTTCTTTACTAATCAAGCATGAAGAATGGATGCAAAGATGAGCAAGCTATTCCATTAATGGAGAAAGACTCTTAATCATATGCTTTATGATAATACTAGCAAAAGTATGGTGTAAGGTGTGAAGGAGCTTGGTCCTTTATATAGCTTTCCATTTGGGAGAAGCTTGAATCCCAATGAATGTGGGATAAAGAATAAAGTAGATTTAGACTTGTTAAGCATGCTTAGAAGAATTAACAAGTGATTAACAACTCATGGTAGTTGGAGATGATTTAATTAATCAACTAGGATTAATTAAAAGGTTTAAAATACATTTTTAGGCTATTTGGAAATGATTTAGGAGGAATTTGATATGATTTGAAGCATTTAAAAGCAAGATTTAGTCAATAAAAGGGTTTATTGATTAAATACATTGTTAAAAAGGCTTAATTAACTCGTAGTAGTTAATTAATCAATTGGAAGAGGATTATAACTAACGAAGTGTTGTTAATTGACATTCGGAATGTGATAAAGGCTAGTTAATTAACAAAGTGTCGTTAATTGACCAAAATAGAGGGAAATGTTAGTTAATTAGCGGGAAATCACTAATTGTAACGAAAATGATAGGAAAGAGATAGTGCAATCTTAGTAATAAAATTGCGTAAGCAGATCTTAGGTGTCTACATTTCAGCCCACGGGAATTTCTGAATATTATGGGCAGCCCACGGTACGAAGGTATTTCATTTTTTGCCTATGTATCATTTCAGATTTTTTACCATGGACAGTTGGTTAGGAGTACTCATGTTTCATGTACATTGAATTCTCTTTTGTCACAGCTGGCTGAACACCTTTGTGCACATCATACTTCATGGGGTAATGCGGTAAGAAGTGTTGATTTTTGCAAAGAACATATAGGCACTTGGGCTCAATTTCTATGGTGTTTTCACAAGTGGTATATAAGTGTTATGATGAGTCCTTCAAAAGAAGGAATCCCTGATTTCAAAATTAGTATGGAAGGAAATAATGGTGATTCTAATTTTCAGTCTCATATGTGGTTAACCCATGATCCCATAATAATGGGAAAGCTAGATAGAATGGAGTGGATGGGCAGCATTCTTCCTATAAAATGTGGCACACATCACTCAATTTGGGTGAAGATTCTTCTTCATGACCAAAGGGACACCATGCTTATAGAATACATCAGTTTATTGGAGAAGAATTGGTAAGAGGGATGGAACAAAAAAAAGTTGGGATACTATTTACAACTTGACAAATAATAAAATATTTGCAATAAATGATATTTTGATTTTCCTGGGGTAAAACCCAAATAGGGAAGCGAACTAAAAAACAAAGATAAATTGCAACCCACTTGTCCAAATCACACGAAATTTTATAGAAAGATTGTTGAGATGATAACAAACACTAAAAAATATTTTTGGGATCTTTCTGAATAATAAATAACTGCCAGTAAATTTCAGAATGCCCTCAACTGCTGAAATATTTTAAAAATTCATAACTACCTAAATACAAAAGATAAAAATCCGATTTTTTTGAAAATAACATCTACAACATATATTGAAATGATCTCGACCTCCAGATCTAAAAATAGGGACTTGGAAACCCTAGAAATATTAGTTGCAATCTCCTAGGGTTGACATCAGCCCATGAAAGGGGCTAGCAACCCTCTGAAAATCCTCCAAAAGTTGTGCCAAACTTGCCCTAAGCATTGGGAAAAGTCTGAAATGCAAGTGGCTGAAATATATGGGCAAATGATCTTCCACAACCTCTGAAAATAAACTCTGAAAAACCTACCTAAAAACCCAGTAGAATCTGCCTGAAAATTTGCTTTGAATGGGTTCCAAAATAGCAAACTAGGGTGGATCTTTTACCACCGAAGAGTGCCCTACTAACTAGGAGTGGATCTCTCACCACCGAAGCTAAGGTTCTTGTGGGATTTTACTCCACAAGTAAAGGAAAAGTGGAAACAGCAGTTGCTCCAATATCAAGATATGTGTGAGTGTAAGAATGAATCATTTTCTCCCCCAAGTGCTTCCTTTTATAACTTTTCATTACCTTTTTCCAAGTTGGGAACTCCGTATGGGACTAAAAGTGACTTAAGTGACCCCAACGAAGAACTAGAATAATAAAGTACCATGAGCCCTCCCTTAACGACAAAATATAACAATTATTTCCACCAACTTGCTTAATACTAATGCCAACGCGAAAAAACATAACAAATAAGCAAGGGGGTAATCAATCATCCATACCCAATAACCTCAAACGTCATTAGCCCCTCGGGTACGACCAAGGATAAGACTAAAAAATGGCCCTTAGGCCCTCGATGAAGGAATGGGGACATTACATTGGAGTTTTGTTGGCTAGATGTTCTACACAACTGAAAACCTAGGCAGTCATGAGATAAATCTCCCTCATTTACTGGTGAGGCTCCCGTGTAAGATTTTGTCAATTATATTTTCTAATATCTATCTGTTGGTTTTACTTTAACTGCGTAACTCATGAACCATAGCTAGGCAATTTTGCAGCAAGTAAGTAGCTGTAAAAAAAAAAAAGGAAATATCTGTAGAAGATAAGATAAGATAAGATAATGTTATTAATGTCCAACACATGACCACAAAAGTAGGTCAATGGGGCTGTAGAGTACAAAGCAAACAAACCCAGCAAGAGGACCCAAACGGGTCACCCGAAATACAATGTGAGAAGGAGAGGAGGAGAAGGAAACAACAGAGGCCGAGAGGCCAGAAATGAAGAAAAGAGAGATGACAGTGTGGGGAGGGAGCGGAAGAAGGAGCAACATCCCCAACAACATCACCTAACACCTGAGGCCAAATGGGAGTAACTCGCAGTGCGCCGACGACAAGAAGCAGAGACTGTGGAATGCCTGGGGAGCTGACGTCCGGGAGGAAGGCGGGGCCACAAAGTAGGCCCGGTGGATCGCTGTCCATGTGGAGGTGCCATGGGACATGCCTGAGATAAGGAGCCTCGGGTGGAAGGAACGGAGTCACGGGACCGGACGGACCTAGGCTGGGGGTCTAAACACGTGACCAAATGCCGCTTAGCACCCCTCACCGGAGAGAGCAACGGGAAGAAGGAAGTGATCAACCTAGTAGCCATCCGTCGGGGGGGAGGATGGAGGAGCCTTGTCCCGGAGCTTGATGGCCTCCTGAAGGTAGAGGGCAAGACATCTCTGATCATAGTATCTGAAGAAAGTTGTGAAGGAAGGAAGCTCACGGAACAGGCAATGGAATCGCCCACAAATCTCATAGTAAACAGGACATCTGAAAATGAAGTGTTCTTCGGTTTCAACCTCCTGGAGAGAGCAAAGCAGGGAAGTCCGCTCCGAGCGGTCTAAGTGGTGGTCAATCTCAATACGGAGTTGATGTGAGCCCACTCGAAACTAACCCAAAGAGATAAGAAGGACCTGCAACCAATGTCGGGAAATGTACATGGGTCTGAAGATGACCCCATCACAGATCTCGAGAAAGTGTGCCGCATAGAATGACATCTTCGGACGCAACCCCCCCGGGGGGTTGGTCCATGTGTGCTGGATGAACTGTCTGTAGATATCATCTCTGATTATCCTATGAAGATCATGTTGGTTGGGTAACAGGTGGGCAGGGAGCATCCAGAGAATAGCTTAAGGGTGGGAGACGGTCCATCTGGATGCCAATAGACTCGAAGAGACGTGAAATGCAGGCATACTAGCAGCGAGAATGTCTAATGTGTTACTGAGGAAGCGATAGCTTCAAAGGAGCAGTAGGCAAGATAAGTGTACCTATCCTTGTCAACAGAAGAACTAGAATACCCCCGAATACGGTGCAACAGCAACACAAGGCTGAAGATGGTCTCCAACCGAAAAGGACGAGCCCCAAACTCAGCGAGGATAATGTTGTGAGGAACAAATTCTTTGCACCTGATAATGCGTTTAAGCATGAGGATCTGGACGTGCTCGATAGTGTCCCAATCTGAGTACAAAAGAGAGGGACCCCAAACTTCCGAACCATACAGAACCGTGGGCTTAACCAGGGAATCAGAGAGGGACATCTTGGAAGGAATGTCCTGAAAGTGGTGGCTTAGAGTACTGTCTCTCAAGAATCGCCAAAGAACCATAGGTCCCTTATTGACCCGGGGTCGGATTAGCTTCCCATGTTTTTTAATGTAGTTTTCCATTTCAGATAGAGAATCCGCAGGTAGGTATCAGATGCATGCTTTCAGATCTAAATCTCCACACATTTAAAAAAGAAGTGGAGGTCGGAAGTCCAAACAATTAAGAACCATCACCTCAGCATTAAAACCCAGAGAAACACAGGTGAAGCTGCACGATTATCACAGGCTAATAGTTGGCTAAGGCATAAGCTGCCTTTGTTTGCCCTCAAAAGAATCAGAGAACTATGTCAATCAAAGAGAAGATCGTAAATCAGACACCTGGTGCAAAAGGCACCAAGGTCACCTTCCTGTATGTGATCCAAGAGAAGGATCCTAGAAAGCTCATTATATAGATGTTTGCTTCAAATAAGGTAGGAGAAAGGAAAGGTCAATTTGGTTGACACCAATGGTACTCCTCATGAAGTCGGACATACAACAAAAAGAGCGAAGGTAGCCAAGAACCTCCTCTTAGAAGGCGTATGCATGGCACGTAATGAAAAGTCTCAAATTTGCATCTCAAGAAAATGTGGAAAATTTTTCTGGAACAGAAAAAAGGGTGATTTAGATAATCTCACGAAACCAACAGTTATGGACGCCTGGAAGAGCAGTGGAGCAAGCCTCTTGGAGTGATAGCCCAAAGAGTGAGGATCGTGGTCGGTAGTCTGGTAAGACACCTTCTTGGCAGCAAAGCAATGTCCCCAAGCTCTACAATGCTTAATCGAGGAACTCAGATGGCTTCTAGTGATATTTTTATATTCATAGAGCTCTGGAGAGTTTGTGACCCAACAGGATAGTCCTGTAATTGCACTTGGGGTCACACAGTGGGCCCCGACTATGTAGAAGTGTTTTTGACCTAGTATGTCAGGTGGGACCATGAAATCATGGAAATTACCTGTTCAAACCATCTGATCGATGAGGTACCACACGTATTGCTTATTTTCAGTTATTTGTCTTTGTTGGTTAGCGAAATTGAAGGATTCTAAGTAATGGAACACTTCCTCACAGTGCTTCACTGGAGTACTCGTAGCATTTGAATGTGCATTCAACACACCCCTGGTGTGGGTGAAAATTTAGACAAAGGGAGGGAGTTGGGACCCTGAACTTGAAATTTAAAAGCTGGCACTGAAAGCCTCACTAAAGAGTGGAGAAAGGGATGTTAATCATGGAATTGAAACAAAGAACATGAGAAGAGTAAATAAAAGATGAGAAAAGAATGGTAAAATAAAAAACCTCAAGTTTTTTTCAGGAGAATGGATAAGTGACAGACAAACTCTCCTTACGTTATTTTCACATTTATAAATACATTCTCGCCACTCATGTTCCTAGGAGGATACCGATAAAAACCTTGCTTAAACAGGGGAGGGAGGGAAGCACCCCTCAGGAAAGTAATTAGTTTCCGATCTAAAATTGGAATGCCACGTCGTACTTTATGTTCATGCGGGTCATGTACCATGTTTGAATCAGGGTGGAGTGGGTGACATGGGAGAAGGAACTCGTGGCCGCCTCATTTGAAGACCGATCATGTGTTTTTGTGTGTGCTAAAGTTGATCTCAAAAGTGTTTAAATGGGGTATGCCTCCTCGAGATCCAGCAAACTATACGGAATGTAGGAACATGTCTTATCCAATAAATTGTCAATAATCTTCACAAGTTTTAAGCTTTGACTATAAATTTAGGGGGGTAATGTGCTTTCACATGATAGCCTTGAGGGAAAAGTGAGTGTACCGCATAGTCAGCAAGAGGACATGTGGCGATCATTTTACAACTCGGATTATGTAAGGAATCAAGTTGGGGAAAAGTCATGACAAGCTGAAATGGGGCGACACTTGTCTCACCAGTTTAATAATGGTATATCCCAAGAGTGAAGACCCCAAGATTCAGGAGAGCGATGAATGGCATCCAGGATCACAAGGTCTTCGAGATTCACGAGCCAAGTGGACACAGTGAGGCCAAAGAGAAGTCAAAGGCTTGGGATACCTGAAACCTTAAATTGAGACACGTGGTCCAATTACGAAAAATATGGGAGTCCAAAACTGAGACACGTGGTCCAATTATGAAAAATATGCAGTCCAAAACTGAGTACGGGCATTGAAGTCCAGTTACAGATGATGATATGAAAGTCCTGAAAACTGAGATATGCCAGCATAAAGGTCACCTGAAGGGGTCTCCAATCTGGGCCGTTGTGGAAGTCAAATGCAAGAGGAGACTGGGGTAAGTAGCAGACCCAATAAAGGTGAAGATAAACGAGGGGAGACACATAGACCAATCCTTGTGAGGCAGGCTTATCCAAAGAGAGTACACTCATCCTCCGCGACAAGGGGGAAATAACCTGCCCCGAAGAGTGTGACTAAACAAGAAATACCTACACATGTATGACCCTCTAACACTTTAAAACTTGAGTCTCATGTCTGCAAACGAAAAAGCCAGTAGTAACCACTGATGTTCGACAGAGGGCGAACCGGGCTCGCATGTGTCTCCGTAACAAAGAGAAGGTCCGAGAGACCTAAAGCATCATGGAGGAGCCCTTGAGCAATTTCAAATGGTGGGACCCAATTTTGATGGCACATGCGATGAGAAACAGCTCATGTTCCGAGCGTTGTCGGGAACCGTTTTCTAGCACTAGAGCTCCATCCATGAGCTCAAAGTTGGTGACTAATTTTGAATTAACTGTCGCGTTTTGAGTTTCAATTCAGCTTGATTGAATCATGCCCAAATCCCCTATTGTATGGCTTCACATGACAAAGAATCCACATTAGATTTCATGAGTTGGCAATCTAAATGTTGGATAGGGAATGAATAGATCCACAAGGGAATCCTTACAAGATAAAGAGGCACAAAGTGGACGCTTGGAAACCATTAGATGATTTAAGTTTGAGATTATCGATAGAGCCTTGACTTGATAACACATAATGAGACTCAGATTACATACTCAAAGTCCAAGATCTAAACTAAATGCACCTGGATATCCTCCAAAAGCTTTGATCTGTAATTGCCACTTGGGATGCAATGGCTAGGGGGGTCGAAAGAGGGAGGCTAGTAAACAATCCTTTGAAATTAAGTTGTTAGTTGTTCTAGTTTAGTTTAAACGTCGGACTATCAATCTGCACAATGAGCAAGATGTGGTTGTGTCCCATCACAATTAATTACAAAAACGGTAATGGATCTTTTATCAATTAAACTTGATTTTGCAAACGCAAGAAAGGAGTCGTTATGTTCACTTATGCACCTATATATCTTCTCTTCTCATTTATTTAGATAATTGTCATGTTTTGATTTCATTAAAGAGCTAAACACTATAAACTTGTTTCATTAATGAATGCAAACTGAGCAAACACTAATTTGTGTAGTTTGAGAAAGCATTGTTTAACATTTTATGCTTGATTGATTAGATGTGCCTAGGTAGTCTGGGGAACATTGCATGAATTGGATGGTAGGGTGAAATCTTGAATTATGTTCATTATAACTCTTGAATTTGGTTGAATTGGCAAAACTGGTCATGTCATCATTCTTACCCTGGTTTATAAATTGTAAAGAAGGTTGTGTTTGCAATTGAATCTTATGCATGCGGAGGTGGAGGGAGATATTCAGAGCTAGGTAGACTCTCACCCAAGATTTGCGAGGGTTTGGGTAGTGAACGAGGTTCTTTAAATCTTGCTTTCCATCATATCAAGGTGTCAATCTTTGCTCTAGCTTAGTCTTAAGATGGGAGCCACAGTTGTCCTGTGTTTTTGACCACCTGGGAAAAATTCACTTGAAACTTCACGAGAGGAACGGTGATAGTCACGAGTGTCAAAAAATTCTAGCTGTGAACCTGGATCCAAGACACCCCCCAAGTCAGCCTATTCGACCACGTAGCAGTCCTACTCCTAGTCCTTCTAGTAAGAGTCCATAGAGCAACGAGTGTCATCCTTCGAACCTGTAGCTGTGATTTAGGAAGAAAAAGATACATTCAGCAAAACATCAAGACCAATATCTCAGAGGAAACCAGGTTTTTCAAGCAATCTTAGGAAAAGGGCTCACGAAATCAACCTTTCTAAGACAGAGTTCATAATCGGAGTTGTGATCAAAGCCACGAACCAGTCAAATGATGCACGAAAATGGTGGGAAACTTGAGCCATGAACCGGTGAGAACCGTGCTCAGTCACGTAATCTAGGAAGCCATTCTGAAACAGATTTGAAGGTAAATAAGGGCATCAAATTTATCAGAAATACGACACAGAAGGCTTTTGACAAGCCAAATGAGTTTTGGTAACGAATGTTTACCAGGGTCGTAGATTTTCTGCATGAAGTTGTGAGAGAGGACCTAGGCAGTCATGAGATAAATCTTCCTCATTTACCAGTGAGGCTCCCGTGTAAGATTTGTCAATTAAATATGCTAGTATCTATTTGTGGGTATTACTTTAACCATGCAGCGCATGAACCATAGTTGTATAGTTTTGCAGCAAGTAAGCAGCTATTAAATAAAAGAAATGTGTGATGAAGAAGGAAACAATAAAAAACACAGGAAAGAAAGAGGGAAGATGTGCAACCCAATCAATAGATTACAGAGTTGATTGCATGCACATAGATAGAACCAATAGATATTAACACAAAATTATAAGCAAAGGCAGCTTTCAGATCTAGATCTAGAATAACACAGTTTATAAGTAGATCTGAGAAAAAAGTTAGAAACAAAATGCACCGTGACAAAGTTCTTCAGAAATCTGCTCTTTTTTATTCCTTTGCTTCAAATAGTTATCAACAGTTTCAGCACAAAGTCTGGAACACAAGAATGTTGCTTACAAATTCTGATCATTTAACACGTAGGTTCTTCCTCTATTTATAGCATGTAGAGGGGAAATTTCAAATAGGAAGCCTTTAGTGAACTGGCACATGTAGAAGTCGGAAAAGGGAAACAACTGGCAATCTCCCTCCTCGAATTCCTCTTTGCATGACATGCATAACTTGCAACTGAAGATAGAACCTTCTATTTTGCATGTATGCCACCTATTTCCAAATAGTTGACTTCTTCAAGTAATGGCTTTTAAACCAATCACTTAAGTTTTATAATTTAATTGATCGCTCAATTACTTTGTTGGAGGAAATGAGAGAAAGAGGAGAAGAAATAAGAAGAAAGCTGCAACCCTCTCAGTCTTGTTCTTTTTTCAAATTACTGCATGCAATTGATTCTTTTGCCTTTGATTCTCACCAAACTGGATCTGGAAGCGGCTGGATCAGAAGCAAGTGACTATGATTTGCTTGCGGGAATTTTCTTTGACTTGTCTTCCCTCTTATCCTTTGAAGTTTTTGCAATTCTTCTCCAATACATGCATCAGTGCAATGTTTGTCGTAAATAATTCAGACAAAACTCATCATTTATTATTTTTAATTGCATATGAGCAATTAAAAATTCTGGAAAGCACTCCAATGTAAATGCAAGTATATTCAATGAAGGCATCAACTAAAAGATTGGGAGCACATGCACAAGATCCTGGTAGGAATTGTCTACGTACTGACTTCTACACAGGTTGCGTAAAAAGAAACAAGAGGATGAAGTTTTCGCCGGAAGCCTATTAGCAATCTGGATCAAGATCTGTGATCTCCGATGTCAGCAAATCTACAAGTCGGTGCATAGATTCCGTCGAGCCTATGTCTCGTTCATCCCGACTTCAGCAAATGGCTAGAAGCAATGCTTTGATTCTGAGCAATTCTTTCTTTTTCTTTCATAGCCATGAATTCTATACAATCGGCTGCAGATCTGAAGATTTCTTTAGATTCGGAGGATAATTCAATGTATTGGACATTGATTTAAGTTCCCTTTCTCTTATATAGCACCTGTAATGAATACCTGCAATTACTTCAGACAAAGACAGCAGTCCATGAACATGAACACTTGATTTTTATCATAAAAATCTGCATATATCAAGCCTACTACCCCAAAATTTGAGGTTTTGTTTGCATGCAAAGCAAGCATGAATATTTTTCAACTTCACCTGAGCACCTGTACCACTATGTAGAAACTCATTAATCAGACTCAAAATCAAGCTCCTTCCAAACCTAGGCTCCAAACTTTGAAGCTTTCCCAGCAGTGGAAAATAACCTTCAATTAGGAGCCAAAATTCCTCCTTAATTGGGCACCAAAACCTGCCTGGGCTGCACTTCTCATGCAAAAAGAATTAATTAATCTCATCCAGTATGGCAGCCCATTCTTATATAACCTCCAGCATGCTATTTTTAATAATTGTCTCTTCCTATTTCTGGCAATTTAATTAATTAATAGTCATGTTTATTCATCCAATTTGGGAGCCCAAGTCTGCATGCTGTTGGTTATTTTTTAAATTATTTATTTTATTTATTTTTAGCATGCATCCTTGACTTCTCCTTAGCTCTTCCATTTGCATTGACTTTCCTTCGATTTATGGTGTCAAAATTGGGTGAATAAACCATTAATAAATATTATTAAATGCATTTTTATTCACCCAAGGTGGGTCGCATTTTTTGGCAAGAGGAATTGCTAAAAATAAGAAGTCAACTTGATGGGAATTTCCACCCTGCACTGCAGCTCCAAAAATCCCCTCTTCCACTTAAGTTATTTGACTTTCATAATGAGAATTTTTACCCTACAAGGCAAATAAGAAATTCCCGCCTGCCTGCCACTACCAAAATTCCCACTGGCAAATTAAAACATCTCCCAAAAAGTGTGACATGCATTAAAAATAGCTTCCTTTGATAAAGTGCGACTTGCATGGGTGAATAAACCTCTTTGGTGGGAAAAATTAGCCTGTTAGGCAGGTAGAAAATTCCCATCGGTAGTTTAAGTGATTTTTCTTTTATAATGGAAATTTTTAACTTGTAAGGCAGGTAAGAAATTTCAGTCTACTTGCCACCTCTAATATTCCCATTGCAGCGTAAGTGATTTTGACTTCATGGAAAAAAGTACCCTACAAGGCAGGTAAGAAATTCCCGCCTGCCTCCCACTTCTAATTTTCCCATTGCAACTTAGATCCATTTATTCCAAAAAATGCGATTTGCCTAGGAGAGGCTTTCTGTGCTTGATTCCATCCTTTTTGGCCAGAAGTTTGCTTTAAGACTGATTCCTTCTGGTGCAGTGGTCGTAAATGATCTCCAAATATTCCAGGCAATTAAACAGACTATACAGGACAAAGAATAGACCCAGGGGAATTAAACAGAAAGACCACAGGGAAAACCACAGAAAAATGCAAAAGAAATAAATAAAAACAAAAAACATTGTCAGAAGTCACAGACAAAGCTCTGAATTCATTCCTGGTGAAAACCCTATTGAGATGTGTGAATACTGGCATGCAAAACTTCAACAGAATTCAACTGGAGCACAATTTACTTCAAACGGGCCATTATTTATTCATTAAATAATTAACTAAAAATTTCCCACAGACAAAACTTGGTGGAGGGATAAAATGAGTTTCGGCATCTGGGTATTTGTCGAAATTGGCTCATATGATTCACTGGGAATATCTTAACATAATACAGACATCTTTTGGCAATAAAAACACAAAAAGACCCGTTGTTTTAAAAGAACGAAAAAATTTTAAACATGGTGTAGTCTTAGATTTCAGGATAAAATCTGGGGACACCAATTTCAATGGTTGCAAACATTGGGGGAGTTCACCCTCAAATATCATGATAAAGAACTGAAATTTTGTGACCAAGTTGGAGAAATAAAAATTCATGGCGTGAGGAAAGAAGTGAATGCTGAAGCAAATCTTTGGGAATCACATGGTGGGCTGCTCTCTTGCATAACAACTGACTGGATGTAATAACCCTTTTTGGGGGTTATTATTAAATTTATAGAATTCTGATATGAAAACTGCAACAGACTAAAAAATACGAACAGCAAAATAAATCCTCCAAACCAAGAAGCCAAATTCACCCGAAATCTTCTAAAGACAATATTAAATTGATTTCCAAAAATTTGGAACAAGTTCAGACCCAAATCAATTTGTTGGGAGCAATTTATTTAAATCTGAAAATGCAATTGCAGACTGGTAAATCGCAGTTCCTTAAATAAATTCGATTCTCCCAAATATGGCATGGAAATGTGTGCAAAATGCAAATTTAGCCTTTTAAGGCAAAAGCGACCTAATCTAGATGAAAGAACTGAAATTATTTGCTTCAAAACAATTAAATAAATTCCCTTATGCAAGTCGCACTTTCTAGAAATGCACAATTAAAATCAGATTTGACAAAAGAGCTTGAATTGAATAATCTTCAATGAATCCACAAATGTTTTAAGTCAAACTCAAGAGGTTTCCGTCCCCTTGAATCGATCTCTACTTGGGTTTTCGTCCTAATAGGCAAGAAATGAGAATAAACTCTCAATTTCGAATGATTACAAGGCAAGTCAATATCCCATAATGATGCCCACATCCCCTATTTATAATACTTTCAAGCCTTGGCGCCAAAATATGAAAAGGCATGACCTTTCTATACCCCATGACCTTTCATGTTATTTTTCTCCACCATGGCCGACCCATACACTTATAATTATTTATTTAATAAGAACATACAAAATATAATACAAACTATATTATATTCTTCTTCCTTTATTCTTCTTTTATATTATTTCTTCTAATCATGAAGAAGGTTTGCCCGGAATTCCAAATAGTCTTCAATTTTGGAGAAAAGGGACATTACACTGGAAAAATATTATCATTGCTAGTAATGTCAAAAATCAGCTTGCCAATGACATCATGGAAGGAGTTTGCAAGAAGAAACTTGGGACATCTGTTTTGGGGCAGCAAGGCACTTATAATCAAAAAATTCTCTACAACGAGAATTGCTCATAGTTGGTAAGAATGTTTATTATTATAAAGTGAATTCCGAGGAGTATACTGGGGTGAAAAACACCACTTTCAAGTTTCAACCATAGATATAGAGTTGGTTTGAGTCAAGTCCAAGTTGACTATGGCGTGAAGATTCCGGATGACCTTATAAAAAACAAGGTAAAGGCTTCTACTGATTTTTACAATTCTTGTGTTTTGTTTATAAGGAAACTTATGCAGAGGCATCTGAAGTTTATTGTGCCTTCTAGCACCATAATGAAACGTGAGTTGCTACAAAAAAGGCCACATCTCTAACTTACAGCAATTAGGGGAGTTGTCTTGGGTTGACAAAATGGGAAAATCCTTGTATCCCATGGATACAATTGTGTGGACAGCTGCCCCATGTATTGAAAGGAATTACCATGTCATTAAGGTACTTTCCGCTATTGATTCAAAAGAAAGTTTGTTCGGCTACGTTGCTTATGTAATGTCCCCTTTTTTGAATTAGTTCCAAATGAAGACTTCTTTCCATTTTTCTTCCTATGACCAAGAAGAATTTGAGCGAGGGAAGTATGTGTGTTTCATTTATGTTTTCTTTCATTGCTATTAATGCTTCTTTTTGTATTTTCCCTCCTGAGGACAGGTCGGCTGGGCTAGAGAGCTCATAAAGACCAATTAAAAATCAAAGCAAGCGCTTAAAGAGGTCGGTCATCAGGGGGAAAAAGTCACCCTTATGACTCTTGGTGGCAAAATGGGAGGATATAAAGGTGGATCGAATGGCCTAAGAAAGGTTATGCATGTTTATTTCAAAAATTGATTTCATGGGTTTGTGCACGTTGTGCCCTACTCTCCACTGAAGATGAAAACCTTTTGTGTGGCTCTACTTTGAGGACGAAACCCTCATTGGATCCTCTTGAGGATGGAAACCCTCAATAGTCACAACACTTGGGGACGAAAACCCTCATTTGTTGCATTGATGGCTTCATACAGGAGTCACAAGTGGACTTAACTAACAGATTTCAAAACAGGAAGGTATTCATCCGTGCTTAGGGCACTTCTACTTCAACTACGGCATTTTCTAGGGTGTTGGCACCCTTCCTTCTTTGGAGTGACCCACATGGGAAGTTTAGGATCAGTTTTGAGGGGGGTTTCCATGGTTGGAAAAATCTGATTTCACTTTCATTGGATAGCCGGTCTCTTCAAGATCATTTTGAGCATTGGTTTGTGTTGAAACTCCAAGTATTGATGGAGTTATGAATTTTAGAAGTTTTAGCTATATTTGCACTTAAAATAAATTTATAAAATACACATTTGCTCCAAATTCCATCTTGCTGGTTTTATTGAGTATTTGGGATATTCTATGTTAATTTCCAGCCCATATTGCATGTGAATAGTTGCTCCTAAGTGCTGGTATTGTTTGTTTCCCTAGAGGGATATTAATTAATGTTTTAAGCTGATTTTGATAGCCTAAAGTGTAATTTCCAGTTCACTGCTAGGTTTTCTAATATTGTTGGATCTGCTATTATAAAAATCAGGTTATTGTCAGTTGTGGTTGGTGCATTTTCAGATCTAATTCTTAGGGTTTGTGGCCAAACCCTTATTTTTCGGTTTAATCCCTAAAAAGGGACAGTACAGAAGTCAAGTACACCCATCCTAAAAATATAACTAAAGCTAGGACACATCAATTAAGAGGATAAATTTCGAAACATGAAGCATGTATAAGCATAAAAAGTTTGAAAAGAGAACAAATATTGGCTTAAGAGACAATAAAATATTCTAGGTTCAAAATTTGTGAACAATGAATAGAGAATGATTCAGAGCTTTTTCTTCTAGAAATAGAAACATTAGCCCAGCTGGTAAACAAAAATCCTTTAATTTTATACTGTTGTTGAGAATAGGCAGCACAGAAATGACATTAAAACATGCTGCAAAATTATTGTCATGGCATGGGGACATTAACCCCCTTTTATTCTTTTATCATTACTGACTATGTTTCAGGCCCCTATGTATAGCTAAATCTTGTTATAATTTAGGCATGTACTACAGCAGTAGAGAAGTTTATTGGAAGCTGTTGGGACAGGTAGCAACCAGCATTGAGATTTTATTGCTAGCCTTCATAACAACGAGCAATAAATCTCAAAACCAATTTATCAAAAGCTAATAATACATGCACAAAAAACTATGATCATATATAATAATAATACTATGTGACCTAAAACAGTAAACAATGAGTAAATAACAAAAGGGGGCTAATATCCCTATCAACACTGAAGGTACTGAGGCCTACGATCTCCAACGTATGGAATTGATATTACTGACTTGAATAGAGTACAAACCCAATCAGCTAATGCCATCAGAAATCACTAGAGTCAATCTCAAAATGCCCATCCATGTTTGTATCCTTTATATTGAAGCAAATCAACACATAATAGTCTAACTCATGTAAGAAAGGAAAGCTTAGAGAATGAAAAAAATTCAGCAATGATTCTGGCTAAGAACTCACCTTGATTGAACTACTAGACCTCCAGGAATCCACAGATGAACTTGCATTTTCTACAACTGCTGCAACAACCTCATCTGTGTCTTCTGCTGCTGCTTTTCCAATAATAGTTTTTCTTCTTTTTAACAGAAACTTGATAAGTGCAGTCAGAGAATTACGATTTAGCTTTCCATTTGAACATTTACTTTTTTCTTCATCTAGAGATAGGGATGCACCTTCCGCCTCATCCAATGCATTAAAGAATGTCTTGGTAAGATGTTCAGACAACGTACCAGAAGAAGATTCAAAAATGTGCTCAGATGAACTATCATTGGAGCTCTTTGGAAACGTTAATGAAGGATATAAACACAATATTGCATTAATATCCAGTGTAGATGCCAAAAATTGTTGCATGGACTCCTCGTAGCTCTCATTATCAAAAAGATATTTCCCATACCTGTTTCAATTTTCTTATCAAGCACTAATTTTATGGAGGCAAGTATCACATTTTATAACAACCTGATAACCAGCACAAGCATGAGGCATAAAAGCAAGTTGGCAAGCCTAAGCAGAACAAATAAAGAGGATAAACTTTCAATGATTTTTGACTGTCTCTATATCTTGAGTTGTTGGCAATTGAGAGTCACATAAGAAGACTCTTTGCACAATAATTCTAATCTCTCAAATCAACATTGTAAAATTTTGAATTAAGTTGCTTTTTGAGGAATGTGAATTTAACTGACTTGGCTAACGAGTGTCACACAGAACACAATTTACAATTGAAATGAATACAAGTAAACAAAATAATATGTACAGAGATTGTTAATGCATAAAAGAATACTGCATGTAAAAGTAATTGTTGGGGCTTCTAGTCACAGCCTAGAAAGGTTAGCATAATATCAAAATCACTAGCTTGATTTAGTGAATCTTACTATAATTGTAACACAGCATACTAAAATAACACATAACAACACAATCATTTGAAGATGCATTGACAATCAAAGTTTATTACCCACTCTAATAGTTTATAGAATTTAATATCAGACTAAATTATCAATAATGTCATCCAAAAAGGAATCTAAGAAGTCTTTAACATTAAAGAAACCTGCAAATCATAATTTGGAGCATTGAAAATAAAATCTTCCAAAGAGAAAGGATTACTTATGCCTGGTTATGGTTAAACAATAAGAATCAATGTCTGTTTGTGAAGTTCCAAACAGCATTAACATTAAGATCTCTGATGATCTATTTCCAAATAATTGTTGTTCCAAGGGATTAAAGATATTCCTCTTTTATCACCTAGAACATGCAAAAATGGCAGTACAGAATCCTTTCCAATAAGGTATAATTAGAGCAAATGTATCCTTGCCACCTGCCTTAATCCTCTTCAACAGGTGTGTTTATCCCACTCCCCACTTCCAGATATTTCTTAGGCACCCTAAATACGAGAAATGTGACGGATGGATTGGATGTCCCTGTGTTTCTCTACATAATAGTGACATTACTAGAGTGTTCTTTTTCTATCCAGAAATAAAAGAGTCAAAGACCTTTATTTTAATAGTGAAAAAACAGTTACAAACTAAACAAAAACTAAGCCTCATACTAGAAGTGTCCCAAGAGCACTGATTACAAAGAAATGACAGAATGAAGACACGTGGCCTTCTGGAACACTCTTCTTCAGCTAAGTTTGACTTTTCCAAACTATATCATATCATACTTGATCTTAGCTTGACTTTTCTGAAATCAAATTTAATCTTTAAGTTTACTTTATCAAAATCATATATCCTTTCACTTTTTAAGATCAACTTTGATCCTATCTTTGCATTCCTTGCTTTGCAAAAGCCATCTTACCTTTTACATAATCATATCTGATTTTTATGCCAAGAGGCGTTCCTACAATGGCAGCCAGGTATGTAATGGCATGAGTTGTTCACATTTATTCTTGACATTAAATTTGACACCCATTGAAGGTCACTTAAAATTTTTTCCTTTTCCTCAAAGAATTCATTCAGAAAATAAAAATGTCTTGGCTATATGACAATGTTTGGGTCCATTTTTTCTCAACTCAGAGTTTTCCGCTTGAATCTAACAGTTTATCTTATCTTATCTTATCTTATCTCTCCAGAGTTTTGCCCGTGGTTGTACTTCTACAACCAAGAAACCTGTACTTCCAAACTGCAATTGAACAATGGAAGAATAGCTGATACAAAGCAAAAAGGTGTTAAAAATGCTTTGGAAAACCATCTCTAATACCAAACTTGATCTGACAATGGGAAGTTTTATACCAAAATGTTTGTTTTCTCCATTTTCGAATCCTTTATTAATTTGTCTCAATTTTCCATAATCTCTTTGAAATATGTAAAAATTGGCCCAATTTTTATAAAATCAGTATTAAATCTAGATTATAGTGCCAAATTTGATTCAAGAAACATTCTAAGTGACTCACTCATAAAATTCCCAATTTTTGGATACTTAATACAATGCTCTCAATCTTTCTTGTAAATGATTAAAATTGGATTTAACTTTGAAACAATAATAAACTGATAAAAACAGTGAACAAAATGATGAAAAATGCAGAAGACAATGCAAACAACGTGATAACGGAGTTCACCCCGATGTGGGCTATGCCTCTGTAATATCCCCTTGTGGGATATTAATGATTTATTATTAATTACTTGCAAAACAAACAACTTAGAAGATAAACCCTTCTAGGTTTACCTCAACTAACCCTAGTGTCAGCTTCAATACAACCCAAATAGGGTTGGAGTGAGCCAAGGTAAGGGTTTACATGGGCAATCCAGTTGGTATTTACAATCTTTTATCCAATACACTTTGCAGAAGTAAAAATAATAAATAATACTGCTGAAAATTAACTGAAACTTTGGAAATTAATAACTCCCAAAATACTAACTCTTTTGACTTGAAACCAAGTGAAATAGAAAGGGAAAATTATGAGCTTCTATTCACAATAAATATCAAATCTTTCCATGCACTAGAAACCACTCAAAACAGCCCCCCAAAATCCCAAACCCAGTTCCTAGGGTTAAGGTAAAATTTGCAAGATAATTCCAGCACTTTTTCCTTCACTTAAAGAGTAAATAAATGCAGTTCCAGATCTGTAATTAATAAATCTAAAACAACATATTTATAATCACTTCAAAATCCCTTCTAAACACTCTTAGCACATGACCAAACAAGTCGATTTCATCAAGTAAAAACCAACAGCATATAATAAAAGATATTCATCATAAATCACACTCCAAACCCTCAAAGCAAGCTTATATCTTCTCCCAAAAATGGCGCCTTATACATATATAGAGAAATGATTGCAAACACTTATTACTTCAGGCTCATATGGGCACACACACTTCACAAATGGTGGTGTTAATAAACATCTTTTGTTTTGATCATAAGTGGGCATACATCCTTTCTCCAAGCATGAAGATAAGTTTTATAAACCGTCAACATGCCAAAAAAAAAGTAACCGCATCTTCTTTTATAGTTTTTACTTGCACATTCTCCAAAGTTCTCCATCTTTGACGCCATCATCTAGAAAAAAATCTTATTAAAAAATGTGCCTAAAAGTCACCAACAACAAATATTAAATGCATAGGGATTTTAAAAAGATGCCCATATGAGTCGACCCATGCTTAGGAATAATTACTTTGTCTCAAATATTAATTATTAAATGCTTCCAGGAAAATGCGACTTGCCTAGTCACTTGATTTACCTTTTAAAAAAATACATTTATTATTTCAAGGTGAAGTCGAACTTCCCCTTTTATTTTGATTTGCACAATTTATAAAATTTTATTTTAAAATTACATGTGCAAATCAATTTTATCTTCTTTTTAATTTTTTTATAACAAAGGGGGACATTACAGATTTTAAGTGTTTGTTTTCTCCATTTTCAGAATCCTTTATTAATTTGTCTCAATTTTCTGTAATCTCTTTAAAATGTGTAAAAAATGGCCCAATTTTTTATAAAATCAGTATTAAATCTGGATTATAGTGCCAAATTTGATTCAAGAAACATTCTAAGTGACTCACTTATAAAATTCCCAATTTTCGGATACTTAATACAATGCTCTCAATCTTTCTTGTAAATGATTAAAATTGGATTTAACTTTGAAACAGTAATAAACTGATAAAA
Organism: Taxus chinensis; assembly: GCA_019776745.2. Classification (NCBI taxonomy): domain Eukaryota; kingdom Viridiplantae; phylum Streptophyta; class Pinopsida; order Cupressales; family Taxaceae; genus Taxus; species Taxus chinensis. Next base: position 773,095,166 of record CM034153.1, read on the forward strand.
ACAGCGAACAAAATGATGAAAAATGCAGAAGACAATGCAAACAACGTGATAACGGAGTTCACACCCGATGTGGGCTATGCCTCCGAGTCCAATGAAGCTCTTGAACAAATCTATTCTAATGTAAAATCACTTTGAAGTTTGAACAATTACAAATACATCACAACGCTTCTTTGGTTTTTTGATAATCTTTGCACAATCTCTAGAGATTCCCTGGTTCAGTCTCCAACAAATCCCTACAACAAAACTTCTCCAAAATACTCTAAAACTCTGCAAAAATGGGTCTGCAATATTAACAGTTACACTTCAAATACAAAATAGTGCCTTTCATAATGTTCTCTCTCGCCCGTGGTGTAGCAGCTAAGGCTTATCATTTTAGCCTAAACTGTCGAGGTTCAAATCCCCTCTTCAATGCATCCTTTTGCTTGTTTATAGTGCTCAATCGCCCGTATTATGAGGATAAAAGCCATATCCTTGGCTTAATTTAGCAAAGGCCCACATGGCCTAACCGTGGGGCATAAAAATCTAAACTATGGGGTGAGGGGTTCAAATCCCCCACCTCCGCGTTTCATTTTGGATAAGCTTTCACTAAGGCTTCTTTACATTTCGGTGGGTAAATCCCACATCTGTCACATGGTGTTGGGGATAAGGTTTTAAATAGCCTTGGTGGTGGATAGTTGACCATGGCTTTGGCCACACATTGCATTGTTTTGTTACAGAGCTCTCTGAGCTCGGCACTTGACTCAGTGTTGGCCTTTGCATTGGTTGCTCCACATGAACTTGTTCATTGTTGGCTCATCCGTCTAACTCGACATCAGGCACGGTTGGTTGGTTGGTTGTGATCCGTTGTCCATCTCAGCATTGGGCTCGTCGACGGTGAGGTGACTATGCATTTAGTTGGCATGTTGAATTGAATGCGGTGTGAGGTGGCTTAGCCGTGGAGCTTGCATAGCTAACTCAGTGTGGATGATTGTATAGGACTCGATCTAGCCAAGCTGACTATTGAACTTGGTGTGATAGCATCAAGCTAGTTGTGGCCATGTTAAGCTTTGGAAATCTATGTGGTTTAGTCCCACATGCATGCAAAGTTGGTCTTCAAATGGGTTTATAAGAAAAAATCCTCATTGTGCGATGTGAAGATAGGCAACAGGGTCCCCCTCCTGAAAAAGAGTGGACCCCACCGACTGTTGGGGGGCCCCCAGCCAACACATAATGTGGGCCCTACATCAACTGTCGAAAACCGGAGGCTAAAACCAAAAACCAAATATTTGCACGAGCACTGCCACTTGTCACGACATCATTTGTCCACATGTCAAGTTCTCATCATGCCACCTCATCTTTGTGCAACCTGCTCTTATTTTTGCTAGTTGGGGAAAAGCTTCAATGGACTATATCTTTTGCATACGACATCCATTTTATCCCGTTCAAAGGGTGTCGGAAAGCTCTCAACAAGCTCTTATGTTTGCAAGCAATTCATAACACGTGCAGACCATCTGGACTTGTAAGTTGTGATTATTCTCCGGATCAATGTATTAGAAAGAAACATTGGTACACTGCTTATGTTGCTTGCAAAAACCACGCTTTGAATGCATTAGGCTTAGTTAGAGCTTCATTGTGTTGTTACAGCACATTCCTTGATTTCAAAGTTGATCTTCAGCTGTACTACATGTAGCATTGGTTTCATGATTTTGATTAATTCATTATATCTAGAAGTACACTTGCTTTGGGGAGATGTTTTTCTTTTACCTGCAGCTTTGCATCAGTATTGGCTTATAGTTTTTGTATCTAAAACATTAAAAACTAAAATACAAGGCATTTGTCTCGTCTTTCTTTGTAATTTCAGTACTTCATTTTAAGTTGTTTACTGGTTGAACAATAGGCATATTTGGATCACATCTTGTTTGTTCTCCTTTCTTGTCTGCCTTGGCAAATTAGCATACAATAGGAAAAAATGTTTTAATAATTGTTTCCCTTCATTTCAGGTTTGTTTGTTTGGTTTGTGGTACCTTTGAGTGAGCTTGTTTGTTGATTTATTTTCTTGTACTTAAATAAGATATTGGAAGTGTTATGTGGGGACACAACCCCCTAGATTTTGGTGATGTCCCCCGACATCCCAAACATTCAAGGGACTTGGAGGGTACATCTCTACTCTATTTTATTTTTTTTATGCTTACAAGCTGTTAATTTTAACCAAAAAACATTGAATTCTAATCTCAAAAGTACCCTGAAAACATTAGATACAGTTTAAAGCTCTAAATATCATTGAATAAAATTAAAATATTTAAATATTAATTTTTAAGTACTAATTAAATAGTCTTCCTCCTGCCATCCCCAAAATCTAGGAAATTTTTTGCCATCCCAAAAAACCCCGTCCCTCCATTCCCCCCATCCCCGAGACCTAGGTAACTATGGATATTGGAGGTATTCAGCTACTATGAGGACTTGCTACTATACCCAACTTTCTTTCTAGCTCACCTTCTCAACCTGGTCTTTGGTATTTAAGTCATCTTCTTCTCATCTTTCTTATTCTTCTCCCAGTCATTTTATGACTATACCCAGTCAGGGACAGCCCCTCCACACTGGACAGTTCCCTTGTGTTATACAACCTGACATTTCCCCCTCCAACTAGAACTATGTTCACCAACAGCTCCATCAGCTAGTTCTCCAATCCACCCCTCATCCTCACCTCCTTGTTCCTCCATTCCAATCCCTCGATGAGCATCTTGAGGTAACCAATCAATATTATGAAAATAGAGCCCATGAGCAACGGCAAAACAAGAAAAACCCTTGTCTCAAGCTTTCCCTGCTTGTCCTTTGAGAAGTTGTGTGTGAGGTAGATTGTGTGGTTTTCCTTGCATACAAGACCCTCGAAACTCAGAAGAGCCCACACAGCTCAAACCAGATATTTCATTCAAGAATCAAATTCGATACCACTCAATTTCCAGATAGTAGTAAAAGGAAAGATGCACTCAAATTTTCTGATTGAATTCCTCCACAACTAGCTTGAAATTTTTCAACCCTAAATATGAAATTAATGAGCAAAAAACAAAGGCCACAAAATAACCATTAAAATTTTCCCTAAAACAACAAAATGGACTACAAAATTCAGTCTGTCTTAGGCAAATTTTCCCATCTTTCAAAGCTTTTGTCATTAATTTTCTTCATTTTCCTCAAACTGCATCCTTCATTTTTCTCCATTTTCCATCAATCCAACTAGTCCAAAAATTCTAAGATCGGCAAGCAATTTTGCATTCAAAATTTGAAGTCACATCTAAACATACAAACATTTCAAGTAATGCAAAGTTAGCGTAAATTTATTTTTTGCATAAGTTGTAAACTAGTGGAGAGGGAATGCATGATTATCAAATAAAGAAACATAAAATACTTGAATAAAAGTTTTAAGATTCAAATCTTAAACCACATCTAAATTACAGTCAAACTGCCTAAAGATTGAAAGCGTAAATAACTAAAGGCTAAGCAATACCTGATACGGAGAGAGTCTTCTTTAGATGCTCGGAGTATTGAGTCCTCCAGCGGGAAGCAATTTACATAATGCCAATGCCTCCTCAAAATTTCCAGATGCTGCCAGTTGTACTACCTGTGGACTTGGCAATAATTGCACAATTGCATGAACATAAATTATCTTTAACTTCTTGACATAAAAATATCAGATATGCTCAAGCAAAACAAAAACACACACATGACAATGACAGAAAACCAAGCAACCAGATGACAAGTTCAAACCCATTCATAGGCCAGGCTAAAAGGAGATTATTTAGTATCAAAACAGCCAAATTGGAGCTAACAAGTTGAAAGGTGACCTGTTTATACTACAATGAACTATCAGCATACCAGAAACAAATTTTGATGTTAGTAGTGAATAATTAGGGTTAGTTTTATTTTTCAAGTAGTACCTGACCTCAAATTTTAGTTTCTGAAATGATTACTCTTTCTACCCTTTTGGTCTAAAACATACATTCTGTCACCATCAATGGTCCAGGAAATAGGAATTATGGATATTTGTATCCATGTGATGAAATATCATCCTAGATAGGATAGTTGTATGTTCTGAACTTGAAGAGAATGTCCATCTGAAACAGTTATTTTGGCTATACATGAGAGTTTGTGATCATTCTAATTGACCCTAATGAAAAATGAATATTGCACATGATTTCACAGTTCACAGGACATATAAAAGGCAAACAAATTACCACAGGTGCTCAAAAAGAAAAAGATTATAATTCCATAACACAATAAATTCAAATAAAAAATTAAAACAAAAATAAAGATGTGCAATAGTTCGCTTATGCTTGGGCAGTTTGTGAAAGAGGTGAGTTTGGCGCTCAACATACTAAATTTTTGGCACTCAAAAATGTCTAGTCCAGAATAGCATAGAAATGAGGAAGTGAAAAGTGATTTCCACGTTCACTTGAGAACTTGTGCTCGTGCTCTTGTTTCCTCAAACAACTGATTCCAACATGAAAACATGTACAGAAAAGGAAAGGTGGGAACCATCTCCCTTCAAACGTTTCGTGTTGGGCATTTCATTGTCCAAGAGGAATGTTTCTAAGTCCCTAACTCAATACATAAACAGTGACCACTGAAAAGTCAAAAGGAATAAAGCCATGGTCCATGGAATTCTTATTTTTGTGCCCAATAAATATTACAACTTACATATCTTACACAAAAAAATCAAAAATACCAAGGGACGTCACGTAAATCCCCACACCACGCACTCTATGCAACTAGAGGAGCTTTCAATGCACACAATGCCAGGCAGGCAAAAACACTAGCCCAGAAAAACATGTTAACAGGAGACCGACACACCACCACAGACATGTCAGCAGTAAAGGAGAGTATGAACAGTTATAATATATTATTTTACTTTATCATTTCTCCATCCCTCTGCAGCCAAAAATGTTTCTATGAAAAGATTGTATAGCTACAAAATTAGTCACCGCATTCAAATTCGTGTTCGAATTCGCGAGTATAAAATTCTTTGCTAAAAAATACGAGATAAAATTTGTGATTAAATTCAGCTAATAGAAATACACTTATAGGTTCACATTTCATATAAGTAAACATGTCAAAATAACTTTCCAACAACTAGCTGTCATAAATTAACTGAAAAACATTTTTGAACAACAATATAGAAAATGCTTTGAAAAAGTGATAGTTCAAACTCTTGAATTTTCCTACAAGCTAAGGCTCGTCAACTTGTTACATCAAAAAGCTCAAGATCATCAAGAGCACTTGGCTCAATGTCATCATCACTGGCATCGACAATGTAATGTCCCTTTTTCCCACTTGAGAGTCTTGAGAGCTATTATTTGGTCTTCTTGTCATTCCTGCTCCATGGAAAAGAAGTACAGAAGATGGAGGAGAACATTGAACTTTCATGATGCTCTGTTTTTACTAATTTTTATATTTTCTTTTAGTGTTTTTACCTCTTATGGCAGGTCATATGGGTCAGAGCTAATTAATGGAAGCTAATGAAAGAAAAGAACATCTCTAAGGGGGTCGGCCTTACCTTTGTATGCTTTGGCACCAATGGAGGAATATAAAAAGAGAGTTAAGACATCATTTGATATCTATACTTTGGCGCATTTTATCATACTCGAGGCTAGTGGCTCCTTGTTCTTCCACTTGAGGACGGAAACTCTCATGTGTGGCTTGCCTAGGAGGACGGAAACCCTTCTAAAGGTTGAGTGAAGGACGAAAACCCTTCATCTTGACTTGGTATAGAAGTATAAGGCAGATTTGAGGAGACATCTATCATTTTCAGATTATTATTGACTTCTTTCATGTGGAGCGACCTACCTTGTGTAGGGTTTTGAGGGTTTGGTGTACTCATAAGTGCATTTTCAGTTGATAATCTGATTTGTCCTAATTTCTAAGGCCAGAATCTGAAGTTTCATGATTTTCGGGGGTTTCTAGACCCATAATCTATAATTTTCTTATGGCTGCTATTGGCTGGACATTAATTAATTTCCAGCAAAGTATTTCTTCAGATTTTTCATTGTTTTTGGCTCTTGTGGATGCATAAATGATATATCTAAATTTTGACAAGTTTATTTGAATTATTTGATAGTGTTTGGCATATATTTCTGAAGGGTACAATTTGTTGATTTCTTATTTTCAGTCTGCTACAATAAAAATCAGATCTGAATAATTTTGGTGTTTGGTTAAATTCCTTTGTTATTGGTCTAAACCTTTGAAAGGGTTATTACAGACAATAATAAAAATCAGATCTGAATAATTTTGGTGTTTGGTTGAATTCCTTTGTTATTGGTCTAAACCCTTGAAAGGGTCATTACAAACAATATCATTACCAATATCATTAGTGTCATCCTCAAGCTCATCACAAACAAAAATCAGGCTCATCTTCATCAGAAGAGTCTTCTAGAAAATGTTGAAGCTTCTTCTTCTACTTCGAAGCACATGCATCTTTTGTCACTTTTTTCATGGTCAGTCACAAATTGCTATGTACATAAACAAGATCCCTCAACATTCCTGATAACAACCTATTCCTTTTCTTTGATTGAACGTGGTTAAAGCTGCTCCAATTCCTCTCACAAGTTGATGCACTTACTCCTTGACTCAAGACTCAAACTATAAAATGTTGCAGTTCAGGAGTGTCTACTCCACAGAATCCCCACCATTCATCTCCATCCATATCCTCTATGTCATCTATAGCTGATTGGGTTCCAAACAACCCATCTCCTCGCCTATATGCACTGAGCTACTCTCTTTTTTTCTTTGCAATATCTCTATCACGAACTAGCTTTTCAATTGTTGCATACACACAATTCATGACTTCACAATAGCTTTCTCTTTCTATATGAAACAATATTGGCTCCAAATAACATGTTGCTACATGCAAATGCGTATGCATCATCCTCCATGTTCTCATCAAAAATATCCCATATTCCATTGTATTATGCTTCCACATTATTGAAAGTCTTTTGGATGGCTTCTCTAGTGAAGGAATTGAGTGAGTTTTAGCATGTGGGTATTTTTCGAATTTGGCTTTTATGACTCTCTGGGGATACCTTAGAGCAATGCAAACAACTGCAGGCAAAACAAACACAAAACACGACCCGTTACTTGAAAAGAACGAAAAATTTAAAAGAGGTAGTCCCAGATTTCAGGGTGAAATCTCGAGGACACCGCACATACCAAAATTCCACTCTGAGGTAGGTCACTCCACTCTAAACATATATAATATTACACAAAAGATGGCACACATGTAAGAGAAAAATATTTTATTACTTTTCAAATCAAATTACACACCAAAAATCTCTTGAAGGGTTTTCGTCCTTCACAAGTTTCCCAACCAAGGGTTTTTGTCCTTGGATGAGGTCCTCAACACAAGGGGTTTCGTCCTTCAGAGAGAGAGAGTAAAAGAGCTACTATAGCCAACTTTCACCAACATATGAATAATCACCCAAAACATGAATCACTAATGCTCAAGCGACCTCCTTATATAGCCGCAAGGAGTGCTTTTTACAATATAAAATGATGGTCGACCCCTTAAGGTAAGTGCTTTTAAATATATAAACGGTATTTGGAGCCTACATGCTCGTAATTCCTTTATTTCCTAACTACTTAAGTCACTCTATTGGAGCACTAGGCTTCCCAATAGGATACATGATAACAAATAAAACAACAATAAAGATGTAGTTCAGATCTTACCCTTGTTTTTCCTCGTTACACGCACAGGGAGAGAATGGGTCAAGGTCTTCGAAAATCAGCCTTCAAAATGGGACATGACAATCCTCACCTCTCAAAATTGTTTGTCCCCAAGCAATTGCAAGTACCCGGATCCCAAATAAATCTCAGCTACTCCTTATATCTTGTTCATTCTTGCATAGTATTCACTCCATGAACTCTACTCGTGCCAAAATATCTCATATCTGCAAGCATAGAAGTGGCTAAAGTATAGCCGAGACTACGGAAAACCAAAGTGAAGTTCCATTGGGCTCTTGCTTTCCATCTTTCCCTTCTATATATTTTCCAAATTTAAGTCCATTCGCAGTTGTGTATTTTGTGACTGGACCAACTCTTTAGAATTTAGCTGAAAATGATCAAACTGACCTTCCTTGGTTTGGGAAGGTGACCAACTCCATGTAGGGCCTCCTAACGGTGCAAAAAACTCAATTAGCCTCTCTGTTAGATGGAAAAAAGATCTCAGCTGTACCCTTCCCTTCCCACCTGAACCTACACATGAAACAAACTTATTAAGGAGAACCACAATACTTATTACTCTCCTTTCATGCATGCTTGGTGGATGGAATGGCACTCTTTTGCCTTCTTTTCCTGTGCTCAGCTGAAATACCTCTCCATGGTTAAAAATTTATATTTTCCTCCCTTTGATCAGATTGAAATGGGTTGGTGATGGCTGCTTAGGGGCTGAGAATTCCTTCAAAAACTGAGTTTCTTCCTATCCCAAGTGGTCAATCTTTATCATCATTATTTTGCTACCTTCCCAACTGTTAAAGCTAGGCATGTTCCCTTGTAATTGGGTAGTATTAGTGACTGAAAATAATTTTAGGAGAGCTGAGCATACATTTTTAAGAAAGTGGGGCGGAGTGTCTACCCTCCTAACCATTGGAATCTCACTTTCAGCTATTGCAAAAAAGAGTAGAAGGCTGAGAAAGTAGTATGCATAAATGTTGTAGTTGCTTCCTCTTTGGGAGTTCTTCTTGAAGGACAGCCTTCTATTGCTTGTGAATAAACAAGTATTAATTGAGAAAACTCCCATAACAGCCCTGCATATTTTAATCTCCAATCTATACCTTCTCATGATGTTGTTTGCCACATTCTTCCTTGAATTATCAGCTATAATCAGTCCTTTCCCAACTGCTGGTAAGTAAATAAAATCAGTCCTTCCTTGCTCAACATGCCTACATTTTCCATTCCTGATTTCATGAATTCTGACCTCTTCATTTTGTTGGAGCTTTAACCCCCTCTTGTGAATTTTGAGAGTAAATTCCCCTAAAGTTTGGAGCTCTTGAGCACCAAGAACAATATGTGCCTCAGCTAAACTTAAAACAAAGAAGTTGATACAAAATTCATACCTTTCTGATGTAGGAGCATCACTCCAACTATGTACATATGTCATGTTGACATCAAATTTTGATTTGAAGGTGTGTTTGTAGGTTTAGTGAGTCCTTGTGAGTCACCTAGGTGTGTTGGATTGGGTTTTGGCCTTCCAAAATTTAAATTATACACTTACCCTCCAAAAGTGCAAGTTGAATCTTGGAGGCCTATTTTGGCTTGATTGTGTAGTTGGTATGGTCTAGTGTTGTAAGTTGGAGCTAGAGTCTTTTTCATGCTTGTAATGGCCTTTAAGGAGGAGTCAAATAGGCTGCAAATAGTTTAGATTCGTGGTCATATGTTACCATGCAAAGGTGAAGCAAGAATTTCTTGTCCAAGTGACCAAAAGGGTGGATATGGACTCTTAGTTCAGTGGTAACCAAATGTGAGAGACACTTTAAAAGGTTTTGTAACTAATTTGAACTTATCATTCGAATGATCAAGACTTGGGAATGTAGAAGCTCCAAGATTTAAAACAGAAGAAACTTAGTTTGCAAACTACTGTGTTATTGGTTAAAATCTGTGTATGGTATTTTGAGTGATTACATGACAAAATTATTCAATGGTGAATCTTGTTCATGGTGTTGTATTGAGATTGGTAAGGAGAATAAACACTGACCATTTCATTGCATGAATGTGTATGTTTGATTTTGTCCTTGTTAGTAGTAACATTTCTTGAGCATTCTGTGGCAGAGTAATTGATGCACAGTCAGGGATAAAAGACAAAGAACGAGCTGTGAAGGAATATTGTGTTTGAAGAGAGTTTACAAGGCAAGCTAGGATCTTCATGCATCTACAGAGCCTTTACAAGAGTAAGTTGAAGGACATTTGTAAGAAACCCTGTGTTAAACTAATTGAATTTGAAATGAAACCTTGTTTATGATTTTTGGGAAAAGCCTTGTCTAAAAGTTGTGCATGTCAACAAGGAGTATACAAATCATCAGTGTAGACCTCAACACTCCTTCAGGAGGTTGTGAAAAGGGATTTTCAAACATAATTTGTTAAAGGCACAAAGGAGAAGCTATGGAAACCATGTTTCCTTAAGGCAGAGCAGTGATTTTTGTAAGCAAACTCAAGGTTGAGTGTGATCTAGAGACCTACTAGTAAGTTAGACACGTGAGGAAGGTTAGGAATAGCAATTTGGTGAAGTTTCAAGTCTTGAGGTAAAGAATAGTACATTTGGTGGTAAAATTTCTGCTACCGGTGACTGGGAAACCCTGTCTAGGGTTTGGTGGAGATTTGGGGTTTGATGGCTCAAACGATGGAGAAAAGGTATGAGTTTGTGAACTTGTAATCCCAAAATCTTTTCCTTGTATATTTATGAGGTTTTAGGGATTTAACATTTGGCAAGACTCTGTATAGCATGACAGTCCTCATGAGACCTGTAGAGTACAGTACTGATGAAGATATAATGGAAGATTTTGGAATAGGGAGCCTAAGCAAAGATTAAGTCTGGAAATCTCATACATATCATCTACAGAAGGAAGGTAAACTACAGTTGAAAGTTCGGGTGTTAAGAATTGAGTAAATACATGATATGAATGACAGTCACATTGCACAGAAGAGGTAACAGACTAGAACCCTAGGGTTTGGTGAGGGTTTACCATTTGATGGACTAAATGGTGGAATTACATAATGAAACTTTGACCAAATCATCTTGGTACTTCCCTTTTAGGGATTTTGGTGGAATTAAGACTTATTTTTTTCATATTTTTCTACAGTCTTTGACAGTTGAGGAACTCGGAGTTGTCTAGTTCATGCAAAGACCTAATTGCCACTGAGAACAGGGAATTTGAGTGGAACTTTCTTAAGAACCTCATAATGAAATTTTGTATAAAGGAGAACAAACCAAATGGGTGCTCCAAATGGATCTTGGTTTGTCAAATGAAGCACGGAGTCAAAAGTCAAGGGGAAAAACCATTGAAAATAGTGCTAGAAGAGGCTTGAGCTGGTGGAAAGGAAGTTAAGATGGAAAAGTGGTCAAACTAAAGATTGGAAAGATAAGATTTTGCACACACTTTGAGGGCCCAAAAGGGTACTTAGAAATGTATTGGGTTTGTCCTAAGGAGTTGTGGTTTGTTACAAACATGGAATCACCAATGGCACTTGTCCAAGAAGCCTAAAAAGGGCAATTTTGTAAAAGGTAAGGTAATTGATCTTTTTAGGTGTTTTGAATCAATTTGATGGATGATTGAACATTGACTGAGGTGTACTAACAGGGTTAATGATGAATGCAAGCTCAAATAGAGGTTTTAGGCTATGATTGGGATAAGAAAGGAGTTGTTTATAGCTTGAAAAGGTGAGTGGTTTAGCTAGAAAAGCATTGTTTTTGATAGTTGTGATCAAAATGACTTTGTGTATTGATTCAAAGAGGATAGGCTCTGCATCACTTTCCATGGGAATAGTGAGCTGAAGTATCTTTCTTGTGAAAAGAAGAGATGTTCCATAGGTTATGGTGACAATGTAGCCTTTGTAACGAGCCTTGTTTGGCCCCATCCTTCTTGCAAATTCTTCTTCAATAAATTGATGTGTATTGCCATTCTCTACAAGGATGGTGACCCTTTGGTCATGAAGAAGACCCTTCACCTGGGATGGGTGATGTGTGCCACATATTATAGTAAGAACGTTGCCCATCCACTCCATTCTTTCTAGCTCTTCCATTTTCATGGAGCCATGGGTTAACCACATATGAAACTGAAAAATAGAATCACCATCATTTCCCTCCGTAATGATTTTAAAATCAGGTATTCCTCCCTTTGTAAATCTCAATATAGCACCTATATGCCACATGCAGAAACACCTTTGAAATTGAACCCAAGTATCTATATGTTCTTTACTACAAAAATTATTTCTTACCTCATCACCCTGTGAAGTATGATGTGCATGATGATCTCCAATCATCGGTGACATAGGAGGATACAACACACATGAGACATGAATACTCTTCCTAACCAGCTGCCCATGGTAACAAATCTGAAATCATATATTGGCAAAAAGTGAGATATTGTCATACCGTGGGCTGCCTATGACTCAGAATTTCTGAGTTCAAATCAGCAATCTTCCTTGGCATGGTTTCCTCACCGGATGGGATCTTTTCTTTCCACATTTGTCGATGCTTGACTTGGGTAACCTCTTGCTTCTTATTAGGGTTGCAGTTTCCATCAAATGACCTCCTTTTGACTGCTATTAGTAACAGTCCACCCACCACATCCAGTGCTTTCCCAGAATCTTGTCCTTCATAGAGGGTTTCTTCCAATCTTACTGACCTTATAAGACTTGTTGAGATACCATCAGCACACCCATCATTGTGACCCAAATTTTTTCCTCAAATACATGTATATCAAATGGATTACCAGTCAAACAGAAAGAGGAAGTAGTTACCTTTGCATGCATACCGTGGACATTGGGAAGAAGGTTACCTCTTATCAATCCAATTTCAGTCCTTGAGCATAAAGCGACCTTTGTCTTGATGGATGCATGACTTGGAAGCTATCTGAAAAAGTGCAAGTACCCCTTACTACTCAATGTGCTCCACATTTTGCCCATATTTGTATCAAACTGATTGTGATGATTAGCTCCATGTGATGGCAAACTAGGGAGCAATAAATCTGAGATATGTTTGTTCCTTGGACGTTCAACAACACTTTCATCTCCTTTTGCCTTTGCTCCTTCGATAATTGGTGTTTTCCCCTGTTGCACCACCTCCATACCTTGTTCAAATGTGCTTGGGATGTCTCTGTGGCTCTTACTCAAGTCAAATTGTAATGTCCCCTTTTCTAGGACATTTCCAAACAAGTATTGAATACCTTCAGTCCATTCTTTCCCCATGGACTAAAGGATAAATTTGGGGAAAATATTATGAAATTGGTTTTCACCATTAATTTGTTAACCCCTTCTTTGAGCTCATTAAAAAAGAATTAAATTTACCTTTTTGTGACTTTAATCATTAAGTTAAAAAAGGTGAATTAAATATTACAAAAGGAGATATGTTCTACATGAGGAAGACCCCCTTTTTAATGGTCACTTACCCTTAAAGTAAGTCGCCATTCTAAGGGAGCAATGGGCAAAGAAAGGGCCCATTTGGAGCACCACTCTTGGAGGGAGGAATATAAAGTCACATCACCTCTTCCATTGTGGGGTATATTGATTATGATTATTGTTATTTCTTCATGCTTGAAGAAAAGGGATGCATACCCATTGATGTTCTACTGAAGGTGTTTTACAACACCACCTTGTTATTGGCAAATTGAAGACCCAAGCAGGTAGTTGAAGGATCCATTCATGCATGATTGCTGGTCTGTTTTTCTCTTGCGCCCTAGCGACTTGATGTGAATGTGAAATCTGAATATTGTGCATTGATCTTATCCTTCTTTTGTGGCGAATTACTTGGTGGTAATTTTGGTAATGTGTTTATGCCCTAGCGAGTTGGATCTCACTTTTCTTGGTATTGATTTGATGCTTTTAGCTATTGTTGTATTTTTTGTGCCCTAGGCAACTGGGTAAGGGTGTATTTTCAACATTTTGGGTGCATAAAACTTACATAACAGATTCAGATCTGATTCTATATATTTTTATGAACGTGTGCACAAGGTTTGGTGATCAGTGGGGTGTTGTTGCATGCGTAATCAACACTAATTGTACTGGGCGAAATAGTAGGAGGGTCATTTCTGCACTTTTGCTCAAAACTAGGTTAATTCTGATTTTACATTCATAAACTCCATATTTTATAACCCCAATATTCAAAGTTCGAAGTATTTTGCATGGTTGGTTGAGCAGACATTAATTTTAGACGATTGCAGCAGTCTGGGAATCGACTATTCAATTACATTCAGTTGTGTATAATCAGATTGGTGCTAATTTAGTGCGCTCTAGCTATTTTCCGATTTATTCCACTTACCTCAAGTAGTTCTGATCCCACTCCGGGTTAAGAATAGTAGACATTGGAATACTCCTGGATAATTTTTGAATTTGGGTGAATATTGAATTGCCCTAATTTGGGGACATTACATTGATTTTTCATCATTTACCTCTTTATTGGCTGATGTTATAAACATGCCAGCAAGCTGACTGTTATTATGTCTATTTGGGAAATGGTTTCCAACCTCCTCTTTCTCTTCCCCTTCTTGCTCGTCATACTTCTTTTCAACCCTGGATTCATCACAAGCTAAAATATCATCAATATTAACCAAACGATGATCATTAATTACCTCATATTGCTGACTCTCCGGAACAACAATGGGAGTAAGGGTTGAATCTTCATCCTCCATGGCTCCCTTTCCTTCAAACTACAAACCTAATTTTTCACTAGCATGTGTGTGACAAAAAATTGTCATGGGGACTGAGAGACCTCTACCTTCAAATCTTTCTTCATGTGTAGTGTCAAAACCCTCGCGTGTGGTGTCCTTATGGAGCGCTGCTCCCTTCCCTGTAGTTTGGGTTTTTGACCTTGTGTCAATTCCAACTCTCTTTGTTTCCAACTCCACAAACTCTACAAAAGGAAGGGCATCCCAGACCTTCTCCAGAAGAGCTTTATAGCGAAACATCAAAGACTTTGGAGTGGCTTCTTCTTTGATTGTTCTAACTTCAACGCGTTTCTCCACAGTTAGGGCAAGGACTTCTAATGATCTTCCTAACTTCCCTTGCATCTTTTCGAACATTTCCATGCTTCACAGGCTGGGAGGATGATGCTTGGATACTATTGTATTGTCCCTTTTTTGGGGACTCTGAAAATGGCTACAAACTCACAAATCAAATCTATAGAACTATTTTTATAACCCTGCAAAACTGAATTTCAAACCCTTCCTAGGGTAGCGATTTCCCTAGGTGAGATAAGCCCTTCAAATAGGACTTAAACCTTGCAAAAAATCTTCCAAACTTATGCCAAAATTAATAGAAAACCTTTAGCAAACAATTGCCGCTGATAAATATCAGAATTGGATGTGGAAATAATTAATTATGAAACCCTAACCAACGAACATCATCAAGCTTGGAAAAAAAGTAGATCGCCTCCAAAATTCATCAAACTTGGGATCATGGCCTTAAAAAATATAAGAAACAAGATAGTAATTTCATATTTGCCAAAATTGCATCACACATACCAACATAAGATAAGATACTATTATTTATGTCTGACACATGACCACAAAAATAGGTCAATGGGACTGCAGAGTACAAAGCAAACCAACCCAGCAAGAGGACCCAAACGGGTCGCCCGAAATACAATGAGAGAAGGAGAGGAAGAGAAGGAAACAACAGAGGCCGAGAAACCAGAAACAAAGAAGAAAAAGATGATGGTGCGGGGGGGGAGCGGAAGGAGAAACACCCCCACAACTCACCTAACACTCAAGGCCGGATGGGAGTGACTCGCAGTGCGTTGATAACCAGAAGCTGAGACTATACAATGCCTAGGGAGCCGGTGTCCAGGAGGGAGGCGATGCCTTTGAGTAAGCCTGGTGGGTCGTTGTCTATGCGGAGGGGCCATGGGAGGTGCCTGAGATAGGGAGCCTCGGGTGGAAGAAACAAAGTCTCGAGACCTGACGAATCTGGACTGGGGGTCCAGACACGTGTCCAAGCGCTGCTTGGCACCCCTCACCGGGAAGAACACAGGAAAGAAAGAAGTGATCAGTCTAGTATTCATCCGTCTGGGGGGAGGATAGAGGAGCTTGTCCTGAAGTCTGAGGGCCTCCTGAAGGTAGAGAGCAAGACATCTCTGATCATAGTATCTGAAGAAAGTTGTGAAGGAAGCTCACGGAATAGGCAATGGAAATGCCCACAAATCTCATAGTAAACAGTACACCTGAAAATGAAGTGTTCTTCGGTTTCAACTTCCTGGAAAGAGCAAAGCAGGCAAGTCCGCTTCGAGCGGTTTAAGTGATGATCAGTCTCAACACGAAGTCGATGTGAGCCCACTCTAAACTAACCCAAAGAGATACGAAGGAAATGTAGCCAATGCCGGGAAATGTACATGGGTCTGAAAATGACCCCATCACGGATCTCAAGAAAGTGTGCCGCATAGAATGACATCTTCGGACGTAACCCCCCAGAGGGGTTGGTCCAGGTGTGTTGGATGAAATGTCTGTAGATATCATCTTTGATTATCCTATGAGAGTCCTGTTGTTTGGGCAGGAGGTGGGCAGGGGCATCCAAAGAATAACTGAAGGGTGGGAGACGGACCATCTGGATGTCAATGCACTCAAAAAGGCGTGAAACGCAAGCATACCAACAACGAGATTGTCTACTATGATCTGAGGATGCAATAGCTTCAGAGGAACAGTAGGCAAAATAAATGTACCTTTCCTTACAAGCAGAAGAGCTAGAAAACCCCCGAATATGGTGCAACAACAACACAAGGCTGAAGATGGTCTCCAAACGAAAAGGGCGAGCCCCAAACTCAATAAGAATAATGTTGTGAGGAACATATTCTTTGCACCTGATAATACGTCTGAGCATGAGGATCTGAACATGCTCAATAGTAGCCCAATCTGAGTCCAAAAGAGAGGGACCCCAACCTTCCGAACCATACAGAACCGTAGGCCTAACCAGTGAATCGAAGAGGGACATCTTGGAAGGAATGTCTTGAAAGTGGTGGCGGAAACATTGTCTCTCAAGCATCGCCAAAGAGCCATACCCCTTATTAACGTAAGGTTGGAGAGCAAGACGGAGGCTAAAACGAGGTCCAGAGAAAAGAATCCCCAGGTATGTATAAGAGCAAGTGATCTCAATCTCCACACCCTTAAAGAAAAAGTGGAGGTCTGAAATCTTCAGACAATTGAAAACCATAACTTTGGTTTTTCCAAGGTTCACAGTTAGCTTCCTGTGATCACAAAAAAGGGTTAAGGCATCCAACTGCCTCTGGAGACCCTCTGCAAAAGAAGCAAGGAGAACAACGTCATCTGCAAAAAGGAGGATGTAGATCAGAACATGGTGTAGAAGACACCCATCACCTTCCTGGATGCGATCCCTGAGAAAGTCCTCAAGCTCATCGATGTAAATCCCAAATAAGGTGGGAGAGAGGGGGCAGCCCTGTTTGACACCAATGGTACTCCTGATGAAGTCAGACAAGCCAACAAAGGTGCAAAGGCAGCCAAGGACCTCCTCATAAAGGCGCATAATGGTTGTAAGGAGAATCTCGGAAATGCCTATATCTCTCAGCCTGCGGAAGAGGGCTTCCCATAGAACAAAATCAAAAGCTTTCCGAAAATCCACAAAACAACAAAAAACTCTGGAGGAGCAGTGGCGAGCCTCTTCGATGATAGCCCGAAGAGTGAGGATGTGATCAATAGTCCGATAAGTCGGTCTGAAGCCCGCCTGCCCCCTAGCTCTACAATGGTACTAATCGAGGAACTTAGAAAGTTGTAAATGAAAAACTGTAGCATAAAGCTTGGAGAATGTGTGACCCACCATGATAGTCCTGTAGTTGTTGGGATCGGAAGTTGGCCCCGACTTGTGTTATGGGGTGAATGATGTGGTGGGACCAAGATACTGGGAAACCTGTACAAACCACCTGATTGAAGAGGTCAACAAGATAACTGAGGAGCATCTTCCGACCATACTTGAAGAGTTCCACATGGAACCCTTCCTCATCTGTTGCTTTACTGCACCTCATAGCAAGAATGGCATTCATCATGTTGGTGTGGGTGAAAATATAGCAATGGGAGGGAGGGGAATGAACCTAGATGTGGGGCTGGCCAGGGAAGTCATAAAGAGTGGAGGTGTGAGTGAACATGGAATTGGGGTCTAAGTCCAGGGGTAAGGGCGAATGACGGGGAAGAATGGTGTCCCATAAATGTTTAAGAGGATGGATAAGCGACAAACGAAGCTCATGACGCCTATGAGAGATAAATGTGTGTTTCTTATGACGAAGGAGACGACAATAGGTTGTTTTTAGGGAAGGGAAGGAGGGAAGGGTGTGCAGGAAAGCAAAGCGGAGTTTTCGATGGAAGGCTTTGCATTCCTCATCATACCATTTGTTCATAGGGCATGTACCATGGCGCAAGGTAGAGTGAGTGACGTGGGGGAAAGAACTCGTGGCTGCCTCACAGATAGCGCAGGAAAGGGTGTTAAACATCTGGTCCAAGGTGAGAGAGGTGAAATGGGAAATGGGGGGGAGAAGCAGACGAAGGTAGGAGGAAAAGGTGTTGGGATCTCCTGTGTCAAATTTCCGAATAGTACATGAAATACAAGGGGAGGGGGTGGGGTCATGGGGGAGGGTAGCCTGGAGGAAAAAAGAGAGGGTCACATGGTCAGCAAGAGGGATGGGGGAGACACATAAGCGGTGGATGGAAGCAATCAAGTTAGGGGTAGTCATAACGTAATCAACTACACTTGCCCCGCCACAAAAAGGTCTGCAGGTGAAGAACCGGGATTCACGAAAGCGAGGAATGCCATTCAGAATCAATAGGTCATGAGATTCCCATAATTGGAGAAGATGTCGACCGTAGGAAGTCAGGGGCCTGTCGTGTCCTCAGACTCTCGCTGGTGAAAGTGTTCTTTAGCCGAAGTGTTTCTTTAAGGTGAAAGTTGCGTCCATGGTGAGTAGCACTCTACATGAAGACTTTGATGGGTGTATGATCTAACATCCATGTTCTTCGGGGGAAGCATGTTCTTTTAATGTATTTGCACTTGATTTGATGAAAAACGTTGCAAGACCCAAGAAGGGCATTGTTGTAAATAGAATTGTGTATCCTTGTATGTGGCATTGTAAGACCCAAGATAAGGGCAATTTGTTAAAGAGGTGACTTGTTATAACACCACTTACATTATCCAATGCATTTTCTTCACTTGCTGGAAATATTGACAAGAAGAGGACCCTGAACGGCATCTCACAACGGTGAGAACACTCTATACTACAATCGTGTGCATTGAAAGGGGTAAGAGGATCAGCCAAGAGGAAGACCACAACAATAAGAGTGCAACAAGGTCAGTTGATTGCAGAATTCATTTTGGATACATCCACCAATCATTCGCTTTTGAAGCATGCTTGGGGTATTTACATGCCATTCCACTTGATGTTGCAGGTGAACGGCCAGGAGACGGCAAGAGACTCAAAGGTGACTAAGGTGCAGAAAAATTCATTGAGATGATCAAGCAAATCCAACTCAAGGTGACTCAAGATCTAACAACAAGTACAAAGCACAGGAGTCTTGGCAGGTTGGAGGAAATGCCTTCAAACTTGACTTACCACACTTCATGTTGATGTACTCAATACTAAATTGCAAAAAACTTACACCTACATGGGCCATCCAGGCTAGATAAAGAAGATGGATGTCAGCTGCAATCTTCCATAGAAGATTGCGTCTTGGACTTTCTAGGCAAATTCGAGGATGTAGTGTTACAGCGTAAGATCAAAGAAAAGTAGAGGATCACAAGCATCTTGGCAAGTTGGACTGAACGGGAAGACACCAAGGAAGGCCCTCAAGACACCAAGGATAGCCAAGCTCCCAAAGCTCGTGATTGGTTACAGGAGAACCAGGATATTCTGAAGGCCCTCAAGGAGAATCTGCAGAAAGCACAAAATCAGCAGAAGATTTATGCAGAGAAACATAGGGTTGAGAGATCTTTTGAGATATAGGGGGATTTCGTCTTTCTACGATTATAGCCCTACAAGCAATCCTCAATTAAAAAGAGCGGTGCTCAAAAGTTGAAACCGAGGTTCCACAGGCCATACAGGATAGTACGGAGGGTTGGGGCAGTTGCATATGAGTTGGAGCTTCTAGAAACAGAGCAAGATCCACGTCTTTCATGTTTCGTGCCTCAAAAGGGCACTTGGACATCATATTGTGCCTTCTACATATTTTCCACCTTTAGACGATGAGGGAAAGTTGGTCTTAGAACCAGAGCCTTTCATTGAGGTGAGGCAAAGGAACTCTCAAAAACAAGGTTATTACTGAATATCTAGTGCGGTGGAAGGATTTACCGCTTGAGGATGCTACTTGGGAGGGTGAGCAGATTTTACAACATCCTAGTTTGCATTTGCTTGCGGGCAAGCAAATTTTGGGAAGGGAGGACTATAATGTCCCCATTCCTATGCCAGAGGCCTAGAGGCTTATTTTCGTCTTAGCTTTGGTCATACCCAAGAGGCTAGAGACGTTGGACGCCATTGGGTATGGGTTTATTTTGATACCACCTACATTTTATGTTATATTTTGTTATTGACTTAAGTGTTGGGCAACTAGGTGGTACTATGTTCTATTTCTTCATTCGGACAACTTAAGTGAATTTTTTAGCATGTGCACAATAAAGTCACTTAAGTTATATTTATGTTTATGAGAAAATACCCAAAGGGGGTCGATTTGGGGTTTATTGGAGGAAAAAGGTTAAATATATTCCCTTGAGGTCTTTTAGAGATCATTTATACACTCAACTATTTTCAGCTATTGCTATTTTCAGTCTTTTTGCTTGTGGAGGTCAGATTCTGGAGGATCCCTAGTTTCAGTGGTGAGAGATCCATCCCTAGCTATAGAGCATTCTTCGGAGAGGGTTTCCAATTCATATCCATAGCTTGTTTTTTGCACGGTTCAGACTTTTAGATCAGAATTGGAGAATTGATCAGAAATTCAGATTCAAAGGACAGCCATTCTTCAACGAGGGTTTCATCTATTTTCAAATTTGGGGCTGCTTAGTGTCTCCCACAAGTGGAGCAACCTACCTGGGAAATTCGGCAAGCATTTTTGGAAGGGTTTCCGTGGCCCGTTTCCGGAGATTTCATATCTGAAGCTTGTTCTTGTCATATTGATGCCATAAAAAAGTATTTCAATCATTTCCTATTGATATTTTGGAGTTTACGGTCAGCTGTACTTTTCCCTCATTTGCTGTCATAAAATTAATAAAATAAATTCAGCATTGACCATTAAAAAATTATTTCTCAGTTGTTTATAGTTTTCTATATTTTACTACATCTTTTGAAGCTTCCGAGTATTGTTGGAAGTGGTTATTTTGGAAGATATAAAAAAAATTTAAGGTTTTTGTACCTTGCTGTCCTGGGAAAAAACAGAATTTCAGTTTGCAGGTTTTGATAAATTTCTGAGTTTTCAAGTGATATCCTAAAAGGGATATTTCATTGTTGTGTATGTATGCAATTTTTCATTCATTATTCATGTTTGCAAACAATTGTAACACTAAGAACATCATTCACTAAAGCATTAGACTGTCATTTCAAGCATAGCTGGAGTAGGATAGAAATATTTGTGATTTTGTGAGCTCCAACGTAGAGTTTACAGATCAAAGAATGTAAGCCTTAGTCGTAGAGATTCAGGAAAATTGAATGTTAGGAAAGATTGGGACTCTTGGAGTATATGTGAATATTCATTTTTATAATAACTTTTAAGAGCATAAGTTTTATGATTTTCACAAATAAACTTGTCAAGGAAGAAGGAAGAAGGCTACGAACACAGAAATTCTGTTACTGAAAGTTTTGATATGATTCTTGCTTCCAATTACGTGTTTGGACCTTGTGTTCTTGTGTTAAAGGTTTTGCACTGCACACTCTGGTTGGATTGGTAGTTGACTGTGTTTTAATGACCCTTAACTGCACCAACCCTGCCTTGCTACATTTTACACTTAAAAGCAATACTCTTCTTGATCCCACATTTTCATAGGTAAGAATTATTGGAGGAAGTCTGCAGATAGTAAATAATTCAAAAAATTTGCCAGTAATACGTAAAATGAAAATTCTGCAAGTTCCAAGATATGAATAACAATGTTTCAGCTAGAAAACTGGGCAAATTAAATCAAGTTGTACCTGAGCACCAATTGGAATTGGGAAAAGACTATAAGCAGAATTTTCTAACACAGCAACAACACAGTTGCTGCTTGACAGAAGAAGATGAACATCCGAAGGGGAAATGTCTGAACCAATGGGTAAGGATCCCTTAGTGATCTGATCTGCAAAAAGCAAAAATTATATGTGGAAAACTATCTTTCAATAGGACAAGATTTCATGGCAGTAAAGCTAGTGAGTTTTCCACAAACAAACAAAATAAAGACCTAAAGCAAAAAAAATTAAGGCTTCAAGTAGAATAATTAGCTAACCTCAGTATGCCGTGGTAGTTGAGCAATAGCATATGGAAACTGTATAGCAACAGAGGCAGGTGCCTCAGACCAGCAAATCCTTCCTTCTTGCAGTAGTTTACCATTTTGGTCGACAAAGACTCCAATATTATCCTGTGCACGGTAAGCAAAAACATTTATTACCATTTTAAGGTAACATGAGCCTCCTCTTTGAAAACTTCCAAGAAACAATGTTTTCCTGTAATTCGATGAAAAACTTAGTCCTAAACAATCTGACAAAATATAAATGTGTTCTTTTATGGTCGTTTGTCAAATAACAGCAAAATTAAATATAAGTAAGCACTTTATAACCATGAAATTGAAATATCTTGCAATCAAAGAATCAACCAAACGTAATTTTGAAATTGACTTTCTTCTGATGTATGAATATGAAAGACAAGGTTATAATTTCAGGAAAAATACATGTTTAGAGTGACTACCCTAGTCTATAGGATCTCATACCTTAGTATGGTAATACATTTGTGATGCAGTCATAGTTAGGGGTCCCAATGAAGAGATGCCATAGACCACGCAGCCCATGAACCTAGAGTTAGATCCTACCGAAGCAAGATCTCAGACACATTTTTAACAAGAAACAACAAAAGCTTTTTCTATTAATATGAGGAAAAAGATTGCAGACTTAGGCACAATGGCATTTGCACTAGGCACAATGGCATTACACTCCAATAATAGTTATGAGTATGACAAGACTCTGCAAGAATTCCCTAAGAATTCCAATGCTATGACTTTATCCTAAGCTTGCAGACTCTACAAAGCTTCTACAGAACCAAACTCAAACTCAATTCAGTAACTTCACAATAGATGCCTCTAGATAGGTGATCCCCAAGATCAATGATCCTTCTCAATGGATGATAGGTAGGTGCCTTACATGCTAGTGCTCCATTCTATTTATAGAATCTGTATAGACTCGGGCAGGGATACCTCCTACAAGTAAAAATACTTCGCAAGGATTCCTCTCAATGCCACAGATCGCCATTGATCTTCGGAGCCGGTTTGCAGATAGCTTCCCCATGAAATTTTATCCATCAGATCAAGCTTTACCAAGTTTTTTTGATCTTCCCATGGGCGTGGAAAATGGATCAAGGTCCACATGTGCCTCTCCTAACTGTATCGATGTTGACAAGGGATTCTGTTAAAGGGAGATCCAATCATGGCAGCATAACATAGTGGTCCCATGATATTTTGCAAGACTTTTGTGGCTTCCACGCAAAAGAAACAAGTGTTCCACGACATGGAACAAAGTCTCACGGTTTTTGTGCGGCATCGTTAAGAATTCACAGCACTTAGCAGTTTTGCATGGCATAACTAGTGTTGCACGGCTTTGTATAAACATGTGCAGTAGGGCAAGCCTCCATGGCTTAGGTAGGCTTTTGCGTACACAAGAAATAGAGAAGGCTCCAAGTTTTGCACCATGTACACAAGTCTTTATTCAACTCTCTAAAATGTTTTGGGTGACACAAGATTGCAAGTGAACTCAAATGATCATTACACATGGGGTAAGAAGAAACTTGAGCCCCTACTCAAATGTGTTTTTTGAAGGTCTTCAATGGAATGACCAAGTTTAGCAATCTCCACTTCACTAAGCCAAGATTATCCTCAACTTCTCTACCTCTCCGTTTTACCAGATATTCTTTATGCCTCTTTCTACACGTTGTCTTCACCACATGGTCATTCAAAATGTATTCAATGTCTTTTGCACCTCTACTTTGGTAGGTGTCTCCAATCTACTTCAGTGTGGTTTGCTTCTCCATTCCTCTGCCCCTCAAAACATGAGTGTAGATCCACTACATTGAAGATAGATGAAATGTCTATTCCCTCCGACAGCTCTATCTTGTACACTTTCTTCGCATGTTTTCTTGGGAATTTGCATGGTCCAATCTTCTTCCACTTGACTTTATCATATGTTCCTTGTGGGAATATCTCTTGCACAGGTGCGCAAGAACTAAGTCTCCAACCTCAAACTCCAAGTGTCTTCTCCTCAAGTCTACACACTCCTCGTACTGCGCAATACTCCGCTCTAAATGTTTGCACACTTGCTCGTGCACTTCATATATTGCACAAAGTCTTCTACTTCTTCCTTCCTCTAGCAACAAGTCTCTTAACTCCACAAATCTTGGGCTTACTCCATACATGATCTGGAAGGAAAATTCCCTGTGCTCCTACTTACAAATTTATTATAAGAAAACTCCACTTGCGCAAAAACTAAATCCCATGTCCTTGTTTTCTATCCTACCATACAACAAAGCAAATTGCATACTCTTGTTGACGACTTCCATCTAGTTATCCACCTATAGGTGATGTAGAGAACTAAACTACAACCTCGTGTTTAGTTTCTTCCACAATATTCATCAAAAGTGACCACCAAACTTGATACATCTGTCAAATACGATGTTTTGTGGCAATCCATGTAGTCCCACAACTCTTTAGAAAAAAAAAGTTAGTTATATGCATAGCATCATTGGTTTTCTTACAAGCAATAAAACGATCCATTTTTGAAAATTTATCAACAACAAAGGTGGAATCATGAGCCTTCTATGTTCTGGGAAAACCCAAAACAAAATCCATATTCAGATGCTCCCAAATTTTCTCAAGTAATAGCAGTGGTCTATATAACCTTGCGTTATGACTCTTCCCCTTTGCTAACTGACATACTTTACATCTCTGCACACCTATGTACATTTGTAGCCATCCGGGACCACAACTATCTCACTTATCTGCACGAAGGTCTTATCTACCCCAAAGTGACATGCTAGTCCTTCACAATGCATCTCTTCGATCAAATTCTCCCTCAAGTGACATGCACCACTGTGTGCCTTTACACAAAACCCTTCCTCCAAGAAGTAGTCTAAATAAGGTGTGTGATTTACACTCACCAGTTCTACCCATGCTCTCCATGCTTCACCGAAATTTTCATCTTCAACGTAGGGTTCCTTTATCGCCTCAAACCCTACTACTCCCACTTACATCTCACTCACTAAGATGCATCTTCTGCTCAATGCATCTCCAACATTGTTTGTTTTCCCACTTTTGTGCATCAAGACAAATGAGTTGTAATGTCCCTTTTTTCAGGACATTAATTAATAAAATATTGGAGACCTTTAATCCACCCTTCCCATGGATTGAAGGATAAAAATTGGGAAAATGTCATTACTCCTTTTATTTTTAAATTAAATAATTAATTCTCCTCTTATGTTTTTATTTAAAATATTAAAAAGAGGAAATTAATGTTTTAATTGGAGTGTGACTTTCCAGGAAAGAGGACCATTTTAAAAGTAACTCTCTTACATAGAGATTTGCGCCAAAAAAAAAGAGGGAAACTTGGAGATTTGAAATGCAAAAGCTATATAAGAAGATGGTGGCAACCCCTTGGGGGCATATTGACGTTTTTTATCAAAATATCTTCATGTTTGAAGAGGGATGTATGCCCATGAGATCTCATAACAAAGGTGTTTCTTCAACACCACCCTATTTTGGAGGAGTGTAAGCCTTCTTGCAATTAGTGTTGAGTGAATCTATGCATTATTTTCTCCATTCTTAGTATTTGGCAACTTGGTTTAGAGGATTGGCACATTTATTTGGGGGCTTAAATCTGCATGTATTGAAGGCTTTGGGGTGCTTTTGTCACTGTTGTTACAGCTGCAATTATTTTTGCCATAGCGACTTGGATTGGAGCTTGTTTTATTATATTTTGATGCAATAAGAGCTAGATCTAAAATCTGTTGTGTGTTAGTGATTATTTCTGAGCAAGGGGCAGTTATTTTTGGAGTGTTTTGGAGCCTAGAGAAGTGCTGGAAATTATTTATTTATTTTTCTCTAACCCTAGCAACTAGGACTGAGATTTTTGGGTCTATTTTGGTGAAGTTTTAATGCTCATAAAAATATGTTTCATAATGCATTCGAAAAGCCCTAAATTTCTAGTTTATTATGCACTTGATTTCATACAAAAAACATAGAGTATTGAATAAGATATTAATTTTTGAAGTTTTCAACTGTCTGGGGTGCCATTTTTTATTTAATATTTGTGGCAATAAAAAAATCTGAACTGGAAAAGATTGGGCTCTCCAATTGATTTTCCCATCTAACCCACCACCTTGGCTAATTCCAACCCCATTTGGGTTTGTAATTACACTGACATTCGGTTTATTTGAGGTTGAATTAAGAGGATCTCATCCTTCTTAGTTCAATTGATGTTGAGAGTGCTGCAGATTTCTATTTGTCCCTAAAGGGGATATTACATGGTGTCACTCAGATTTCACCCTGAAATCTGTGACTACCCTATCCGAAAAAAATTTCGTACTTTTAAAAATAACGGGTCGTTTGTCGTTTGTTGTTTTTATTGCCTGAAAGTTCTTGTATTGCGTCAAGATAATCCTAAAAAGCCATATTAGCCCTTTTCGCCAAATACCCAGATGCCCCAAAATTGTTTTATTCTGTCGTCGGGATTTGTCTGCGGGAAATTTGTATTTAATTATTTTGAGCCTCGGTATGAGGCTATTTTGCGCTCTGTTTTAACTCTATTATGAAGCGAATATGTTATTATTCCTATGTGCCAGAAGGGTTTTAACTTATTTTAAGTTTTGGGTTTTATTTGTAACTTTTGGCAATTTTTCGTGTTTTTGTGGTGTCCCGTTTTCGTTTTCTGTGAAATTTCTCTGGAACAATTCCTTTACCAGGTAATCCCGATTTTTGGCCTGGAGCAGCTGGAAAACATATACGCACATTATGCCCGGAGGAAGTCGCCATCGGAGGTCTGGATCACTGGGAAAAAAGCGAAAGTCGTGCACAGAAAAGCCCCTGCGGGGGATGGGCGCATTTTTGAGAAAACAAAGGATTTTAAGCTGCGATGGGAAAAATAGAAGCCGCAGGCATGATGGGAATTTATTGCCTGCCTTGCAGGGTACTTTTTTCCCGTGATATAAAATTCACTTAAGCTGCAGTGGGAAAGTTTAAGAGGCTGCAGGCAGGCAGGATTTTATTGCCTGCCTTGCAGGGTACAAAATCCCATTGTCAGAAAATTCTTAAAAAATAGAATTCTATTATGCAAAAAAGTGCGACCCACCTTGGGTGAATAATAATGCATTAAATAAATATTTGTTAATATTTATTCACCCAATTTTGGCACCTAGGCTTGTGGAAAAGTCAACAAAAGCAAAGGGGAATAAATCAATTGGAAATAGAATTCCAAAATTAAATAAATTTAATTTATTTAATGCAGCCCCTTTTGAGAAGGAATTAATACTTTTTAAAGTATTAAATGATTATATTAATTCCTATTTTCAGTGGCTATGGTCAAAGCACACTGTGAAGCTTAAGTGAAGTGAAGTGTGGATGATTAAATTGGATTAATTTAATTTATTGGATGGCTGTCCTTAAACATGCTATTTTTAAAAGAGAAGAGCATGATTTTTAATTAATTAATTGCCTTTAATTGTTAGGGCAATTATTAATTATAGAATTGTGAAGGTTTTATAAGCATGGGCAGCCATATGGGTGAATTATTTAATTCACAGGTCAAGAATTGCAGCCAAGTGGAAAAGTGCGCCCCCATTAAAGGAAGGATTTTGCTTAGGCAAGGTGGAAACAAGGCTAAAAGCTTCCAAATTTGGCGCATGCTTTGAAGGAGGTTGATCTTTGTCTACATAATTGTTTGCACAGGTGTTACAGGAGCTCAGGTGTTGTTGAAAGGATTCATGCTCTCTTTATGTGCAAATTAAACACCAATTTTTGGGGCAGCAGGCTTGAAAAGTGCAGATTTTTACAATTAAAATTCACTATTCATGCTCCGGTGGCCATTTTTGTCTGGATAAATTGCAGGAATTCATCACAGGTGCTTTACAAAGGAAAAGGAGCTTTTATCAATGTCCAATACATTGCATATATCCTCCAAATCTGAAGAATTGTCCATATCTGCACCAGTATTGAAGAATTCAAGTCAAATAAGAAGAAAAAGACATTCAGACAAAGATAGACAAAGCTATGGCGAAGAAAGATGAAAAAGAAAGCACAACGGAGTCATACATCACTTCTAAATTTGCAGATATTGGAAACACGGATCTAGGCTCGAAACCTCTTGCTAAATTGATAGACAGATCCAGAGTAGGAAAGACTTCACTCATGCGTGCAGGAGAAACTTCACTCATGCGTGCAGATTAAAAGCAGTGGAATTATTCGAGCTGCAGCTTTTCCATCCATAGCCCAATTGCCAGAATTTTGTTATGCAGGTGCAGATCCATATCCAGATGCAGATGCAGATGCAAATCCATATGCAGATCCAGATCCAGATCTCATATTTGCAAAAGCTTCTGGCACAAAGGCTTCATCCTCTTGTTTCGAATGCAGCCCATGAAGAAGACAGTGCGTGGGAAATTCCTTCCAAGACCTTGTGCATGTGCTCTCATCTTCCAGTTGAAGCCTTCATTGAATTTTCATTCACCCTGAGTGCTTTCCAAAATTTTTTAATTGCTCATATGCAATTAAAAATAAGGATGATGAGTTGTCTACGACCAACCTTGCACTGATGCATGTACAACAGAAGAACTGCAAAAGCTTCAAGGATAAAAGAGAAGACAATGCGAAGGCAAAATTCCAGCTTGCTTCCAATTCCAACTGCTTGCAATTCCAGCTTGTTTCCAGATTCAGCCGCTTCAAGATCCAACTAATTCCAACTTGTTTCCAAATCCAGTTTGAATCAGCTGCATGCAGACATTAAAAAAAGACAAAAGTTAGTTTTCCTCTTCCTTTTTCTTTCCTCCGACAAAGTCAGCTTTCCTCTTCCTTCTTCTTTCCTTCGACAAAGTAATTGAGCGATCAATTCAATTATACAACTTAAGTGATTGGTTTAAAAAGCCATTACTTGAAGAAGTCAACTACTTGGAGATAGGTGGCGGACGTGCAAAATAGAAGGTTCTATTTTCAGTTGCAAATCATACATGTCACGCAAAGAGGAATTCCAGGAGGAAGATTGCCAGTTGTTTCTTTCCAACTTCCACATGTGTCAGTTCAACTAAAGCTTTCAACTTGTTATTGCCCCTCTACATTCTATAAGTAGAGGAAGAACCTTCGGGTTAATCAATCAGAATTTGTAAGCAGCAATCCTGAGTTCTAGACATTGTGTTTGAACTCCTGAGAGCAACTTGGAGCAAAGGAATACAAGGGAGCAGGTTTCCGGAGAACTTTGTGTCATGGTGTACTTTGTTTCTTGCTTTTTAATCTTAGATCTCTTAAGTAAACTTTGTGTTATTTTAGATCTGGATCTAGAGCTGCCTTTGTTTTATAATTATGCGTGTTCATATCTATTAAGTTTCTTCTATGTGCATGTAATTAGCTCTACTATCTACTAATTGGGATGCACATCTTCCCCATTTCTTCTCTGTATTTCCTTTAATTCCTTCTTCTATAAAATACTTCCTTTCTTGAATAGTTGCTTACTTGCTGCAGAACTTCTTAGTTATGGTTCATGAACTAAGTGGTTAAAGTAAAACCCCTGATAGATAAAAACACATTTATATTGAAAAATCTGACACGGGAGCCTCACCGGTTAAATGAGGGAGATTTATCTCATGACTGCCTAGGTTTGATGCTATGCAGAAAATCTAGCCAACATTACATGAGTAACTCTGCAAGAATTCAACCCATTCCATATGTCTTAAATTCAACTTTCCCTAGCTATTTATGAATTGCAATGCTTGGTGGTTTGTGTACAACAAAAACTCCTTGGATAGCAATTAGTGTCTCCATTTCTTCAAAGCTTGCACTATGGCATAAAAGTCTTGATCATATACTAAATATCTTCTCCTCATGTCATCCAATTTCTCACTAGAATATGTGATGGGTCTTCCCTCTTGAATCATTAAGATTCCAGTGGCTACTCCACTCGCGTAACAATCAGCCAAAAATACCTTATTAAAATCAGATAAGGCCAACATTGGCTGCTCTATGAACTTTTTCTTCAGCTTCTGAAATCCATACGTTGCATCTGTAGTCAATGCAAACTCCTTATCTCCCTACATCACTTTTGTGATCTGTGCACAAATCTCACAGAATCCCCTAATGAACTTTCTGTAAAAGCTTGTCGATCCATGGAAGCTTCGGGCCTCTATGACATTCTTGGATGAAGACCAATCCATTATAGCTTGCACCATCTTAGGATCCATCATCAATCCTTCTTGAGATATTACAAATCCCAAGTACACCAACTCTCTCTGCATGAAATTGTATTTTTTCAAGTTCACCAGCAACTTCTCCTCACACAAACGCTTTAATACTTTCCGGAAATGGACCAA
Organism: Taxus chinensis; assembly: GCA_019776745.2. Lineage (NCBI taxonomy): Eukaryota > Viridiplantae > Streptophyta > Pinopsida > Cupressales > Taxaceae > Taxus > Taxus chinensis. The sequence continues at coordinate 773,125,612 of CM034153.1, forward strand.
GTGCTTTTCCTATGTCTTACTAAAAATGAAAATGTCATCTAGATAAACAATGACAAACTTACCTTAGAAAGGCTTCAACACTTCGTAAAAGCTCGCCGATCATGGAAGCTTCAGGCCTCTATGACATTCTTGGATGAAGACAAATCCATTATAGCTCGCACCATCTCAAGATCCATCGTCAATCCTTCTTGAGATATTACAAATCCCAAGTACACCAACTCTCTTTGCATGAAATTGCATTTGTTCAATTTCACCAGCAACTTCTCCTCACACAAATGCTCTAATACTTTTTGCAAATGGACCAAGTGCTTTTCCTACGTCTTACTAAAAATGAAAATGTCATCTAGATAAACAATGACAAACCTGCCTTAGCCAGGCTTCAACACTTCATTCATCAATTGCGAGAATGTGCTCGGTAAGTTGGTTATCACAAATGGCATGAACAACCACTCATACAATCCATCATACGTTTTGAATGCAGTCTTCCACTCATGTTCCTATGTCACCCTAATTTGGTGGTATCCACTCTTCAAATCAATCTTCACAAAGTACCTTGCTCCACTAAAACAGTCCATCAAATCATCCATGCGCAGAAATAGAAATCTATACTCGATGGTGATCTTGCTAATGGCTTTGGAATCAATGCACATTTTCCACTCTCCTCCTTTATTCGGTGCCATTACTATAAGTATTGCGTACGAGCTCAGAAATTCTTTGATTAACCCCTTCTCAAGCAAGTCTTGCACTTGCATTCTCATCTCCTCATTTTCCATAGTTGTCAGCCTATATGCGGCCTTGTTTAGTAAACTAAACTTCAGTATTAAGTCTATTCGATAACTAATATTGCGGGTAGGTGGTAAGCTATCTGGAATATCTTGTGACATGAAATCCACATACTCACCTAGCATCTTCTTCACTTCCCTAGGGATCTCCTCTATTTGTTGGGTTGCGCCTTCCCTTATTTTCTACATAAACTTTGGAATTAATGCAAAGCATTCAATACCTCCTTTCACCTCATATAGGAACTCCTTTCTTGAAATCAGCAATATTTGTGGACTCCTCTCTACCTCTACACTTGCATACTTCAAAGGATTCAGTGTGTACTTTTGTTCATCCTTCATCAATGTGTATGTATTTAAGCGGCCATCATACACCGCCTTCTTGTCATACTACCAAGGTGGACCCAACAACGCATGACGCACATCCAAAGGCATTATATCGCACAAGACTTCATCTTCATATGTGTCAATCTCGATATGCACACTACATTTCTCATTCAAAAGCAATTGATGTCCCTTCAGCAACCAACACACCTTATACATATTCAAGTGCGCAATTCTCTTCAGACCAAGCTTCTCAACCATCTCGTTAGAAACAAGATTATTTGTTCTACCACCATCAAAAATAACTTGCAACACTTCCTCCATATTCGCATAGCATAAGATAAGATAAGATAAGATAATATTATTAATGTCCAACACATGACCACAAAAGTAGGTCAATGGGACTGCAGAGTACAAAGCAAACAAGCCCAGCAAGAGGACCCAAACGGGTCGCCCGAAATACAATGATAGAAGAAGAGGAAGAGAAGGAAGCAGCAAAAAGCCGAGAAACCAGAAAAGAAGAAGAATAGGATGACCGTGTGGGGGGAGCAAAAGAAGGAGCAATACCCCCAACAGCATCACCTAACAATCAAGGCCAGATGGGAGTTACTCGCAATGTGCCGATGACCAGTAGCTGAGACTATGGAATGTCTCGGAAGGCGGTGTCCGGGAGGAAGGTGGTGCCTCTCTGTAAGCCTGGTGGATCACTGTCTATGTGGAGGGGCCCCGAGACATGCCTGAGGTAGGGAGCCTCGGGTGGGAGAAATGGATTCCCGAGGCCTGACAGATCTGAACTGAGGGTCTAGACTCGTGTCCAAGTACCGCTTGGTACCCCTCACTGGAGAGAGCACCAGGAAGAAAGAAGTGATCTATCTAGTATTCATCCGTCTAGGAGGAGGGAAGAGGAGCCAATCTCAAAGCCTGAGGGCCTCCTGAAGATAGAGAGCAAGACATCTCTGATCATAGTATCTCAAGAAAGATGTGAAGGAAGGAAGCTTCGGAAATAGGCAATGGAATCTCCCTCGAATCTCATAGTAAACAGGACACCAGAAAATTAAGTGTTCTTCAATTTCAAACTCTTGGAGAGAGCAAAGCAAGAAAGTCTGCTCCGAGCGGTCTAAGTGATGATCAATCTCCACACGAAGTCGATGTGAGCCCACTCTAAACTGACCCAGAGAGATACGAAGGACCTATAACAAATGTCAGGAAATGTACATGGGTCTGATAATGACCCCATCACGGATCTCAAGAAAGTGTGCCGCATAGAATGACATCTTCGAACGTAACCCCCCAGAGGGGCTGGTCCAGGTGTGCTGAATGAACTGTATGTAGATATCATCTCTGATTATTCTATGAAGGTCCTGTTGATTCGGTAGGAGATGGGCAAGGGCATCCAAAGAATAGCTGAAGGGTGGGAGACGGTCTATCTAGATGCCAATGGACTCAAAAAGGCGTGAAACGCAGGAATACCAGCAGCGACATCGACCACTATGATCAGAGGATGCAATAGCTTCGGAGGAGTAGTAGGCAAGGTAAATGTACCTATCCCTTACAACAAAAGCACCAGAAAACTTTCGGATACAGTACAACAACAACACAAGGCTGAAGATGGTCCCCAGTCGAAAAGGGCGAGCCCCAAACTCAGCAAGAATAATGTTGTGAGGAACAGATTCTTTACACCTGATAATACGCCTAAGCATGAGGATCTGAACACGCTTGATAGTAGCCCAATCTGAGTCCAAAAGAGGGGCCCCAAATTTCCGAAACATATAGAACCGCGGGCCTAACCAATGAATTGGAGAAGGACATCTTGGAAAGAATGTCCTAAAAGTGGTGGCGGAAATGTTGTCTCTCAAGAATCGCCAAAGAACCATACCCCTTATTAACCCAGGGTTGGAGAGCAGAACGGAGGCTAAAACGAGGTCTAAAGAATAGAATCCCCAGGTATGTATAAGAGCAAGTGATCTCAATCTCCACACCCCTAAACAAGAAGTGGAGGTCCGAAGTCTTCAAACAATTGAAAACCATAACTTTTATTTTCCCAAGGTTCACTATCAACTGCCTGTGATCACATATTAGGGCTAAGGCATCCAGCTGCCTCTAGAGACCCTCTGCAAAAGAAGCAAGGAGAACAACGTCATCTGCAAAAAGGAGGATGTAGATCAGAACATGGTGTAGAAGACACCCATCACCTTCCTGGATGTGATCCCTGAGAAAATCCTCAAGCTCATCAATGTAGATCCCAAATAAGGTAGGAGAGAGGGGGCAGCCCTGTTTGACTCCAATGGTACTCCTGATGAAGTCGGACAAGCCAACAGAGGTGCGAAGGCGGCCAAGGACCTCCTCATAAAGGCGCATAATGGCTGTAAGAAGAGTTTCGGAAATGCCTATATCTCTGAGCCTGCGAAAAAGGGCTTCTCATGGAACCGAATCAAAAGCTTTCCGAAAATCCACAAAACAGCAAAAAACTCTAGAGGAGCGGTGGCGAGCCTCCTCAATAATAGCTCGAAGAGTGAGGATGTGATCGATAGTCAGGTAAGTCAGTCGGAAGCCCGCGTGTCCCCTAGCTCTATAATGGTATTGATCGAGGAACTCGGAAAGCTGCAAATGAAGAACTGCAGCATAGAGCTTGGAGAATGTGTGACCCACCATAATAGTCTTGTAATTGTTGGGGTCGGAAGTAGGCCCCGACTTGTGTATGGGGTGTATAATGTGGTGGGACCAAGGCTCTGGGAAACCTATACAAACCACCAACCACCTAATTAAAGAGATCCACAAGATAACTGAGGAGCGTCTTCCGCCCATATTTGAAGAGTTCTGCTTGGAACCCTTCCTCATCCCCTGCTTTACTGTAACTCATAGCTAGAATGGCATTCCTCACGTTGGTGTGGGTGAAAATATGGCAATGGGAGGGAGGGGAATGAACCTAGATGTGGGACTGGCCAGGGAAGTGGTAAAGAGTGGTGTGAGTGAACATGGAATTGGGGTCTAAGTCAAGGGGTAAGGGCGAATGACGGGGAAGAATGGTGCACCAGAAATGTTTAGGAGAATGGATAAGCGACATACGAAGCTCATGACGCCCATGAGAGATAAATGTGTGTTTCTTATGATGAAGGAGACGACGATAGGTTGTTTTCAAGGAAGGGAAGGAGGGAAGGGCGTGCAGGAAAGCAAAACAGTGTTTCCGATGGAAGTCTTTGCATTCCTCGTCATACCATTTGTTCATAGGGCATGTACCACGGCACATGGTGGAATGAGTGACGTGTGGAAAGGAGCTCGTGGCCGCCTCACGAATAGCGCAGGACAGGGTATTAAACATCCGGTCTGAGGTGAGAGAGGTGAAATGGGGAATGGGGGGGAGAAGTAGACGAAGGTAGGAGGAAAAAGTGTCAGGATCCCCTTTGTCAAATTTTCAGAAAGTACGTGAGATACAAGGGGAGGGGGTGAGGTCATGGGGGGGTAGTCTGAAGGGAAAAGGATAGGGTCACATGATCGGCAAGAGGGATGGGGGAGACACATAATGGGTGGATGTAAGGAATCAAGTCGGGGGTAGTCATGACGTAATCAACTACACTGGCTCCACCACTAAAAGGTTTGTAGGTGAAGAACCGGGATTCAGGAAAGCAAGGAATGCCATCCAGAATCAGTAGGTCATGAGATTCTTCCAACTGGAGAAGATGTCAACTGTATGAAGTCAGGGGCCCTATCGTGTCCTCAGACTCTCACTGGAAGCCAACCAACTCTGGATCCACCTTGAAAGTGCAAAGTACATCGCCAGTCCTATCGTGCCTCGGAACCTACAGATTTCTGGTACGAGCATTGAAGTCCCCCAAGATGATGACCTCTCCAAAACCCGAGAACTGAGAGATACCAGCATAAAGGTCAAAGAAGGGGTCCCTATCTGGGCTGCTATGAATAGCAAATGAGGAAGCTAGAGGAAAATAACATACTGCAATGAAGATGTCTCTGAGGAGGGAGGAATTACGTTTGATCTGAACCCATAGAAAGCGGGCAGACTCATCCTCAGCAGCAATAGAAACCCTGCTCCGAAGGGTGTCCCTGACGAAACAAGCAACCCTATCAGATCCTCTGACACCTCCAGAACCCCGAGTCTCCTGTCTACAAACAGAAAGCCAGTAGTAACCACTGATGTCCGGAAGAGGGCGAACTGGGCTTGTATGTGTCTTCGTAACAAAGAGAAGGTCAAAGAAACCTAAAGCATCATGCAGGAGGCCAAGAGAAGACCAAAAGGACCCATTTCCATTCCAACATGCAATGGAGAGGCCCTGCTTTAGAGCCTTCCCCTGCCGGAACCGTCATCTCGAGCTAGAGCTGGATCCTGGAGCCCAACCGGGGGGGAAGGAATCCCGAACCACTGGCTTGAGGTTACGAATCACTGCCCATTTCCCTGCTTTTCTAGCTGCCATGACAATTTCCCAAGATTTTTTGAGTTCGGCAACTTGTTCTCTAGTAAGATCTTTGTCAAGAAAGACCTTATTGGGTAAAGAAAAAGTTTCCGTTTGGCTCTGAGAGCCTTAAGGCGGTCATCAGCTGACTTGAAACGGATAAAAAGAATAGATTCCATACCAAACCAAGCTCTATCCAACTGAACCTTGAGCAGCTCCAAGTTATTTGTGAGAAACTTCGAAGCAATGGCTAGGGGATCGGAAGAGGGAGGAGTGGGCAATCCTCTAACCTTAAGGTTTAACTCCCTGGAACGTCGGATTCTCTCTTCCACTAGTTTGGCTTGAACCACTTCTTCAACTGCTGTTAACGGAGGATTTTTATCTTTACCCTTAACCACTTGGGCCCAGGAATCTGTTTGTTTTTGAAGATTTTCCTGCTGAGTTCTAATTTCCTCTCGCTTGTGTTTTAAATCTGAAATCTCAACCTGTAATTGATCATTATCAGCAGTAGGTTTTGTGTGAGTGATCTTCACAAAGAGATATTATCAGCTTCAACCTTTTTATCCCGAGAGGTTAATTTAAAAACCTCGATCTGAAGGGATCTGTTGGACGATTCTAGAGTCTCTAGTCTGCTGAGTAGTTCGGCAATGATGTTAGGAAGGCTGCCATCCTGCTTACCCTATTCATTTGACCCAAGACTGGAAATCACCTATGCAGCGGGGGTGGAGGGAGACATCATGGTTGGGTAGACTTCCTGGAGAGGAGAAATGATTAGAGGGGTGTTCATAGAGCCTCTGATACCCCCGATTCGATCATTGTGCATAGAATTAGCATTCATGGAAGCCAGAGAAAGCTTGCAAAAGTCCGAATTTGGTTAAAGGAGGGCACGCAGGTCGTAAATAAAACACAGCCACAAAGGAGGGCACGCAGGTTGCAGGTTAACCACAACCACGAAAAGAGAGGCCACGGACAAGCAAAATCAGGAGCCACGAAAATTCAAACCCTGGAATCACGAGCCACGAAGACCACAAGCTCATAGACCACAAGAAGAGAATGAAACTCCAGCCACGAATTCGGTAGATACGAAAATCACGAATAGAAAGGGGGATCACAAACAGAGGAGACAATGGCAAAAAGGGCAAGAAAGATCCACAATTCAAAGATCACGAAAGATGCAGAAGTCTCACGGAAAACGTTGCAGAAGGCTCACGAAAAATGTAGCACGAAAACGCTCACGAAAAACGTTACAGAATGATAATTGTGGAAGCCCTAACACAGACATTCGTGGAAGCCATTAGCAGAACAGTCATGGAAGCCATCCATACCACACCCCACCACAAATCACAAGGGGAGATCACCAGAACACTTCCCTGAGAGTGATGTGTCAACCAGAACTACACTGGCACATTCTCTTCCTCTACGGGCTTCAGCAACTGTCTTCATCATGAGAGCTTCTCCATGTTTTGGTTCTTCTACACCACTATTAAACACATTGTTCTCCACATCTTTATTTTGAGAAAAATGATTGTTAGCATCATTCCTCCTTCCATTGCAGTCCTGCATGGCTTGTGGACATTCGAATGCATGATGTCTAATCTCTCCACAACAGAAATAAGTTTTGTCAAATCCTCTACCTCTTCCACTGTTGTCTTACGCAGCTTGTGGACATTTGAATGCATGATATCCAACATCTACACAACGAAATCCGCTTTCTCCAAATTCTCCACCTCTTTCGCATCCTTTTCCTCTAAAAGATCTAGCTTCATCTCTTTGTGCATGACTCTACTCATGCAAGGAGCTTTATTCAGCCTCGTGTACATGATTACGTGCATCATTACACAAACTTCCATGTCTACATGGTAATTTTTCTTTTCCTCATGCACGGCTTCGTTTTCTTTCTCGTCCGCCTTCAACACAAACTGATAGGCCTCAACAGATCTCTATTAGATCATACTAAACTCATCTTGAATCATCTAACATACCTTGAGATCTTTTTTGCATCATCTACCACATGACCCACTCTAATAGTGAGCCAATAAAACTCCTTTGTGTACTTCTTCACTCTTAGTTCCTTCTGACACAAGTTTTGCAATGATTTGAATAAATGAGATTGGCAATCCACGGGCATGAACTAGGCCTTCAACTTTGTCACCAACCTATCCCAACTCTTGATTGTCTTTGCCTCTACCTACTCTTTCGGTTTGCACATCTTCCCACCACAAATACATGATTGTTCAGCTTAGTACAGGCAAATATTACCTTCTTGGGATCTTCCACAGCTTCATACTCAAAGTATTTCTCCATTTTTGCAATTCAATTGTTGAGTTCTTCTAGATATAAGCACCTGGAATAAATTGGAACTTCTATCTTCAGCTTACTACCAATCCTCGTGATCACAATCAAGAATCTCTCTTAGCTCATCAACATGCTCTGCTTTAGCATCTTGATCCTCATGTGCTCTTTCTATGTTCTCATCATCGCTTACATCATCATCCACCATTACTCCTTTACGTTGTGCGGTTTCCATAGCTTCTAAACGGACTTGTACTCCTTTCATCATCTCAATCAATTTTGTAGGTCTTGGCACTCTATTTTCTTTGGCAGCCATTCTATATGCCATCACTATTTTCCTCAAAATTACTCACTCAACAAGTCTATGTGATCTACACCTACCCAACAACCCAAAGTTGGAAGATGCATGCAACTACTTTCTACCTGCACACAGTAGTATGGAGAGCAGCAAATCTAAAGATTGCTCAGTAGACTGATGTTATCCCACACAAACACATCGGACTCTACAACAAGACTTAAAATCTTTACTCTGGTAACAGATTGATATAGTCGTGATTAGGGGTCCTAATGAAGGGATACCTTAGATCATGTAACCCATGAATCTAGAATTAGATACTACCGAAGCAAGATCTCAGACACAACTTTAACAAGAAACAACAAAAGCTTATTCTATTAATATGAGGAAAAGATTACAGACTGAGGCAAAATGGCATTACACTCCAATGACAGCCTTAAGACAAGACTTTGCAAGATTTCCCTAAGAATTTCAATCCTATGACCTATCCTAAGCTTTTAGACTCTGCAAAGCTTCTACAAAACCAAACTCAACTCAATTTAGCAACTTCACAACAAATGCCTACAAATGGGTGATCTCCAAGATCAATGATGTCTCATAATGGATGACAGGTAGATGTCATAGATGCTCGTGCTCCCTTCTATTTATAGAATTTGTAAATATCGTACCTTCCAGCAGGGTGTCGTACTTCCAGCATAATCTTTCAACTAGGGTTTCAGAGAAAAATCGGTTTTCATGCTTTCTATGCAGTTTTAGGTTAGGATTTGATGTAATAAATTCATATTTAGCATATTTGAATAAATGTTGTAGTTGGGTATTTTTCAGTTTTGCATATTTTGGTAATTTATTATTATTTAGGGTTTATATCAGCATTGATAGTCAAAAAAATTACAAAAAATATCAGAATATTGAAAAACTTTATAAAAGGGATATTACAATGGTATCAGAGCCAATTTTTTTGCCAACTTGCGGGTATTAAAAAATTTCAGAATCAACTTCATGCACAAAAGTGACAAGAAATTTAGATATTACTAGAGAGAGAGAGGAGAAAGGGCCCAGATCAACCAGAGGACAAGTTAGGGCAGCAAGTTCTTGAAGTTGCCAAAAAAGAAAAAGAAGCTATGGGTAACAGTAACAAGGATCCAGATGAGGCTCGTATTGATAGGCTTGTGCAAGGCCAAGAACGGTTAGTTGACATGATGGTTTAGTTAGTCCACACTATGCAAAACACAAATATGCAAAGAACTCACAATGGTGAAGGGAGTTTGTTGGCTAGATTTTTTGCATAGCTGAAAACCTAGGCAGTCATGAGATAAATCTCCCTCATTTACCGGTGAGGCTCCCGTGTCAGATTTGTCAATAAAATATGCTAATATCTATATGTGGGTTTTACTTTAACCATGCAGCTCATGAACCATAGCTGTATAGTTTTGCAGCAAGTAAGCAGTTGTTTAAAGAAAGGAAATATTTAAAGAAGGGAATAATAAAACACAGGGAAGAAATATGGAAGATGTGCAACCCAATCAATAGATAACATAGTTGATTGCATGCACATAGACGGAACCAATAGATATCAACACACATAATTATAAGAAAAGACAACTCCAGATCTAGATCTAAAATAACACAAAGTTTATTAGAGGATTTAAGATAAAAAGCTAGAAACAAAATGCACCGTGACACAAAGTTCTCCGGAAATCTGCTCCTTTATATTCCTTTGCTTCAAGTGGCTATCAGGGGTTTTAGCACAAAGTCTGGAACACAATAATGCTGCTTACAAATTCTGATCCTTAACCCGAAGGTTCTTCCTCTACGTATAGCATGTAGAGGGGAAATTACAAATAGGAAGATTTTAGTTGAACTGGCACATGTGGAAGTCGAAAAGGAAACAACTAGCAATCTCCCTCCTGGAATTCCTCTTTGCATGACATGCATGATTTGCAACTGAAGATAGAACCTTCTATTTCGCACGTCTGCCACCTATCTCCAAGTAGTTGACTTCTTCAAGTAATGGCTTTTAAACCAATCACTTAAGTTGTATAATTTAATTGATCGCTCAATTACTTTGTCAGAGGAAATAAGAGAAAGAAGAAGAAAGAGGAAAGCTGCAGTCTTGTCCTTTTTCATATTCTGCATGTAGTTGATTCTTCTGCCTTTGATTCTCACCAAACTAAATCCGAAAGCAGCTGAATCTGAAAGCGGCCGGATCTGAAAGCCAGTGACTATGATTTGCTCCAGTACATGCATCAACGCAATGTTTTCCGTAAATAACTCATCATTTTTAATTACATATGAGCAATTAAAATTTCTGGAAAGCACTCCGGGTGAATGCAAATTCAATGAAGGCTTCAAATGGAAGATTGGGAGCACATGCACAAGATCCTGGAAGAAATTTTCCACGCACTGACTTCTACACGAGTTGCATTAGAAACAAGAGGATGAAGCCTTTGCAATTACGAGATCTGGATCTGGATCTAGATCTGTGCCTCCGATGTCAGCAAATCTAGAAGTAATGCGTGATTCCGCTGAGCTTTCTCGTTCGTCCCGCTTTGCCATGGCTGGAGCAATCTTTGTCTAGGCAATTCTTTTGCCATGGTTGGAGCAATCTTTGTCTGGGCAATTCTTTTGCCATGGCTGGAGCAATCTTTGTCTGGGCAATTCTTTTTCTTTTTATTCAGCCGGAATTCTTTACAACCGGTGCAAATCTGGATAATTCTTCAGATTCGGAGGATATGTTCAATGTATTGGACATTGATTTAAGCTCCCCTTCTCTTATAAAAGCACCTGTAATGAATTCCTGCAATTAATTCAGACAAAGATGGCACCCGGAACATGAACAGTGGATTTTAATCATAAAACTCTGCATATATCAAGTCTGCTGCCCCAAAATTTGATGTTTTATTTGCATGCAAAGCAAGCATGAATTTTACCAGCTTCACCTAAGCACCTGTATCACTTATGCAGACAATTATTCAGACACAAAGCAAGCTCCGTCAAACCTAGGCGCCAAATTTAGAAGCTTCCAGCATTAATTACACCTTCTGAGCAAAATTCCTCTTCAAATGGGACGCACTTTTTGTCTGGGCTACACTTCTTTACTGTTGAATTAATTAATTCATCCTTATGGCAGCCTTTGTTTATATAACCCTCATTATTCTATAATTAATTAATGTCTCTCCTATTCCTGGCAATTAATTAATTAATAAGCTTTCCTCTTCAAATGGGGCGCCTATTTTGTGCATGTTCATGGCTGCCATTAAATAAATTAAATTTATTTAATTTTAGCTCTCTACTTCCAGTTAACTTAAGCCTCACAGTATGCTTTGACCTCAGCCACTGAAAATAGGAATTAATTAAATCAGTTAATACTTTATAAAAGTATTATTCCTCTCCCAAATGAGGTGCACTTTTTGACATGAGCAATTTCTATTTTTAAAAGTCAATTGACAATGGAATTATTTACCCTGCAAAGCAGCTCCGAAAATCCCATGATCCACTTAAGTTGTTTGACTTTCATAATGGGATTATTTACCCTGAAAGGCAGGTAATAAAATTTCATCAATGCCTTAAGTGATTTTTCTTTTATTCCACAATGGGAATTTTTACCCTGCAAGGCCGGTAAGAAATTCCCGCCTGCCTGCTGCCTCTAATTTTCCCATTGTGACTTAAGTGGCGTTGCTTCCATGGGAAAAAGTACCCTGCTAGGCAGGTACAAAATTTCCACCTGCCTGCTGCTTCCAAAAATCTCATGATTCACTTCAAACCCTCTTTTTCCAAAAGTGCGGCCAGCCCAGAAGAAGCTTTTTGGTGCACGACTTCGTCTTTTTCGAGAGAACCAGACCTCCGATGGCGAATTCCTTCTAGCACAACGTGCATAGGTGATCTCCAGATACTCCAGGCCAAGAATCAAGCCAAACCGGAAAAGGAATTGATCCAGAGAAATTTCACGGAAAACGAAACGGGAAAACAACAAAAACACAAAACATTGCCAGAAGTCACAAATAAAGCCCAGGATTCATTCCTAGTTAAAACCATACTGGTATATGGGAATGATATGTACGATCACAACAGAGTTAAACTGGAGCACAAATTGCCTCAAACGGGGCTGAAAATAATTAAATACAAATTTCCCGCAGGCGAACCCCAACGACAGAATAAAACAATTTTGGGCATCTGGGTATTTGTCGAAAATGGCTTATATGGCTCCTTGGGAATATCTTGACACATTACAGGAATTATGAAGGAATTCCCAAATATGTCTTTATTATTTAATAAATGATTTAAGGCATGTTAGAGAAGAAATATGGGTTGGCCAAGGCAAATAATTAATTATAAGGGGTCCGCAAAGGCATAGTAAATGAAAGGTCATGACTTTTCATATTTTGGCGCCAAGGAAGAAATAGTATAAATAGGAGTGTGGGGCATTCATTATGCATATATCTTGTTATTTGTAATTTCGAATATTGAGAGAGCCTCTCATATTTCTTACCATTTGGGACGGAAACCCCAAGTGAGGTCTTTTGAAAGGACGAAAACCCTTTCCAATTGACTTTAAACATACATATTCGCAGATTGATAATATATTGAAGATCTTTATTGTGCAAATTCCGATTTCCAGTTTATTCTACCAAATCGACTTGTTATGATTAAATTCTTAATTGTTTGGTGTAATAAACATCAAATAGATTGGATAATTCAAGTCACCATTCAGTTTTAAGCCGAATTCTGTGTTTGCACGCAAATTAAGGCACATTTAAGGTGAAATTTAACCATTATATAGCTGCTGCGATTTCCAGATTGCACAGCTAATTAGCAGCAGTTCTACTTTGCCAAAATCAATTCGAGTTGGCTCTAAAATTCATCGAATTAATAAAGAATCAATTAATAAATATTTGTGGATGATCTTGGGCACTTATTTCGAGGAAATTAATCCGCTATAATAAATTTTCAGTCTGCTACAATGAAAAATCAGAATTCTGGAAATTTGTCTTAAAACCCTCAAAAGGGACATTACAGTGGTATCAAAGATTTATCCTCTAAAGGCCTGGGGAAATTCAGTGGATGATATCATGGCGGGACAAAAGAATTTCATGGAGGCTATGGACCTACTTGCAGTATCTATCCAAAATCTAGATAATCTGAAGCAATCTTTGAGAGCATCACGAGAAATAAGTTGGAAGCCCACCTTCATATCAAAAGAAGAAGCCATTCCGGAAGAAGCAAGCCATAGGGAATATATGGCTTTGCCCGAAAGAATCCGTGAAGCAATGTCATTCACGGAGTTCATGGATGTGAATGGTGGAAGATCTAGGCCTAGGCCTAGGCATGCTAAACCACGAAGGAAGACAGAGGAGAACTTCCAAGTTCCATTGGAAGAAAAAGAAGAAGAACAAACCGAGAAGAATGATTCAGCCCCTACCCCCGTTATTTCTTCAGAAGTGTCGATCATTGCCATATTAATGATGACATTGTTACATGTGATATATTTAAGGAAAGAATGGATGGTAAACAAGAAGCAGATGAATATGATAAAAGGCATCCCACTGGTCCGTTTGTAACAGCAGACAATAACGAGCCCGAAGACGAAGAATTGAACATGGGAAAGAACCAACAAGATATTCCAGAAACATGTGAACGAGGTGTGATCAAAGAAAGTGATGAAAAAGAAGATGAAAGTCTTGTTAAAGGTCTGAGGATCGAATACACCTCAGATTTGTTACTTCTAAATTTACAGTCAAAGGGAGTTGAGATGAAAGATAAACTTCCCTTCAAAAATCATGGTATGTACTCCTCTCTTAATTTGGTTGGCCATTCTTTTGATATCCTTATGTTGGGAAGATTACCTTGGGGTTGTGTTAAAAATAGTCCCATGAGGGTATGGGAAAGAGAGTAATCTTCTCATAAAGAATGATATGAAAGGGCTGAACCATACCAATCATGCAAGCTAGCTGTGGAAGGGCACATATGGAAACAAAACAAAAATGAATACTATTCATTTGATCCGGGCATAAGGGTAAATTTATGGTGTCCTAAGCTTATCATTACAGGCTTTTTTGCTGTTGGTTGGGAACAGCAGTCATGCCACGCAATTCAGATCCCTTTATGGTTAATCCAGGGTTAGAGCATTTCTTTGCATCAAAAATTGCAATAGCAGTTGCTTCCGCAGCCATGTCAAGGAAGGATTCCTCTCCCACCATGGGCAATGAAGGTTTCCATTCAAGGTATGAACTCTCTGATATTTGATAATGAGTTGTTGATATCTAATGGTGGCATACATAATGGTAAAAGGAAAACAATGGTGAAGAAATCGAAAGGAGCAACGATGGAGCTCTTAAAGTATGAAGAAAACTTTATGGTTAGAGCCACTCATCTGCTGTCCAAAGGAGGGAAGGAATGTAAGAAAAAAAGTATCTCATCCGGCAAAGGAAACATGTCAACAAGGAAAGCAGATTTAAACTCGGACATTCTGAGTATTGATGGCAACCTAAGGTATGTTGTATCTCACTTATTTTCTAGCCTCAGCGAGTGGGACTATGAGCAGCTGGTCAAGAGAAGTAACTTGTTTAAAAAGGTGATTCTTACATCCAGTTTTGTGAAATCAAATGGGGATACTAAATTTTTTATGATAAGCACAAGTATGGGCAAACATAATTTGGCTTTAGGAGACCTCTCAAGGAATGAAAGTGCAAATAGCAAGCTCGCTGACCTGTACATCACAGCTGTGCATTTGAAACCAAAAAATGAGTTTGCGTCTCAAAAAATAAGCCCCATGAAAACCTCGTGTCACTACAAATCAAGGGAAAATGATTTCAAGATAAAGGATACTTTGTTGAAGGAGAATTGCAAAAACAAGAAGTCTGATTTCAAATCAGAAATGCTGAGGCCAAGGGAGTTTATGGGCAGCATGTGCAAATCATGAAGAGGTAAAGCACACGACATCATTCCAAGGTATGTAAGGTTGCACCTTTTTTTATCTCTTCCTTACAAGATATACATGATAATGAATCAAGGGGAGGTACAAGGGCAAATTTTTGGGCAGCATATAGGGATGAATGAGCATGTGCATATTATGGCATCATATGGATCACCATGCTGCAATTCTGAACCGCGAGAGGCAGCCTTTGTTTGGCTACATGAAGGTAATACGCATAAGGAAAATAAGGGGAAATGCCATCTTGTTGACCAAAGCATGAAAGGTCAGATTGATATTGGAAACTTGATGAGGAATGAAGAAAAATACGGAAATGTGCTGCTGATTAGTGCTGCTGTGTCTTCTATTTCCAGTATGTCATCTCTTTGGGTTGTTGCCCAATATGATAAGATGGATGATTATGAGTCTATTACAGCCTTCAAATTGTTCTTCCTTTAAGATGGTATACTAATTTTGAAGCATAACAACTGCTGCCATATTATCTCATTTGTTTCCAGCTCTTTGACTCCCTCCATAAATGAGTTCTTTGTCTTTCGGTTGATGAATTAAGGGCACAGGGTTGTTGTATGTTGCATAATTGATTTGGGAATGGCAGCCACTACCTCATGGAAGGAAAAGTACAGCAGCAAATGGGACAGCATAGTGATTTTTTGGGGCAGCCCATACATTCGGACGAAGACTTATGAATACATCTTTGAGTGGGCAGCCATGAAGCTTAGCAAAACTCATTCCTTAGATGACTCCCAATACCATGATAAAAACGCCGTCTTTTGGAGTGTATTTTAGGGAGATAATGTTCCATCTTTTTGAAATGAAGTTTCTACAAAGGAGCAACTGAAGATTGTTTGGGATCCAAGCATTAGCGATTGCTTGAGGACAAGCAATCTTGGCGAGGGAGGACTGTCATGTCCCTTTTTCCCCTTTTGAAGACAATTATGGAATTTCCAGTCATTTCTATCCTTGGATGAGTTGAAGAAATTATGAAGGAATTACCAAATATGTCTTTATTATTTAATAAATGATTTAAGGCATGTTAAATGAAAGGTCCACAAAGGCATAGTAAATGAAAGGTCGTGACTTTTCATATTTTGGTGCCAAGGAAGAAATAGTATAAATATGAGTGTGGGGCATTCATTATGCATATAACTTGTCATTTGTAATTTTGAATATTGAGAGAGTCTCTCATATTTCTTACCATTTGGGACGGAAACCCCTAGTGAGGTCTTTTGGAACGACAAAAACCCTTTCCAATTGACTTTAAACATACATATTCACAGATACATAATATGTTGAAGATCTTTATTGTGCAAATTCTGATTTTCCAGTTTATTCTACCAAACCAACTTGTTATGATTAAATTCGTAATTATTTGGTGCAATAAACATCAAATCGATTGGATAATTCAAGTCGTCATTCAGTTTTAAGCCTAATTCTGTGTTTGCACGCAAATCAAGGCACATTTAAGGTGAAATTGAACCATTATATAGCTGCTGCGAATTCCAGATTGCACAGCTAATTAGCAGCAGTTCGACTTTGCCAAAATCAATTCGAGTTGGCTCTAAAATTCATCAAATTAATAAAGAATCAGTTAACAAATATTTGTGGATGATCTTCGGCACTTATTTCAAGGAAATTAATCCGCTATAATAAATTTTCAGTCTGCTACAATGAAAAATCAGAATTCTAGAAATTTGTCTTAAAACCCTCAAAACGGACATTACAAAGCCTATGCAACAAAGGCAAGCCTTCATGGCTTAGGTAGGCTTTTGTGGCGTGAACGGGAAATAGACAATGCTCCAAGTTCCATGCAACATGCTCAAGCGTGGCATGGCATTGCACAAGACTTTATTCAACTAACTCTAAATGTTTTTGGGTGATACAAGATTGCAAGTGAACCTGGATGCTCCTGCATCAATCTATTCTCAGATCTCCAAGCCTGCAATCTCTCACCATCGTGGCTCTACTCCCCCCCATCGGTGTGGCTCTACCCCTTTCCAACGACATGGATCTACCACTTACCAGTTGCCCCCCTTAAACCACATGGGGAAACTAATATTACAAGCTTCTTTTCTACTACGAGAGTTACACCGGCCTTGGATAGTAGGAGTGATTATAGAGGAAGTGTCTTGCTTTCTCCTAGGATCCCCAAACCTAGCTCTTCCGACCTTGTATACTCACCAGAAAACATTTTTAGATCACTCACATATCACATATCAATGGACAATATAATTTATTTTTTAATTTCTTTGCTACCCCTTCTACATAACTTGCACATATCAACCAGTAATACCTTAAGACTGAAAGTTCACACATACAATTACAAAATGAAACTCACAATTCACTAGTTCTACTCATTATAAAATGCATAAAATTTGATGTGTAAATGCCATTGCTTGCATTAAATCAGAACCATTTTTGGGGGCTTATTAGCATCTTCATCAAAGACATTTCCCCTCATTGACAGCAAATATTGGAACTGCAAGTAAAACTCCCATATCTTGAATTTCTCGTACTTTTAGATATTGGTCCTTATCTTGATGAGAATACACAAGCAATCAAATTTGACAGGGTCTATTTTATAACATGTAAAAGTTATCCAACTTTAGATATAGGACTTTCTCTTGATGAGTACATACAAGCAACCAACTTTTACAAGTTTCATTTTAGAACCAGTCATCCCTGCCATATTATATTGTATCATATTCGATAAAAAGCTTGCAATCCTCATTAGTTGTTGCTTCATCCTTCCCCTGTGTAGAATAATATGTCATATAGTAACTAAAAATAACTTTTTAAGTATACTGCAAAAATGCTATTTTGCCATTTTTATTGGATGAAATTGTCTTTTGTACTTAGTACTTAACCTTTTGTAATGTCCCCTTTTCCAAGCTAGTCATTATGAAGGCCTTGGGCCCATTCCACCTTCCCTGGGCTTCGAGGAAGGAAAGCAAGGGAGGTGAACATTGCCATAATTGTAAGTGATTGTATTTTCCTTATTTATTTAATTACTAATTATGGCGTGGAGTGATTCGACTAGGTGATGGGTGAATGACAAATCAAAAAGGAATTTATATCTTCTCCACATGAGGTCGGTCTTCTTGGAGGACCACGTGAAGATTAAAAGTATACTTCCCCTTCATTAAGAGGTCGGCCATGGGAATTAGTCCTTTAATTCATCATTGGCGCCAAAGAGAGGTACTTAAGGGGGTTTGAATGGTGGAGGAGCATATCATTATTATTCATCATTTGACATTTACTTGGATTTAGAGCTAGTGTAGCTTCTCTTCTTGCCATTGAAGGACGAAAACCCTTCCTTGGTCACCTATTGAGGACAAAACCCTTCAATAGGATCACACTTGGGGACAAAAACCATCTTGTGTACATTGGTGGCTTCATAAGGGAGTCACAAGTGGACTTCATTGGCAGATTTCTGGAACAGCAAGGTGTTTTTCCGTGCATAGGGCACTTCTATTCCAACTAGGGCACTTTCAAGGATGTTGGCACCCTTCCTCAAGTTGAACGACCTGCCTGGGAAGTTCGGGATCACTTTCAGAGGGGTTTACGTGATTGGAAAATTGTGATTTCACTTTTATTGGATAGCTGGCCTCTGCGAGATCATTTTGAGCATTTATTTGTGTTGAAACTCCAAGTACTGATGGAGTTATGAATTTTAAAAGTTTCAGCTGTGTTTGCACTTGAATTAAATTTATAAAATATATATATTTTCTCCAGATTTCATCTTGTTAGACTTCTGAAGTGTTTGGGATATTTCTATATTGATTTTCAGTCTGTATTGCACGAGAATATTGTCTTGAAGGACCCATACAGTCCGCTGCCCTAGGAAATAGAAAATCATATTCATTGCTAGGGCTAAGTGGTGATATTGTTGGCTGTCATATGAATTTGTTTGTTGTCATAAATATTCTGATCTCTCTTTGTTGCTAATGGCATTTTCAGTTTGCAGGTGGCTGTAATAAAAATCAGAAGTTGTGATTGGGGCTTGAGTCCAATCCCTTGTTTTCTTTTGATGCCCTAGAAGGGAGATTACCCCTTTGCACTTAAAGTTGCTAAAACCTTTGATTCCAACTGTTACATGCATGTTCTAATTAATGGGAATTTTTAGCATGATGTGCAAGTCATTGATATAATGTGCATTGCTACAAATGACGCATATATAACCACAGACTCAAATGCTTGGTGAACGGTTGCTCTCAATACTGTGTATGTTATACAACCTACAAGTCTAAAGGAAGGTCCCCACTAAAACTTGAAGTCATAACCACAAGAAGGATTGTCACAAATGATATAATAATGGGGGTCTCATACCTCACTTTGGGGACCACCCTAGTTACTCTGAAGTCTCTATCTATCAACAATGCTTAAAAGGATAAAATGTGATGGCATTATTAAAGTTGTTTGATTATATCCCTGAAGACAGTCTATATACTCTAAGCTTAATCATCTGAATCCGCTGAGGACAGTGGTGGTCCGGTGCATAGAGGCTTAGGTGTTCACTTGTTGCATGAGTAGGGGTGGGAGAGATTTGTTAGTAAGGTAGAATAGTAGTAAATACCCATCACCAGGGCACTGTTTTAACATCATGTGGAAGTCATTGTTGTAATGAACTTTGCCACAAATTACACTGCATATATAACCACAGCATCAAATGGTTGGTGAACGGTTTGCTCTCAATACTTGTATATGTTATACAACCTCCAAGTCTAAAGGAAGGGCCACACTTAAACCTGAAGTCGTAACCACAAGAAGAATTGTCACAAAGGACTCATAATGGGAGTCTCATACATCATTTTGGGGACCACATTGTATGAATCAAATGTGATGGCATCATTGAATTTATTTGATTATATCCCTTGAGACAATCTATATACTCTAAGCTTAATCATCTGAATCCACTGAATAGGACAGTGGTGGTCCAGTGGATGGTGCTTATGTGTTCACTTGTTGCGTGAGTAGGAGTGGGGAAAATTTGTTAGTATATGGTAGAACAGTACTAAATACCCAACAACAGGGGCACTGCTTCAAGCCAGAGTAATAAAGGGCTGTTACATTACTTCAAAAACCTTACTAGAAACCTAATATAACCTTCATAACTATGATGCCATTTCTAAAGAAAAAATAAGCAAGGCCATTTCTGAAGGGGACCCAGGAAATTCATTAGGGATTTATCCATTACCATTCGACAAGTACCAACAACGAGGTAAAAGTCTTGGTACTTCCTGAGGGTCATACATTGGTCATGGACATTATTTTGTTTCTTAGCTATTGAATTTGATTCACAAATCATAATTTGGGAACTTAAGAAAGGGCAAACACCCAACTGGAGGTTGAATACCCTCATGAATGAAGCTAGTGCATTGCTTGCACACTTCGAAGTCTTCTCAATTTTCCATCGCCATAGAGAGGCCAATTCAATTATGTACTTCTAGCTAATGAATTTGTATTACAAGATGACCTAGGATCTAAAGTTAGCACCCTAAGAAGACTTGGTGTAATCTGTGTGTGAGTCCTAGGAAAGAAGGGCAACCAAAGGCTTAGCAGCTCTAAGAAAACGTGGTGAAATATGTGTGTGTAAGTCCTAGGGGAGAAGGGTGGCCAAAGGCATCCACCTTTTCGCTTAGGTAACAGTCATATGTTTTAATTTTTTAATTATCCAAGATCTTTCGCTTGTCTCACATAGACGCGTGAGAGCACTTTGATTGATGATTTCCCACAATTATTAATTGAGAATGCCCAAAGCTTAGAAATGGCACCACATAAACTTGCCATACATAAATTGATAATGATTAGCGTATCAAGGCATAGCCATCATGTGTACCATTTGCACCATCTACCTTTGATTTCTTTGAATTTTTTTTCATCTCTACAACTACAATAATTACATTCTAGCCATGGCGCCATTGCTCAAGAAGAAGAATTTGTCACAATTGGGACAGGGAGGAGAAGTCACGAAGCATCCTACGGTCCACTATCAATGTGCCCAACAAAAAAACCATGAAAGTTATCGAAGACATATTGAGCATAGATGGTCTAAAGGAGGACTGTTTTAAAAGGAATATAATTTCTATTTGGGATGAATTTGAGTGGAAGCTACAAATTGAAGCTAAAAATAAGAAATTGAGTTTGCATATTCTGAGCGACGTGACCCCATTTCTCAAACACAAGCTCCAATCTTGATGGCCAAAGCAGAATTAATAGAGCTCAGAAAATTAATTGGATGCAGCAGAGTCAGAGGAGATGCATAAAGAAATTGTCAAGAGCTATGCAAAAATATGGGAAGGGTTGAGATTCAAAAAGTGGGTGGCCACATGAAATCAGAGAATGATGCAATGCTACCAGTCATGCTATAGGATTGTTATTAAAACTAGGTGCCCATTGCCAAACTGTCCTATTCCTTCAGTCTTCATTACAAAGGAAGCCCCAATAGCTATCAAGGGCCCGAGAGGTCACCGACCAAAGATGACACAAGCAGAAAATACAGAGAAAAATTTGGTGTCATGGGTCCAGCTTTGTTGACTCTTACAAAATATCACACCAACGCACACAAAAGAAGGAATTTTTGAAGGATACAAGTAGTCGAGAACCCAGCAACCAGCGATTGGTCTCATTCATGGCTCTAAAAGCCTTCCTCATAGGGAGACCTATGTTCACATGAGGTTCCTATTCTTTTACTGACATTGATTCGCACCACGGGGCCCAAGATGTTAGTGAGGAAGACAACCCTATACTTGGAGGCAAGGCTATGGGTTATAGAATGTGCAAAAGAAAACTTGTACAGCAGTGTACCAAAACACATTTGAATGTAGAATAAATTTGCAGAATGATAAAGAATAGGGGAAAGTAGAATGGAGTACAATGTTCGGTATGGTTGAGTGTGAGAACTATCGTGATCATAGAAGAGGAGGCACATCCTAACTGATTCGCCTTGACGGGAATGTGATTACACATGCATATACTCAAGGGATGCTAGTATTCACTACTATCCAAGTGTCTATTAGAAGATGTAAACAAAGAAAGAATGAAGAGAAACCGGAAGGCACACTTTGGAGTTTGTGTCCATTTTATCATGCTGAAATTAGATACAATATATAGTTGAGGAGGTTACAACCGAATATTCATTAGTAGATAACTAATAGTTCGTTAAGTATTAACTAATACACTAATTCATATTAAAAAATACCTTAATGACTTAACCGGAGACAACATGTTTGTCCCAAAAATTTATAAATACAATAAAACCAATAAGTTTAGTCACTAAATCTACATACTACTTCTTATATATTTATCATGTCCCTTTTTAGAGATTAGCGGAATTGAAGACCTTAACCCATTCTCCTCCCCGTGGGTTTAAGGAAAGAAGCAAGGGAAAGACTTGGATGACATTTTCTAAATAGATATTTTCATTATTATCATGTACTCCTATTGGGAAGCCAAGTGCTCCAATAGATGTACTCATTTAATTAGAATACAAAATATTTTGAGCATGTAGGCTCCAAATACAAATTAGATAATTAAAAGGTACTTATTATAACGTCGGCCATAAGTTTTTTTTTTTAAGAAAAAAGTTGCCCATTATATTGAAATAAATTTTGAATTACATACTCTACCATGCCAAGCATGGAAGCTATTAGCCATACCTCTAGCACTATAAACAAAGATAACAATATGAATATTCATTGTTAAGAGTCAAAGTTTGTGATTTCCCTTATTTCTTCTTGAATCTTTGTTGACCGCCATAGAGGAGGTGACCCGTAGAAAAATATATCCTTGTTGTCAAGAGCCCATTTTACCAATCCATCAGCAACCTTGTTATTCTGTCTAGGGATGTGGGTGAACTGAATTTCTTCAACCTTTTGCTGCAGATTTCTTATTTCACAAACCTCTTTAGCTATTCTCCACTGCGGAGGATGACCATTACTAGAATCACTCAATAAGTTCATCATGATTATGGAATCCGATTGGATTTTGATCTTTCGCCATCCAATCTTAATAGCTTCTTGTATTCCTCTACGGATAGCTTTGATTTCAGCCAAATTATTAGTAGAGGTTCCCAAATTTTCAGCAAATAGGAAATGAACTTCTCCATCTCTATTACGGCTGATCCCTCCCATGGCTGCTTTGCCAGGATTACACCTAGAAGCTCCATCTGTATTTATCACTCCATTATAAGTCATCCCCTCTTGCCCTTGAGGAGCATTTGTTACCATCTTTTTCTTTTTCTTGTGATAGCATGGCATGGTGGCTTCCTTGGGATCCAAAGATAGTTGTTGGAAGATATGCTCCTAGTCTTGAAAGGGTTGATCTGGTAGAGCAACCCAAGTTGCTTTTTATTTTTTCCCAAACATATATAACTTCTCTACTAGTTTCGCAAAATATTCTATAATTCCTCTCTTGCTCCAAAGAAGTAAAGAAATATCACTCCACACAGTTGGGAACAAATTTTGTCCTATGGGAACTACTTTCTTCCAAGTATTATTAATATGTGCAAGGGATCCCAAACTATTCCATTGAAGTTTAAACAACTGAGTCAAATGTGTCCACAATACAGAAACCCAGGGGCATTGAAAGAAGAGATGATCAAAAGGTTCCTCGTCTTGACTGCAAAGTACACATCTAAAAGTTCCTCTGAAACCTCTTTTTTGGAGTCTATCTCCAGTTAAAAGCCTTCTGTGAATGATAAGCCAAAGGAAGAAACTTACCTTAGGCCATATCTCAGGCTGCCATAAATTATGATGTGGCACCCCTTATTGTTATAAAAGGAGGTTGCTTGGCCATTTGATCAGGTGTGAATTCTATTATCTCTTGGAAAGATTGATTGTGAAGCATCTCTCTACCTCTCCTAAGGACAAAAAACCCTTGGAGAGTCTTGTCTTTGGACAAAATCCTTCACCAAGTCTAGGGAAGACTTCAACACGGGAGTCTCCACCCCCTTGAGGGATTTCTTTGTTGTTATCTTAATTTCAGCCTTAGGCGAGTTGCCCTTGCTTTCCTTTTGTTATTGATGCAAAATTGGCTTCCTTCAAAGTGGAGTGACTCATTTGTGGAGTGATTTGGTACATTACTTGGTTGTTCTAAAAGGGAGATCAGCATTGAATGGTGTTTTGAAGTATTCAAGGGTTTTCTATGTATTTGGATTACATCATTTCATTGCATATAATTTATATACACGATATCTGGTTTTACATTGAAATTTGGAGAGTTTTGGCATGCATAATCAGATCTGAAAATATTTATTTATTTCTGCAACTAGGGTTTGAAAGAAATTCATTCCAACATTCTTAGGCTTCCAAAAATTATAATTCCTTCACCAATTGATTGTTGAGCTTGAATAATATATTCAGAATATATTTAGAGTGATCTTGCATGGTTTTTAGGGCATTTCCAAGAGGGGTGAATTGCTTTAAAGGCAGGTTTGGCATGTTTTAGTGGATGTTTGACTTTGGGCAAGCTGATTTGATATTTGCATTCGTCATATTTTTAAACCCCAAGATCCCAAGTTTCATGAATTTTGGCGCACGCCTAGTCTCAATCGATAGTTGCTGACGTAAGCTACAGTGCTAGACATTCAAATTTTTGGCGGATCTGGTAGGTGAGAAATGGGAAAACAACATTCTGGACATTGATGAGCAGATTTAATTGCATCCAACCACCCGATTTGATCTGATTCACCCTCCTTCAACATGACAAACAGACTTGGGGAAGCGCATTTTCTACAGGTTTTTAGACAAATATGTATGCATAGGAATGCTTCTTGTTGGTGGTTTACATCTCCTAATTCGGATTTTCCCTCTGCTTCCTCCATGGATTCCTCTATGAATTTGCAGAGTTGCAGGGCTCATATTAGTTATGTACGACATACTTTGAATCCTTACGCATTTTGCTAAGTTACATCTCATACTTTTTTGTCATTTCCCGAGTTGCAGACCTCTGGATCTGGTTCATTACATGTGGATATCAGAGCATCATCCTCCTCGTCATTGTGAAGCAACTGGAATGCAATTTCTGGAATGATCGTGAGAAGCATCGTTTTGTGACTATTCGGATGTCACTAACATAGTTTGCATTCCTTCTTCTTGCCTTTCTTTTACATATGCATGGTGGTCGTTGTGCTCATTCTACGAAAAAGGGTTGCAAGGGTTGACTTATTTAGTTGTGTTCAAATGAATACCAAGCCCTTTGGTAAATAAGTTTTAAGTTGATGCTACACGTGCCTAGCCTTCTTTCACGCAATTCCTTTCATTTTCGCTCATAACAAGATAATGTTCATTCCCTCTTTTTCTAAAAACCGTTATCACTTTTTAGTATAGTTTCACTTTCATGCTAGATTCTTCTCTCCCTACTCCCTTGGTGTTATTAGCTTAGTTTCCCGTTCAGCACTAGGAGTATGTAGTAGCAGCAGCTCCTATGATGGAGAGGAACCGGTTATCCTTTTCCGGCAGATCTGTCTCAAGCGAAGCAAGGTCAGCTTTGCAAGGTGTTGAAGACGGTTCCATTGTGATCTCAAACAGCTAAGGCTCTTCCAGACTCCGACAATTGCGGGTGCAAGAGGAAGACCAATAGGTGTCATGAGGATCAATAATTCAAGATCTTTGTGCTACTTCTTGTTAATGCATATTTGGCCTTTCATGAGGTTGAGCAACCTGCTTTACGGGCAATGTTGTTGGCGTATTTAGATGACCTTGCTGTTCTACGTGGATGCGACCCACGTAGGGCAAGCATTTCGGTGAGTTTCTTGCAACAATGGCTTATGGGTCTTCATGATCGCTAAGAATATTCAGATTGATCATAATTGCAAGAGCCAAGTCAATGGAAGTTTCATGAATTTTGGTGGTGGTTTGCTATCTTCCAAGCTCGTGGAGGTTAGTTACAGTTCTGGATTATTTAATTGAATTTCTGTAGTTGAGGCTTTTATCATAAAAATCAGATCTCTCGCTTCCAAGCCTCATAAAAATCAGTCTTTCTTGCACTGATATGATTTCTGGACAATATATAATGATTTTAGAGATTTACAGGTAGCTGATTTCAAGGCAGTCAATGAGGGCACAACAAGTGGGTTAATGACAGTCCAAAGCTTGGGAGAGGCTGCCCTAGAAGGGATGTTCGCTGGCAGCAGTTAAGAGTGTTTTTACCGGACTTGGGATTTCAGTCACTAACATCCTACTAAAATGTTTGGAAGCAATTGTTGTTTATCTTCAGGCATGCATAAGTTACCTCAGATTTGAGTCTGCAAAACGGGACACTATAGTGGTCATCAAAGCATCATCCTCCCAACCTGTGAAGCATGAAGATCTGATGCAGATAAGGACTTTCCATGAGGACACATGGAAGGATAACAAGTGAACTGGATAGGCTTACCCTAGCCATCCAAGAAGTATGCAGGGTGCTGATTTGCTCAAGGAGAATGGGGTTTCATTGGGTTGACAAATTGAGATTGAGTGCCTAAAAGGATGGGTTTGCCCTTTTTCAATGGAGGAATTTGTTGGAACTAGAAAAATAGAAATTCCAGTGCATTTTGCACAAGGCTGATAAGAACCGTACCACACTAAGGAGCCACTCGACCCTAAAATTTTACCCTTCCCTTGAAGTTACAGTCAACAGTTCTTGTGGCCATTCCCTGAGCGCCAAAGTGAGGGAAACCATTGTAAAAGAAGTGCAAATAGTGATGAGGATGGCCACCCTTCTAAGAGCATGCAGAAGCATGGAAAACAAGATCTATTGCAGCTGTTGGTTACCAAGCATGGAGTAGCCCTTGAGGAATCCTAGATAACTCCCAAATCACTGCATAGGCTTACTCCTGATGCCATCCCAAAAACATGCAGGACAAAGGGTTTAGCTCAAGAAAAAAGATTTACAAGGTGTTCACAAATGGAACAACAATTGCCAAAGGACAAAGCTATTCCTTGAACAATGTCTCAGTGATACCACTTCCATATAGGCTGATTTCGTGGTAATTAGTAGAACAAGAGAGCTTTCATGTCACACTTTGAGGTCTCAGATTTGACACTCACACCAAGGAGCAATTTCTACTCCAAGAGGATTTTGGGGCAAACCCTTGCACCTCTGAATAAAAAAGGCAGCATGTGGTTGCTCTCTTACATGATGTTAAGAAGGATGGACAATTCATTGTATTTGCAAAGGGTTAATGGGCCAAGAATTTTGTGCTTGACTCTAGTTGTTGGAAGCCGTACAATTACTGAAGAGAGTGCTTTTTTACGGACAAGCCTATAATCACTTTCTCGCTAGAATTTTCAGGACAACCAAGGGTAAGTATTTTTCATGATCATAGCTTAGAGTCTATTGCATCACCATATCTTATTACAATGCTTTGATTATCATGACAGTTATTCTAATAATGGTGTGAAGATGAAGGGTACCACAGGGGGAAGAAAAAGAGCTTGGATTTGGAGGTGAAATTTATAACATTCAGCTTGCTTGGGACTGTTCCTAACAGAAGTTAATAACAAGCAAATTAGGTGACATTTTCAGCTTGGGAGAGAATCCCAAAGATGTTCCCTACAAGGAGTGTTGTACCTAACTTGGAATTTCTAAGTTACAAGATTGTTGGAAGCAACCCAAGGCATATAAGTATCTCACACCATTCGTTGCTTATCACTTTGTCATTTTGGATATGGGACAACTTGATCATAATTCATGCTTCTTGTGTCCTATTGGACCGCTAATGGGATATCATTATGCACAACATATGTCAAGGGATGATGAGGTAAGAAGTACCTCTTGTGGCAAAGAACATATGGATGTTTGGATTCAATCTCAAGATTGTTTTCACATAGGAAATATAAGTGTTGTGTTGAACCCTACAAAAAGAGGGATTCTGATTTCAAAATCAGTATGGGGAACAATTCTATCATGGTATGTTTTGGGCATCAAGAACATGATGAAAATTCTGAATTATCCTTTCCAAAGATTGCTAACCCATGGTTCCATGGAAGGACTGGAGAGAAGAGGGAAAAAGAGGAGCCATCATGATGGAATTTCAGCTGTACATATTTCAGACATAGGGGAAATTGATGGAATGCCATGCACAAAGAAGATATTTCAGATGCTTATTCTCATAGAAGGTATGACTTTGAAGGTTGCAAAAATTGATTTTTGGGATTTTGAACTTGTTGTTATCAACTATTTCAGTTTGCCCTACACTATGTTTGCTGTCATCAATAAGAGGACAGCCATGAGAAGAAATAATTTCCAAATTCCAAAGTGCCTTTTCAGCCATTGGGGATTGGTCCCTTCTCACCTCATTCATCATTGCAAGGGCAACAAGGTGTTTGATACAAGAAGATGGTAAGCATGACAAAAATCATTTGGTTGTTGATCATAACACTGCTGTTATACGCACTTCCAGCTTGCACAATGACATATTTGTAAGCATACAGGTGGATTCAATCATGGGAAGTGTTGGTTTTCAGCTCATAGCATTGTTGGCAATCAATATAGGATCATTTCCAGCTCCTATATCACTTTGGTATGGGTATCATCATGCATCTCATACTACAAAGAAAGATGAGGTAAGAAGCCCATCTTTGATTCAATTTCAAGTTTGTTTCCGTATGTGGGATATGGATGTTTTTGCGAAGGCTCGCAAAAGGAGAAACTTCTGATTTCAAGATCAGTACTACTGATGATTTTATCATTATGAGTGCCAGGATGAGGGAAAGAACAAATAAATCTTATGGGGAACACAAGCAATATAATCATCTTCATATAGGAGGTTGTTTGCACCATTTTTATGCCATGCAATTGATGTGTTTGGGTCATCAAGGTAAGGATTGTAATTCTGATTTTTCAATCTACAGTTCCTTGAAAGAACCAAAGGGAATGTGGGATGATAAATACTTTGACCCAAGGGTCAATTTGAGGGCTGTCCAGCAGAGGAGGCCTGCTGTTTGGTGCATTTTCAGTTTGGTCTTCTCAAGATTTTGGAGCATAAAGGGACATCTTAATAGTTGGGAGTTGTATTCACTACACACTAACATGCTTGGACTATTCTATGCAAGTAAAAGTGGAATTCCAGCCACCTTCATTCTGATTTTTGAAGGGAAAAAACAAGATTACATTGGTGTTTGGGACAGCATGAGGGAAATTGGGAACAACCAATGTTTGGATGGTAATTATGAGGCCTTGGCAAGCATAGAAGAAGAGCTGGTCATCATACCCACAAAGCAAGAATGGATGAAGAAGGGGACACATTTTTTCTTTAATGAGTTTGCTTCATGGGCAGGTATATTGTCATATGTTTTTGCAAGGTCAAAATTCAAGTTGAAAACATGACAACTTAGTGTCCCCGAGATTTCACCCTAAAATCTGGGACTACCCCTTTTTTAAAAAATCAATTTTTTTTAAAGTAACGGATCGTTTTGTATTTGTTTTGCCTACAGTTGTTTGCATTGCTCTAAGGTATCCCCAGAGAGTCATAAAAGTCAAATTCGACAAATACCCACATGCCAAAACTCACTCAATTCCTTCGCCAGATCTTGTCTGTTAGCGTTTTATTTATTTATTTATTAAATAAATAAAGTTCTTTTAAAAATAGATTGAGCTAAAATTGGAGGATTTAGGTTATATAAAGCACTTCACCCCATCATTATTACCACAGAACATTCACTCGGGGGGAAAAAATTTTGCAGATCAGCTAATTGGAGAAATTTTTCGAGCAATTGCCCGCAGCTTCTTTTGTTTTGTTTTATTTCTTTTTGTCTGTGTTGGTTTGTTTTCTCCGACAATTCCCGTAGCCTATTCATTCTTCCTGTCAGACCTTTCCCCAGGCCTAGGGTTTTGAAAAGTTATCCAGTATTTTTAATTACTAATCTGTCTAAAGGTGATCAGAGCTCATGATTCGTTCAGGAGATTGCAAGAAGTTGCTTGGTCCAAAAAGGTGCAAAAATGGATTTTATGAAAATAAGAAAAATATTGCCATCAATGCGTAGAGCTCAAGAAAATATGCAGTTTTAGAGAAAACAGCACCTAAAACGGAGCCACGGAGTGAAAGTTATGGCACTTGCAAGTTTTTGCTGCTACATCTTCTTGGACCCTTTCCAAAAATGGAAAATTTTATTCTACACTTGTTTTCTTCACTGAAAATCCAAAAATGGAAATAAAATGTTGCTGATGAGTTTTCATGCAACTTTAAAAGTAGAAGTCATGCAAGTCACACTTTTTGGGAAGAGCAATTTCTTAATGCAAGTAGCACTTTTTGGGAAGAAGTTTTCTTCATACAAGTCGCATTTTTTGGAAAGAGAGTTTTTAAGTGCCAATGGGAATTTTGGTGGTGGAAGGAAGGTGGGAATTTGAAGCCTTCCTGGAAGGTTATTTTTTCGCATCATTAAAGTTAAATCACTTAAGTGCCAATGGGAATTTTGGTGGTGGAAGGAAGGTGGGAATTTGAAGCCTTCCTGGAAGGTTGTTTTTTCCCATCATTAAAG
The DNA here is from genome assembly GCA_019776745.2 of Taxus chinensis. Taxonomy (NCBI): domain Eukaryota; kingdom Viridiplantae; phylum Streptophyta; class Pinopsida; order Cupressales; family Taxaceae; genus Taxus; species Taxus chinensis. The sequence continues at coordinate 773,156,097 of CM034153.1, forward strand.
TTAAATCACTTAAGTGAAAGATGGGAATTTTGGAGCTGCCTCAAAGGGTAAAAATTCCCACTTTCTTGCCTTCTTATTTTTAACATGACTTCTAGCCAAAAAGTGTGACCCATTCTGGCATAGCTAAATGCCGAAAAGCTGACTTTTTTTTAATTGTCAGGAAGCATCCAATTTTGGTGCTTAGGGTTAGAAAGGCTTCCTTTTTATTATTCTAGCTATCTGCATGTTGATGTGAGTGCACAGGTGAATAAAATAATATTTTTAACTTGCTTGGCATGCAAGCAAAGTCTCAAAATACAGGGCAGCAGGCTTCATAATCAGATCTCGGTAAAGAAATTAGATATTCATGCTATGGTCTACATACTTGTCTGAATTATTTGCAGGAATACTTCACTGGTGCTCATATTGGTGAAAAGAAGGTGAAGTCAATGTCTGATACATCGAATATATCTTCAGGATCAGAGTAAGAAATGGATCCAACTCTCATAATTGCAAAGGCTTCCAGAAAAAGTGATCCTCTTGTTTCTAACGCAGCCCAAGTGGAATTCATTGCATGGAAAATTACTTCCAAGAGCTTGTGCATGTGCTCCCAATCTTCTAGTTGAAGCCTTCATTGAATTTAGTTGTATTTGCCTTCACCCGGAGTACTTTCCAGAATTTAAAATTGCTCATATGCAATTAAAAATAAATGATGGTGAGTTTTATCTGAATTGTTTACAACAAACATTATACCGGTGCATGTACTGGAAAAGAACTGCAAAAGCTTCGAGGATAAGAGGGAAGACAGGTCAGAGGCAACACCCGCAAGCAAAATCACAGTCAGTTACTTCTAAATCCAATTTGGTGAGAATCAAAGGAAATGATTCGACAGCACATGGGAGAAAAAGGCATCTCAAATTCAAGGCAGAGATATCATTCAAATCATTCATTGCTAAAGTGAATGGAGCGGAAGTACAATACAGGTTGGATTAGCATGCAAAGTATGGAAGAAGAACAAGACTGAGAGTGTTGCAGCTTTCTTCTAATTTCTTCTTCTTTCTCTTATTTTCTCTGACAAAACAATTGAGCAATCAATTAAAATTGTAAAACTTAGGTAATTGGCTATAAAAGCCATTACTTCAAGTTACTGGAAGAAGTCAATTACTTGGAATAGGTGGAAGACATGCAAAATAGAAGGTTCTATTTTAAGTTATAAATCATGCATGTCATGCAAAGAGAAATTCCAGGAGGAAGATTGCCAGTTGCTTCCCTTTTTCATAGCTTCCACATGTGGCAATTCATTAAAAAAGCTTTCTATTTGTAATTGCCCTCTATACACTATAAATAGAGGAAGAGCCTACGGGTTAAAGAATCACAATTTGTTAATCAGCATTCTTGAGTTCCAGACTTTGTGTTACAACCCTTGATGTCATTTTTGTGAAAGCTGAGGAATAGAATAAAGGCAGATTTTTGGAGAACTTTGTGTCCACAGTGCATTTGCTTCTTACTTCTGTGTGGATCTTTAGATAAACTTTGTGTTATCTAAGATTTAGATTAGAAGCTTTTCTTTTCATTTATTTCTGAATATTGTGAGATATATTTGTTTATTTAATCTATAAGTATGAGACCGACTCTGTAAACTATTGGTTGAATTACATATCTTCCTTTCTTCTTTCCTAATTTCCATTATTTCCCCCTTCTGCAAATACTTCATAAACAGCTGCTTACTTGCTGCAAAATTGCTTAGTTATGGTCATGGGCTTTGTGATTAAAGTAAAACCCACAAATAGTTATTAGGATTCATACCCACAAAATTGATAAACATCTTACATGGGAGCCTCACCGGTAAATGAGGGAGATTTATCTCATGACTGCCTAGGTTTTTAGCTGTGTAGAAAATCTACCCAACACAATTGTACCCCAATGTCAAAAATTTGCTCAAAGCCCCTCCTGAGTCGTCCTTTGTATCATCCTACCTTCTGTGTCATGATCCCTCCGTCCTTGGAAATGCTTCATAATGTGATTGTACATCCTTCCCAAGTGTCTAAAACATGTTCATAAAGGTCACTCAGTCCATTCAGTGAAATGTTGTCAAAGGAGTTAAAATCTGTACTAAGCCTAGAAAGGCTATTCCTAACCTATCCAGGGCAGGTGTGCATCCCTACGGGGTTGATCAAGAAGCCTAAAGTCATCTGGAGATGTTATTAAAGAGTATTAAATGACAATGGGAACAGGTTTAGGGAGATTTGGGAAAGTTTCAGAGGTTTTGGAGCAAGAACAGTGAAAGTAGGTTTTGGAGGCTTGAAGAGCTTGTAGTGGAAAAAGGTACTTGAACTTCAACAAAGATTTTGGGAGCTCTGGGATGATTCAAGAGGAAAACAAGATACCTTAAGAAATCTTAAAAATCCTCTACATGATGGAATTTTCACATCTTTCACAAGACCTAAGTGTTTCTCTGTGCATAGACCAATCTTCAGCAAACTACGCATTGTGCGGTCCCAAATGAAAAATCAGAATTTTTTGGAGAAGGATGATAGAATAAAGTCTTAAAAAACCCTCCCATTGATCTTAAAATTGTCTTGGGAATCAAATTGATATAAATTTTTCCAAAAAACGACCTCCTATAACTCCAGGAAAGTTGGTTTCATGATTTCAGGAGTTAGTCAAATTTGCAGTTGGATGGCTGGTGCAATTTTTTGGGTGTCCCAAATGTCCCAACTATCTAGGAAAGTGGGAAAGTAGGAGATAATAGGGACAAAAAATGCGACCCACCCCCCAATTGTAACCCTTGGACCCTCATGTGACCCTGTTCCTTCCCAACAAGGTGTTAAGTGATCATGTGTGCAAATTTGGCTAAGTAGCCTCTTAACCCTTGGGTGCATTTTTCTACCCCAACTGTTGGGACACATTGGGACAACTGCACCCCACCCCTAGCCATTGCACGGGTTCTCCATGTGACCTCAAATTTCATCTCCCAAGTGCTAAATCTTTCTCTCTCATTCCATGATCACCACTCGTTTTCGGGACAAGCCTAGGGAAATTTTCCACCCCTATCCCACTATTCTCCATGTGACCTCAAATTTTGTCTCCCAGGTGCTCTAACCTTTCTCTCTCATCCTCCATGCTCACCACTCGCTTCCCACCACTTGTCAAGCCTAGGGAAGGGGGCACATTTTCTTGCCCCAATTGTCCTAACTATCCTGGGACAGTTGGGACAATAAAATACACCCCACCCCCTTTGCTTTCAAAACCAAGATTTAAAGTGTGCTTTCAAGGGTTAAAAATAACACTATTTTTAACTTTAAAGAGCTCTACATACCTTTTTCACTCCATTCCTTCACCAAGTCGACCCAGGAAGCCATTGTTGACACCTTAAAGCTCAATAACACCTGCAAATTTATCAGATATATCTACAATTTCATCTCGGGGCAGCCATGAATGCCAAAACGAAGAAATTCTCATATCTTTCAAACCAGTGATCCGATCCGAATGAAATTTTCTCAGTTGTTCTACAATCCAAGCGCCTTCAAGAACAATGATTAACAATAAACCCTATCATGCTCTAGATTATTTACAGCAGCAAACCCTCATTTCATGCCCCGGTTCACACTTTTTTATTTCCAAGCATTCTAGTGGGCGGATTGCGACAAAATTTTGAGCACGCGATCCAAGAGCAGGCCTATTCCATTGAAGTTGTTTTCATGGAAAACCGACAAGGGGAAGTGAATTTTCTAAAAATAGTAAGTATCTTGTCTTTATACTTACTATAAATAGAAACATTCGAAAAAAGCAAACCATTGAAGACAGTGCATTCAGAGATCAGTAGAGAAGACAAACTAGGCAAATTTGGTCAAAAAAGCAAAAAAGCACTTTCTAAAAAGTTTATTCGTTCACCCGGCCCTCCTCTCCCTCTCATGGGGGGCCACCTTTGTTCACCCCTCTAAGATCGTTGGGGGTCCACCGGTGGCCCTATCTAAATATATTCCAATTCCAAAGTAAACTGTTTAGAAATATTACTATCGCAAATCATCAAAAGGACATCAATGAATGTGTATATGGTATATTAGGAGTTTTGCGACATTGAAAAAGTAAAAAAAGGCAAAAAAGCAAAAAAAAATAGCCCCTACCTCTTACTTACTAAAAATAGAAAGTGTTTGTTTTAGGTGCAGAAAGTTGTTGTCTTCCTCATTTTTTCTCACCTAGCGGATTTTTGCTACATCATGAAGTTCAAATTTGTTGGTTTGGATCCCATTTCAACTCTTGCATCGGAGTATCCGAATGTGGGTGACAGTGATGTCGCTCACATGGACTTGGAAGGATCTGAAAAATCTAGATGTTTGGTGGACCCAGGGAACCCATGGAAGATAAGATATACACAAGTGGTTTGTTATGCAGCAGGTGGCCACCCACTATCCGTCCAGAGCACAAAATTGGTGATGACTTGTGCTCAACACTATGAACTAGACACGAGAATCATACGCGCAAATGATAGTTCAATCTTGGCAGTGCTCACCGCCAAAGGGATATCACAAAGTATGCAGATTCCAACTTGGAGCAACATGGTAGTCATCCCAAAGGATTTTGCATCAGGGGAATGGTCAAAGATAGATTCATACCTTCAAGGCCTTGCATTGGGGTCTTGGTTGAAGCAGGTGAGAAAGCCCTCCCGTGTGCCAAAGTCTTGGTCTAGACATGAGTTTCACAAAGGATTCTCAGATGCTATCATTCTCTTGAGCAGAGTGATGGGAAGAGGAAAACACCAAGGATTTCCATGATTAGATGGCATTGTTCATCCTCACCATCATCGAAGGCAAGAAAATGATTAACTCGGGTCAAATCATCAATGACAACATCCATTTTCAGTTGCTCCAACTTCTCAGTCACAAGGAAAGTTTTCCATGACATCATACCTAGTGTATGCTATTGCAAGTACGAGATCTTTCAAGGGTTTGACTCTCACACCAAACATCTCCCAAAAGGCTCCCTGCCTACGAGAGATATCCACAACTGACCGTGAAAGAGAGTAATCATCACTTTTCATAGGGTGAATGATACATTCACCATGTATGTTGTGAGATTTCTCGAAGGTAATTCCGAGTTGAGATTGTCCTCGCATGCTGCCGCATTGATTCAAAGATATGGATCCTTCTTCACACAATTCTCGACTTTCTCATACATCCGGGTATCTGGATTTGACCTCACTCTGTGAAAACTTCCAAGGTACCTAAGTGATAAGATTGTCATGTTTGAGCTTTGTAGACAACTAGCTCATGTCAACGGAAAACTCAAGAGCGGGAAGAAGAAAGGTGTGTCTTTCCCCATCTCCTTGGGAATATTTTCTTGAAAATATCTCATTGATGCATCAAATTTGGAAGCCTCTTTCTCTCAGATGAATCTCTTTTCCTACACTTCGAGGGCTAACTTTGATATCCAGAGCACTCCTGATATGTTTCATATCCCTGACTTGCACCATGTGCCGCATATTGAGGACTATTGGGTGAACTATTTTGATGATCTTGAAGTTAGGAGAAGAGATCGCATGAGGATGACAGTAGAGCAAATGGGGAAGTTTGGCTTTCGATTGGTTCGAGGAGGGCATTGATGATGATGGAACAAAGTTGTATGATCTAGAGTACCCGGCTGTGAAAGTTTCACCTCTCCCTCAAGTTTCTTGGAGCATCAAGGAATCAGGGGATATCAATGAAAAGACCAAGACGGTGATTCAAAGATCAAGAGAGTGGTTCAAAAAGAAGAGGGCAGCATTCATCGAGTCAAGAGGTCTCCACGCTCTCAAGAAAATAGGCATCTCCTCTCTCCGCTTCGGGGGCAGTTGAGAAAGCTTCAAGTTCAGCCCATTCTGAAAGGCTTCAAAAGAGAAAGTCCATGGAATCCAGAGCCGACTCACTACAGGAGGACCCAAAAGAAAGCAAAAGCAGCTCAAGAGCTGGAGCAGAGGGTATGGAATAAGGTGAGATTGATCCGGCTCAACCACCTATCATTCAAAGAACTCAGAGCATTTCTTCTTCCGCAGTTGTACCTATTTAACCGGCCCAAGATCCACCTTCTCAACCAAAGCAAGAAACTACCATCATGCCCAACACTGAGCCTGAAGCAAATGAAACATTCTCATGGATACAGGATATGATTAGGGGAGAGACACACATGAGCCAACAGGTGGTGATCCCTTAGATTTCCAGGTCATATCTACAATGGTGAAGGTAAAGAAAGGGAAGAAAGCACAAATTACCTCCGACTTTTTCGGTGGCACTTCAGGAAACCAATATGTGGAGGTAGCTCGGCCCAAAGTCATCAAGCCTATCAGCGAGATGGCCCCATCGGATTATGATATCAGCACCATTCCCCTTGGACCAGGGACACATGAGGGAGATGCTCATCTATTCCAGGAGTCTTCCACTCACCTTCTTGTGAGAAACCAAAAGTACAAAGAGAAACTTGATCAAGCAGAAGACCATATAAGGACCCTCACTTCATACATGCAAACATTCTTGGACCCGAATGCTGCCACTTCTCTCCTGACCGAAGAAGTTACTCCCATCAGTAGCTTTGACCCTGAGTCTATCAAAAGAACACAAGGTTTCACCATGTAAGGCAGAGCAAACGATAAATGGGTGAACAAGATTCTAGAAAAGGGTAAGGTGTTGCTTCCCGAGATCATGTACTTGACCCTGAGTCTATCAGAAGGACACAAGGTTTCACCATACAAGGCAGAGCAAACGATAAATGGGTGAACAAGATTCTAGAAAAGGATAGAGTGTTGCTTCCCAAGATCATTTCCTTGTTCAAGCACATGAATGAAATGGCCACGAAGGTAGGAATGACAAGGGATGAGATTGAGAAAGAAAAGGGGCATTGGGACCAAGTGTATCCACTAGTCATTGAGATGGGCAAGGTAAATTCATACCTCCTAGTAAACAAGGAAGTATTCAATTATGCATCTAAGGACTTGTCTCGTATCCGAGCAAGGACTTTAGTTTCTCATTATGAGATGATAAATCGTGCTCTGGGTGAATTGGATTCATACGAGGAACACATTGCAGAGATGCAAGGGGATGTCAATGATGAGGCACAAAAGCTTGGAGTGCCAGCAATGAGTGAAGACACTTCGGCGGATGATCTTGTCGAGAAAGAGGGTGGAGATCCTTTTTCCTTCAACAAAGACACGCTGGAGTCTTTGGCTGAGATAAAGACTAACATATCAAACGTTGCGAAAGATCATCAATCTTGGTTCACTGAATGCAAAAACATCAACGCTCTCTCTAATAATTAGATCAAATCCTTGAGTTTTGTCCACATCCCGCAAGCTGAGAAAGTTACACCTGTGGCGGCACGATACAATAAGCAATTCAAAGGCATCGAGATCTCTCCTAAAGAACTTTCCAAAAGTCCATCAACAAGCAGATCTCCATCGGCAAAAGCATCTTCCTCAAATTGAGTAGCTATCTTCTTTCTCTCTTCACTCCCCTTTCCTCTCTTCTTACATGTTCTAATTCGTCATTAGAAGGTTGCAGTTTTCATTTTCATCTTATTCACTTTCATCTTATTCATTAATGTGACTATAGTCAAAAATTGTAATAAGTTTCCCTCAATTAATAAAAAAGGGACTTAATTTCTTTCCTAGGAATATCAAGAGTCACAAGTTGTAAAAGACGAGTGAAAAGACATGTGGGGGGTAGGTGAAGAGTATTTTTGAAATCTATATATTGTAATGACTTCCTCATTCCAAGAGGTTGTTAATTTTGTGTATTCAAGAGTAGATAGCTACCAAGAATAAGCAAAAAGATAGCATTTTTCTTCTATTTTTCTTCCTACATGTTCCTCTCTCTTTCATGTCACAGCTTTGTAAAAATGTCAATCAAGAAGGGTGTTTCAGTTTTTCTGGATGAGTGAATACATGAGATTTTATGTTCATGGTTTCATTTTGTCTTGATATAATTAGGAAGGTTGTTGTTCTTCCTAATTGTGTGTGTTAATATTTTTTATTAATAATTGTAAGAATCTTAGTAATCGTACTTGCAATATTAATCCCCTCTCCTAATTTCCCACTCCTACTTTCCACCTTTTCTTGGAAATTTTTCCCTTGCACAAAATTACAAGTTTTTGCCACAAGTGCAGTGGAGTGTGCCTATTGGATCCCCGACCTCCTAGCCAACCGCGGATATTTGTTTTAGTTTACACACAATAATGCAACTTCCCACTCAAGCAAAGAGACCTAGTCCCAGAGTGTTGATGAAAATCAACTAATTTCTCCTAACAGCAAATTATTTTACCAACAAGGTACATCAAAGAAAGAGCAGCTAAGAATTATTTGGGATCCGGGTACTTGTAATTGCTTGCGGACAAACAATCTTGGGAAGGGGGGACTGCCATGTCCCTTTTTGGAGATTAGCGGAATTGAAGACCTTAACCCATCCTCCCAGTGGGTTTAAGGAAAGAAGGGGAAGACTTGGATGACATTTTCTAAATAGATATTTTCATTATTATCATGTATTCCTATTGGGAAAACAAACGCTCCAATATATGAACTCATTTAATTAGAATATAAAGTATTTTAGGCATGTAGGCTCCAAATACAAATTAGATAATTAAAAGGTACTCATTATAAGGTGGGCCATAAGTTATGATGTAGCGCCCCTTATTTTTATATAAGGAGGTTGCTTGGCCATTTGATCAAGTGTGAATTCTATTATCTCTTGGAAAGATTGCTTGTGAAGCATCTCTCTACCTCTCCTAAGGACGAAAAACCCTTAGAGAGTCTTGTGTGAGGAAGAAAACCCTCCACCAAGTCTAGGGAAGACTTCAACACGGGAGTCTCCACCCTCTTGAGGGATTTCTTTGTTGTTATCTTAATTTCATCCTTAGGCGAGTTTCCCTAAGGAGCTCTTTGGATCAAAAATTGAAGATATTGTTTTCCTTATGTTATTGATGCAAAATTGGCTTCCTTCAAAGTGGAGCGACTCATTTGTAGAGTGATTTGGTACATTATTTGGCTGTTCTAAAAAGGCAACCAGTATTGAATGGTGTTTTGAAGTATTCAAGAGTCTTCTATGTATTTGGATTACATCATCTCATTTCATATAATTTATAAGGGTGAAATCTGGTTTTACATTGAAATTTGGAGGGTTTTGGAATGCATAATCAGATCTGAAAATATTTATTTATTTCTGCAACTAGGGTTTGAAGGAAAATCATTCCAGCATTCCTAGGCTTCCAGAAATTATAATTCCTTCACCAATTGATTGTTGAGCTTGAATAATAATTTCAAAATATATTTGGAGTGATCTTGCATGGTTTTTAGGGCATTTCCAAGAGGGGCGAATTGCTTGAAAGGCAGGTTTGGCATGTTTTGGTGGATGTTTGGGCAAGTTAATTTGATATTTGCATTCGTCATATTTTTAAACCCCAAGATCCCAAGTTTCATGAATTTTGGAGTTACCTAGGTAAAGTTATGGATTTTTAAAGTAACTCTACAGACAAGGGTTTATAGAAAATTCATATCTTCATTTCTAGGGCACTAAAAATCAATTTTCTTGCATCTAACAATTGCTGGTTATTTCTCATAAATTCTGAGCATATTTCCTAAAGGTTTGAGTGAGATTTGTGCCTAGGAATGTGCGTTTAACTTTTCCAAGGAGGTTGTTGCCCTAGGAAGGGCATAATTTGCAAGTTGCAAGGTTGACATCAGTCATCTGCAGCAGCTTACTAATCTGATTTTTAAGTTACATCTCAACTCTTTGGTCATTTCCTGAGTCCCCCTAAAAAGGGACATTACATTATTACGCTAAAAGTTGTAGTCCTCTAATGTTTTGTTGTTGTCCAATGTAGGAGCTTTGGAGTAAACAAAGACCGAAAAAGACAACTAGCAAAGCAAAGATCTTGTCGTGTGAACATAAGATATAGTATGTTGTCCACCAAGCGTTCATTGAGTGACTCATTGACCAGTGATGAATCATCATTTGCTAAAACGTTCAGTCCAATCTCCAGAGTTCTGAAATCATATTCTTGGAGATGTTGATTGAATAGAGTGTACCAAGCTTGTAGAGTCGGCTTGAGTCCATGTAGAGACTCGATAAATCTGCAATCTAGATGATCGCGTTCATGCACCTGAAAACCTTCACACATCACCATATAGACCTCATCCAAAACTCCGTTCAGGAAAGCATTGTAAGATACCTTCTTACCAAACTGAACTTCCATGGAAAGAAGCAACTGAGTGACCATCTTTACATTAGGAGTAACAATCAACTCCGCAATAGGAGAAATAACCATCTTTGTAGTGGCACGAGTAAGATCAAAATCCTTATCTATTTCATCTAGTTGCTCATCTATTCCCTCATGTTGGGAAAATTCTTTAACAATAAGATGAGAAAACTAACTATGCTCTATTGTCCTTCAAGCTAGTGCTTGTGGTTGTGTGACGTGCCTTGCCATCTCACCATGCACCTCTTGTGCATCCTAGACAGTGAAGTCTCCTTCCAAAATTAATTGTGCATCATAGTGAGGAAGTCCATCCTCCCAAGGCATTTCAGCCTCCTGCACATTCTGTATTGAGTGAGGAATTCCATCCTCTCGAGAAATAACATCCTCCTACACATTTTGTGTAATGGATATTCCCTCCACAACAAGTACACATAAGTTGACTAAAGCAAAGTCAGCTAGTCTATCTAGCCACCTCGCCCGATGCCTAGGGTAATCACCCATCCCCATTTCACATCTGACACAAGACACTTCTCCCCAAAGGAATTTACAACAATATTGGGATTCTCAGTTAATTGACAAATAGATAAGAGATTTTTATGCAAACTAGGAACATATCTAACATTCCTTAATAAAAAAATTTAGCATTATTCATCACAATGTGTACATCTCCAATCCCCTCTACTACAAGTGACTCTCTGTCTACTAATAAAATTAAATCAAAAATTGCAATAAATGTTACATACCAGTCCATTCGAAATAAAAAATGTTTGGATGCGTCAGATTTAATGATCCAATGACCGATAGCACTGTCATTCGAGCATAATGCCATTAGAGCATAAAGAGAAGATTTTTCTTCATAATCCCTTTCCTTTGTGACTGTTGCCACATTTGCCTCATCCCGTGGCTTTTTGTTTTGTTGAGAAAGATCATATTGTCGTTTTCGGCAATCCTTTTTGAGATGCCCAACCTTATGATAATAATGGCATTTTACCTAGTATCTGGAAGATTCACCAGTGTCGTTTCTACTTCCCCTCTGACTAAGTAGTCAATGCACTCTCTGATTGTCCAAAACTGGACTCAATTGCTTGTGTTTGTCTGTGTTCCTTCTGCAGCAAAAAGGAATTTACCTTATCAAATGTCAGGGTTTGGCTTTCCACCATCAAATGTACAGCCTCCACAAATGACTCATATGAGGACAGCAAATTGTTCGAAACCAGCACCAACAAGTCATTTTCGTCCACCTTTTGATTAATGGAAGTGAATTGGTCTCAAAAATCTTTTATCCGAAGTAGGTGTTCTGACAGGGAGTCATCCTCTTGCATCTTTTCTGAAAACAGAAAATTCTTCAGTTATAACACCCAAATCTTCTCGGAAGTCATGTATTTATTCTCTAAATCGATCCAAAGCACACTAGCCTCAGTGGCACTCCAGACCTTGAGTATCAAATCATCTAATACCTACATCTTCAACAGTAATAAGGCCTCCTTACAACACTTGTTATGATCCGCTAAGTTAAGAATAGGCCACCAAGGATGATTTTATTGCAATCCAAAAATTATGCAATCATCAGATTGTGACTCCAGACACTATAATTCTGACCTGTCAGCTTCTGCACCTCTGGCAAAATAAGATTCTGAATGTTTTCCATTTTTCCCTCACTATTTGGTTTTTTGACTGACAAGTTAATGCAACAAGGAAATGTGAAGTTCTAACCTGGAAAAAGATGCAGCAAAAGAAAGTAAATTCTAAATATGAATACTTGAATTTTGACCCATAAATCGATGCAAGAAATGACAATAGAAACCATATTCTCACTCCTGCCTTCTGATTTCTCACCCACAACTTAAAATATCATAACAGAAATTCAAAAAGCATTCAGAAAAGCTTATGTTTTACGTTATTGTCCTTCACAGCTTCTGTTTCGCTTCTACAGACACTGTGTCCTAACAACAGAGCAAATTTGTGACTGTTAAAATGACTGAAAATTGCCAGCGAATGACCCTCAAAAAATCATGAATTTGGAACTAGCTTAATCATTACATGGATTTAGACATTGTCATTATTCGGCTTTAGCACTTTACACATTCTACTCCCTTATGCACTTGTTGCTTATAGTATACGTGCAACACTTGAAAGTACACGTAGTCCATGGATACTCATACACATGTTTTGCAGCTTCTTACGCCCTACACCCAAACAGCAGCCTTCCACATTAGGGGCATGCTTACACCAGGGGCATCTTACATACAAAGCTTATTTTAGATTATAGCTTTTACACTAGTCCGTTGGTGATACAGAGCTTCTATTGCTTAGCTTGCACTGTCTTATATCTTATGACATGTATCGTATTGTGCTTCATTCGACAACTACACTAGTTACTTATATATATATATATATATATATATATATATATATATATATATATATATATATATATTGATTTTATATGCTCCATGCTTACTCGGTGATCATGATGCATTTACATATTGCTTTATTACTCGTTCATTGCATGCTTCTATGCTTGCTTGAATATTATTTGTTCTGGGCTCCTAGTTATAGTGTGGCACACACATTGTCCGATTCGGTACTTGCTTTACACACGCATTGTTTGCTACCTTACTTGCATTGCACACAGATTATCTAATTCATTACTTGCTTTACACACACATTGTTTGCTACCTTTCTTACATTGCACACACATTGTCTGATTCATTTCTTGTTTTACACAAACATTGTTTGCTACCTTACTTGCATATATAAGTTAGCTGGCATGATGGTTGAGGGTGCTTACAAGCACATTTTCTGGACTCCATGTTGTGTTCATGCGTTGAACAACGCATTGAAAGACATTGGAAAGATAGATTGGGTGAAGACAGTGGTGGCAGAAATTAGACACATACAAATATTCATTTGCAACCATCACACCTCACTTGCTCTATTCAGGTCTTTTTGAAGGAAGGAATTCCTCAAGCCCGTGGACACTAGATATGCCAGCGATTTCATTTTGTTAGAGAGGATGCTTGAGGTGCAGGAGGCTTTGCAATTAATGATAGTTAATCAAGAGCGGGGTAGATGGCCAGAGGCAAACACTTCTAAAGGAAAAGGTGTGAAAACAAAATATCCTCGACGATGATTGGTAAGCCACAGTGAGGTAAGCTATTGCTGATTTTATATATGTAAGTTCAGTTTTTAATTTTTAAATATTTTTATCCATGTTTATAACTTGTAAATTAGTTTAGTCTTTCATTCTTGAATCTTAATGTTTTCTAATTTTGTTTGTAAATTGTTTGCAGATATGTTTGCTCCTTCATCTCACTTGTAGTGGGGGTCATAAGATATGTTGATACAGACTCTCCTAGTCTTGGAGAGATTTATGAGACATTTGACAGCATGTTTGGACAGATGAAGCAAGTCATTCATAGCAGGGATCCTACTTTGGGATTTTATGAGGAGCATATTAGGCCCATTGTGACACGGCGGTGGAACACAATGAGCACCCCACTTCATATGGTAACCTATGCTCTAAATCCCAAATGGTATGCAGTACGACTTGGGAGAGTGTCTCCGTCTGATGATGAAGAGGTGAAAGAAGGGTTCATGAAGGCTTTTCGAAAGATGTACACTGGTGAGGAGTTCACTTTATTGCAGACCCAATGGCTATCCTTTGCCAATTAGCATGGACCAACATTTAACAAGCCAAACGCGAGGACAGATGGAGCTACATTAGCTCAAGTAGACCCTATTGAATGGTGGAAATGGCATGGCAAGGATGCACCAGACTTGAGGATTCTTGCCACTCGCCTCCTTTCACAGGTTGTTAGTTCCTCTACTGCAGAGAGGAATTGGTCCACATATGGCCTCATCCACACAGTTAAGAGGAACCACCTTACCTCTCGACGAGCAGAGAAGTTAGTAGTCATGCATAGTGCCTTGAGACTTCAGGGTCAACAGACTCCTGGGTATCGTCAGACTCCAACTGCACGTTGGGATGTTGATCCCGAAGATGTTGCACAGATTGATGAAGAGGAGGCACAGATGGGATTGGTTGGGGTTCCATTGGATGAGGCAGCCCCTCATAGTTCCAGTGACTCAAACTCAGAGCCTGATTTTGATGCCACTTTAGCAGAGTTTGATTAGGGGCGGCTATATATTTTCATTTTTATTTTTTATGTTTCAGATATTTTGTGGCTCTTGGGCATTTCATTGTAATTGAAACTTGAATCTTATGTGAAATCTCAATTCAGCTCCAGATTTATGTATTAAAGTGATCTTAGTTTTATGATGTGTGTGATGAATGCTTTAAATTTAAGTTTATCAATGTGTTATACATATCATTATTCATATGAACATTTGAAATTTCCTATATTTTTAAGGTTAAATCTCATGTGAAATCTCAATTCAACTCTAATTTTATGTATTAAGGTTCTATAATGTGTGTGATGAATGCTTTAGCAATGTTATCATATGAATATTTGAAATTTCCTATATTTTTAAAATTTTCCCTTATTTTTTAATAGTTGTCCCCTGCCGTCCCCAAAAAAAAACCCTAAAAAAAAACCCATCCTGGAAACTTGATGGAACATAGGTCTAAAGTTGTGCATGTGTGTGGATCTCTACATTTTCTGTATGCACTAGTACATGTGTGTGTCAATACATTGGTGTATCTGTCATCACCAATCCGGCACTATGATAATTCTTCACCGGGAACTCCTCATGCTACGATTATTTACTAATGCACAGCCTTTAGTTTGGTGGATGTAATCTGGAAACACAACAACAACATAACACAAGAATAACATAGACTATGATAAGAAGGAATGATGATAAATCTGAAATATCAGAGTAAATTATAATATTAACATGAAATTGTTACAATCTCACCCATGAGGAACTTCAAGTGTTATTGACTTCACTAGCCTTTCACCAAGACTATGGGAGAAACTTTACAATTACACCTCTTAATGGCTTTTTCAACACACCTTTAAACTGATGGCTTCCTTTACACACTTCCTACAATATTTCTCACTACTTCCTTCTATGCTAAATGAGGGGGGCGGCCTCTTTATTTATAGACTTCTAGGCTTATCCATCTTATCTCTAAGATAAGATAAGAAATCCACTATAACGAATCATATTCCATACCTTAACTCTTATCTGTACATGTAAGCTTATCTTTTAAGATAAGATAAACCTTATCAGTTCACATGGGTTCCACATTTTTAGACTTTTTACAAATAAAATATACAAAATATTTATGACCTCACTCATTGTCCTTATTACCAATATAATATTTCTAATTCCTAATCATGTAGACTCTACTTCTCTTCTTACCCCAACTTTGACATTTTAACATTACTGGACCACTTACAACAAATATTTACTTTTTACAACATTCCTATTGTACTTTGACTGTTACCGTACTCTACATTATTGGCGGCACCGTACTGACGGCGCCGTTATCTTCTATCAAACGCTACTACTAATTACACTTAACAACATCCTATTCCTAATACATATATTAATAAAATAGAAATTACGGAGGAAAATTTTAGTGTCGACATCTTCCCCCTTCCTAGCTTCTACTCCGTCCTCGGAGTAGACTATTCTGGTGCTTGGAAAATCTTCAACTTGTCGTGGTTGACCCATTTCGTAATGGGAGTGCCATCCAATTCCTCCAGTCGGTATGTACCATTTTCATGCACAGCTGTTATTTTGTAGGGCCCCATCCATTTTGGAAGAAATTTTCTCTGTCTTCTTTTTTGTATCTAGAATCATATATTAGAACCAAGTCATTCACATGAAATGGAGACCAACGGATCTTTTGATCAAAGTATTCCTTCTGCTTCATTTTCTTCTTATGGCTTGTATCCTTTGCTATTTCCCTCATTTCTTCTAGCAAATGAAGATGTACCAACCTTTCTTTTACTGAATCACTTTTATCCATCCTTTCATTTTTCATAACTCTCACAGTGGGAATATCAAACTCAATAGGAAGAACTAGATCAATGCCATAGGCCAACTGAAATGGGGAGTATCATGTTGCTGACTTCGATGTTGCCCTATATGCCCACAATGCTGCATGAATCCTTTTATCCCACTTATGTACCTGCAAGGCTGCATCTTTTGCTAGAATTTGACACAACACAATTTGTTCGTTCCACCTGTCCATTTGTGCTTGGCTTGTATGTTGTTTCCTTCCTGTGCTTAATAGAAAATTTATTGACTAGGGCTTCTACTACCTCATTAATGAAGTGGCTTCCTTGATCTGTTACAATTTCTAATGGACAATCAAATCTGGTGACAATGCGTTCATATATGAACCTTGCCACCTCATCCATGGAAGTTGTTTTCAATGGCCTAGCTTCAACCCACTTGGTTAAATAATCTGTGGCAACTACAATATACTTATTTTGGCGTGAGGTAGTTGGAAGTGGACCTACAATGTCTATTCCCCACTTTTCAAAGGGACCAAGTGGAAGAATAGGACATAATGGAGCTGATGAAGTCTTACGGTTACCATGTGTTTGACAAATATCACATGTCTTACAATAATTATAACAATCTTTAAAAAGAGTGGGCCAGTGATAACCTGCATCCAAGATCCTTCTTGCTGTAAGTTGTCCAGAGAAGTGCCCTCCACATGTACCATTGTGGAATTCTTCTAGCAGTTCCTTCCCTTGATCACGTCCAACTGCCCTCTTGTACTGTCCATCAGGTCCTATTCGAAATAATACTCCATGCAGAATAGAATATGGACGACTGGCTTGAGTAATCTTTCTCTTAGTCTTTGCATTGGCACCATCAGGAAACTTGAATTCATTCAGATAATTCCAAATATCTATGTATTCACTAGGGATTGTGTCAAGGGATAACAATGTTGCATCGGGGAAATCATCATCATCACAAGATGATCCTAAACCATCATAGGCTCGAGAGAGTGCATCTGCATTGACATGCTTCTTTCCTGGCCTATCTATAATATCAAATTCAAATTCTTGTAGCAAAATTATCCATCTTGCTATCCTCCCTGATGGGTTAGGCTTATTTACAATATATTTTAGAGCCTGATGATCTGTTACAACTAGAAATTTTTGCCCTAGCAAGTAATTTCATAAACTTTTTTACAGCAAAAATGATAGTCAGAGCCTCTTTTTCAGTTACAGTATAATTTACCTCAGCACTGCTCATTTGTCTGCTCCCAAAGTAAATTGGATGTTCATTCCCATTTTCATCATTTTGGCTCAAAGTACTTCCTAGTGCTGCATCTGAGGCATCAGTGTACACAATGAATGGCTTGCTCCAATCTGGATTCTTTAAAACAGGTGAAGACACCAGGGCTTCCTTCAGTTGTCCAAAAGCTTCATGTGCCTTATTTCCTGGTTCATAAGTAACATCCTTCTTCAAGAACTGGGTTAGTGGCTGTGCAATCTTTGAGAAATTCTTGATGAACCTTCTATAGTAACCCACATGGCCTAAAAATGATCTCAACTTACTTTTATTCATAGGAAATGGTAAATCTTTGATTTTTGAAACTTTATCAGGATCAGTACCAATACCATCTCTAGATACAACATGCCCTAACAAAACGCCTTTAGAACATCCAAAGACACACTTTGTAGGGTTTAGTGAGGCTTGTGCTTCATCTAACCTTTGAAATGTTGTCTCCATCTGGTGCAGGTGGTCCAACTTGCTCCCATAGATGCAAAAATCATCCAGAAATACTCTGATGAAGGTCCCAATGTAGGGTTCGAACACCCTATTCATCAAACGCTGGAATGTTGCTGGAGCATTACACAACCCAAAAGGCATAACTCTATAAGCAAACGTTCCCCAAGGAGTGGTGAACGTGGTCTTCAGCTGATCTTTCTCTACTATACGAACTTGGTTGTAGCCGCTATATCCATCAGCAAAACTATAGCACTCCTGGCCAGCTACTTCGTCCAAGATCTGATCTGAAAATGGAAGAGGGTAATGATCCTTCTTTGTTGCCTTATTGAGCTTCCTGTAATCAACACAAATGCGTAGCTTCCCATTCTTTTTTATTGAGATCACAATGGGAGAAAACCCATTCTGAATTTCTCCACAGCAAATATGAATCCTGCATCAAGCAACTTATCTATTTCTTCTTTTACAGTCTTGGAAAAATTAGGATTCATTCTATATGGCATTTGCTTTATGGGCTTAGCACCATCTACCAGCTCAATAGAATGTTCTACCCAACTTACTTGACGGAGTTCCTTGTAATCAAAAGTGAATATGTGTATGTACCTTCGAAAGAGCTGGAGGTAGGATTCCTTCTCACTCTCCATCACAGCATCACCAATCTTTATTTGTTGGAGACGATCATCAACTTCTTCTTCAGATAATTTTATGGGGTCATGAGTTGGTGTGACTGGAAGGATATCCATGACTGAAACATCAACCTCACTTTCTTCATCTTCAGTGTCCACTTCACTGGTACTAGAGTAATCAGAGGATGTCCAATCATCAGTTTCATCACTTGAATCTACAGGTTCTGCTTTATGATGTCGAGGGATCACGTTTATCTTCACCCTCTCTCTACCACGTCCAAGTGTCATGAAGCCTTCATTCCAGTAGTTTCTTGCATGAACTCTCCTTAGCCATGGTCTTCCCAGCAACATTGGGTACGCAACAGTACCATTTTTCATCACCTGAAAGTCTACCACACATACAACACCCATAACAGATATTGCCACATTTGAAACTACACCTTCTGGTTTAGTTTTTCCTTTATTTAATGACCTTAACATAAGTGTTGAAGGGCGATCAATTTTTAAACCCAACATATTCATTACAGACTCGGTCATTACATTAACTGCAGCACCTCCATCAACTAAGACATCATGAATTGAAATACCATTACATAATACCTCAGCTTGTGGAGCATAGGGATCCGCCTCTGCCTCCAAAACAGGGACTTCAACCTCCTTCCTTCGTCGAGCATTGAGTCCACTTCGCAACTCCCGCCTCTTCTCAAAAGACAGCCAAGAGTTGACCATATGTAATATTTGCAGGCCTTTTGGACAGATCTTCCAAGATGGAGTATGGTCCTTGCCCCAGTGAAATCAGAAAATCCTACACACCCAACTTTCTTCTCCTATGTTTCTTACTAGTTTCTCCTTTCATCTTCTTAGGATTATTTCCATCTTGATTATCTTTTTCTTTCTTTCTTTTTGTTACAAACACATCTACTTCATTATTTCTACTCTTATCTACTACATCAAAAGAATTCACAGGTGCTTTTCCTTTATCATTATCTCCTTTACCAGATGTAGAAGCTCTATCTGGACAATTATACTTATAATGACCCTTTTTATAACAACCATAACAAACAACTTCAGAAATATTTCTTTTTGGACCTCTATCTCCTCCCTGAGAACTAAATTCTTTTCCTTGAAGAAGATTAATAGTTAACTGACCCATCTTCTTGAGCAGATCTTCATACTCAGTAGATGTACTAGGAGAAAGATTTTTGCTCACCGAAAGTGGTTGTGGATTCTGGACTAAAGGTGTTGGTGTAGGCTTTACCTTAGCAACAATTTCTTTGGGCTCCTCTTCCATGCTTTCTTCTTGCTTTCTTGCAATCTCCTTTGCTTGTTCAATGGTAGCTGGGCGGTCATACTTCACTCGTTGTCTGATCTCTGGCTTCATCCCAAGAATGAAGTGCTTACATAGGAGATTATCCACGCCATTTATTAACCCATCCGCTAATCCTTCCTTCCGGATCTGGGCGTCGAGCTTCCTCCTTAGCTCTAGAACACGAGCATGATAATCCCTTATCTTCTCCTTTTTTCCTTGGGATAGCTTTGTGATCTCGATCATAAGGTCTGCATATTTCTGTTCACCAAATTCTTCAAGAAAACTTTCAGTTAATAAATCCCATGAATTTTTCACATTTTCACCTAGTGTTTCAAACCACCTAAGTGCTGAACCATCCAAAAAGGTAGGAAAAAATTCAGTCCATTGTTCCCTTCTTATAAGGCCATTACAAATACAAGATCGTTTAAACTCTTGAATGAAAGAGGAAGCATCTTTATTAGATTGGGCTGAAAAAACAAGAATTTTCCCCATTTTCAAAAGTAACCACCGTAAAATACCAACCCACAAATACAATCAACAAGACTTATGTGCACAAATAATTGGAATCACTGTAATAGAAAGTGACTTTACACCTTTCTACAGTAAAATAGAAATGACCACGGTAACTATGGTAAAACTTGACTTACTGCGGTAAAAACTGACTTTACTGTGGTAAACACTATTCACAGTAAAAAGTGAAGTTACTGCGGTAAATACTATTCACGGTAAAAAGTGACTTTACTGTGATAAATACTATTCACAGCAAAAATGACTTTACCATGGTAACTACTATTCACGGTAAAAATGACTTTACCATGGTAACTACTATGCACAGTAAAAATAAAGTTACCCTCCAATTGATTTTTGACTAAGTGGGAATATCTCTCCAGAAAATCCACCAACGAGGAATGGTCCCGGCAACGGAACCAAAATGTCATCACCAATCCGGCACTATGATAATTCTTCACCGGAAACTCCTCGTGCTATGATTATTTACTAATGCACAGCCTTTAGTTTGGTGGATGTAATCTGGAAACACAACATAACACAAGAATACCATAGACTATGATAAGAATGAATGATGATAAATCTGAAATATCAGAGTAAATTATAATATTAACATGAAATTGTTACAATCTCACCCATGAGGAACTTCAAGTGTTATTGACTTCACTTGCCTTTCACCAAGACTATGGGAGAAACTTTACAATTACACATCTTAATGGCTTCTTCAACACACCTTTAAACTGATGGCTTCCTTTACACACTTCCTACAATATTTCTCACTACTTCCTTCTATGCTAAATGAGGGGGGTGGCCTCTTTATTTATAGACTTCTAGGCTTATCCATCTTATCTCTAAGATAGGCTAAGAAATCCACTCTGACGAATCATATTTTATACCTTAACTCTTATCTCTACATGTAAGCTTATCTTTTAAGATAAGATAAACCTTATCAGTTCACATGGGTTCCACATTTTTAGACTTTTTACAAATAAAATATACAAAATATTTATGACCTCACTCCTTGTCCTTATTACCAATATAATATTTCTAATTCCTAATCATGTAGACCCTACTTCTCTTCTTACCCCAACTTTGACATTTTAACATTACTGGACCACTTACGACAAATATTTACTTTTTACAACATTTTTATTGTACTTTGACTGTTACCGTACTCTACATTATTGGCGGCACCGTACTGACGGCGCCGTTATCTTCTATCAGACGCTACTACTAATTACACTTAACAACATCATATTCCTAATACATACATTAATGAAATAGAAATTACGGAGGAAAATTTTAGTGTCGACATATCACCGCAACTTTACATTTCTCGCACTCCTCCCTTTTCCTTGTCAATTTTTAGTTTTTCAAGTGATTCACAAAGGAACCAGCCCACTCTCGAGATTCACTTCAATTATAGGTTCCCACAACCTTGAGGTGTTCCAATTTTGTCAATGAAAGAGAGTGCACATCATTCTCTAATCAGGGTGCACTTTTGGGTGACAACAGTTTTTGGCATACCTGATGGGACAAATTATTCAAATAATTGATGTTGGTTCAGCATCTGGCGACTCTGAAGGTTTGTACAGACATACTGGTTACAGACTAGTAAAGGCTAATGTCAAAGGTGACCACCAGGTCACAATCTAAAGGTATACCATTTGATTTTATTCAATTACCTTTATATTCTTGCAGAAGAAGCAGATTTCATAGATCTAATCCATATTGTTACAGGATCTGATAAGCCAAAGCCATTGCCTAAAACCCCAAAGTTTTCCATCCTAGATTTCCTAATGGTTGTTCTTAGGAATGAAGCTTTTGTGACCTTCAATGATGGCAGTCCTTTGAATCTTACCGTATACAATGATATCCCTTCTACACTAAAGAGTTTACCATTCTTCACTGGTTTAACTCAAACCACTCTCATAGAGCACATCAGAGATGTAAATCTTTACTCTATCTATAATATTACCCAAGGAAATGTAGCTATGAGACTTCTTGCAGCTTCTTTCAAAGATAAATAAATCTTTGCAATGGTACCGAAATCTAGCTGTCAATTCTATCAATACTTAGGACGAATTAGGGAAAGTCTTTTGTAACCAATTTGAAGATAAATCTGACCATCTTTCTCCTAAAATTGAGCAACTGAGCACAATCAAAAGAGCCCCTCAGGAGTTTATGTCTGATTTTAATTTGAGATTCCAAAGAACTTGGGAAAGAATTCCCCGTACCATCAAGCCTTCAGCAAAGCATGTTTTCTTGTATTATTTGAGATCTTTGAACAATGATATTGTTGTTCTAGTTCAATCCATGGGGTGGTGATTCAATTCCTGGTGCTTTTGATCTAGCTATTAAAGCTGAAAATAACCTCATACAATTGTTGGGCTAGCTACTGCTGGAATTCAGGGTGTATCTGAAACTGATGGTTGAATAGTTGGAAAGATAAGCATAAAAAGCCTATCCAGCATATCCTACAAGCAGACTTCCAGCCATTAAAGTTGATCCTAATACTTCTTCTACATCTATGGCTAATGTTCCAATACAGACTAGTCTTATTCAAGAACCCTTTTGGTGTGCTCCATGCAATCTTTCGCATGTTCCTTCTTGTGTTGATGGAATGTTACATCAAGTTTTGATGGCACGCAGTATAATGCCACAGCTTATGGCAATTGAGGCTCCTCCTCAAGAGGATTCTATTACAGAAGTACCAAAGCCATCAGAAGCAAATTTGGTAAATTGGCAACAAGAGGATCAACATACAAGGGTATATAAAAGAAGAGCAGTAGAAGAGCCCAAGGAGGTAATTAGTTTGCATGGTTCATCTCCTTTATTTTCTAATAATGCTAACAAACTTACTGCTGCCCCTAATGTGGAAAAAGTACAGAAAAATCAATATTCATAAGGGTAGCTTAGAAGCACAAAAAGTTCAAGAGAAATAGGCTAAAAGTGTGCAAAAAGGACAAGCAAAAGGGGACAGCCCTTCTCTCAATATTGTAGATCAGATGAAGAAGGCTCACGTAAACATATCCATGTGGGATACGTTGACTATTCGGGGGTCAAAAGGGCATGTTACAAGATGTGATGTTTAAGTTATCACTTTCAGAGGATCATTTTGATAGATCTAATGCCAATATGGATCAGCCTTCCAAGGATGATTTTCAGGTTAAAAGAATTGGGTAAACCCCCTCCTTTTTACCTTTCTTTGATTATTGATGAATATTTGGTTCATAATTGCATGGTTGACAATGGTGCTAGCAGTACAATTATGCATGCCAAAGGGGTATTGCAGTTAGATTGGCACAGCCACCAAAACAGTTGGTATTATCAGAGATCAGAAGTTGGGCTTGCATGCATGTCCAAGTCTTCCAATCTTTCAGGATATTGTGGTTGTAGATTTGCCTCCATACTTTGCTTTGTATTTATCTAGAGATTTTACTGCTAAGATTGGAGGTTATTTATCATCAAATTGGTCTTATTTGATTTTCAGAACAAGGTATGACACAAAGGTAACAATCAATTCTGAGTCTCTTGCTAAATTTCATATTGAGCTCTTTTGTACCTAATGCATGCAATGTGAATTGTATTGTTTTTTACCAAGGAGATCATCCAGATGATCATGATTCAGATCCCCGCTATGAGAGTTTGCCATATCTACAATTGGATGAGTGGAGAACTAATCATCATGGCTTTGATCCTTATAAGCATGCAGAAGAAACATATATCAGAGAGGCTGGTTTAGGAGTTTATTGCATGCATCAGAAAGATATTCTTTTACCATTGTTAGTCACAGATGATGAGATTGATGCAGGGGTATGGAGTTTGTACTTTGATGGCTCTAGAAGCAAGAATAGATCAGGTGGAGGTAATGTTTTGGTTTCACCAGAAGGTCAAAAGTATTTCTCTTCTATTTGTTTTCAGTTTAGTTGTTCATGCAATGCAGCTGAGTATGAAGCACTAATCCATGGTATACAGTGGGCTAAGAAGAAGAGAATTAAGTATCTAAAGGTATTTGGTGAGAATGAGTTGGTTGTAAATCAGGTGAGAAAAATAAACATTGCAAAGAATCCTTCAATGAAGTCATATAAGCATAGAGTATGGGATTTTGTAGAAGATTTTAATGCTTTCAATATTCAGTTAATTCCTAGATCTGAGAATAAACAAGATGATAGATTGGCAATTATAGGGACTGATTTTGACATTCCTAATGGGATGAAAAAAAAAAGAATAATCAGTATCATATTAAGATGGTAGTAAGACCTTCAATTCTTGACAATGATATTAATTGGCAAGTGTTTGAGAATGATGAACAAATTGTACGTTCTATTCAGGAAGAGGCTGAGTTTTCATCAAAAAACCAGTCTTAATTGCAGCAGCAGTATGGTGATCAGATCTTGCAATTAAAGACAAACAGGATGCCCCAAGGATTGGTAACCCTTAAGAGTATTTTTAACAGTGATGATCAGCTGAAGGGAGAAAAAATCAGGATGTCTACCAAGCAAGAAAACTATAGAGACATAGAAAATCAGAGAAGGGAAGTTTTTAAAGCATGGTAAATTGAGTGATTTAAAAGAAAAGCAAGCTTTTGTTGAATTATGCAATGAATTCATTGATTTCTTTGCTTGGAAATATGAAGATCTGAAAGGGTTTGATCCAAAATTGGCTCAACATACCATTGAGCTAGAGCTTAACTCCAAACCGGTAAGGCAAAAGCAAAAACCTGTTAATCCTACGATTGAAATTTTGATGAAGAATGAACTAACAAAACTTATTGATTCTTGTATCATTTTTTTCTATCAAGCATTCCTCATGGGTTGCAAATTTTGTACATGTAAGGAAGAAGAATGGAGAAATAAGGTTGTGTGTTGATTTCAGGGATCTTGACAAGGTTTCATTAAAGGATCGTTTTCCTTTACAATCAATGGATCAAATTCTAAGAACTGTATCAGGTGCAAAAAGGTTCTCGCTTTTAGATGGCTATAGTGGTTACAACCAGATATTGGTGAAAGAAGAGGATAGATACAAGGCAACCTTCACTACTAAATGGGGAACATATGCTTACAAAAGGATGCCTTTTGGGTTATCTAATATTGGAGCCACTTTTCAGAGAGCCATGGATATGGCTTTCCAAGGTTTGATCAATGTCAATGTTTTGATTTATCTAGATGACATTATTGTATTTTCTAAATGTGCTACTGATCATTTGGGCCATATGAGGCAAATTTTTGAAAGGTGCAGACAGTATGAAGTTTCATCAACCCAAAGAAGTGCGTTTATTTTCAGTGCATGAAGGCAAACTTTTGGGCCACATGGTCTCAAAAGAAGGTTTGGCCATAGATCTGGAAAGAGTAAGCTCAATTTTAACTTTGTCCTTGCCTCAACACAAGAAAGCACTTCAAAGTTTTCTAGGTAAAATCAATTTTGTACGAAGATTTATTGCTGATTTTGCTAATATGTCTAAGCCTCTAACTGCTATGTTGAAGAAGAATACGAGTTTCAGATGGATAGAAGAAGGAAAAATTAGTTTTGAAGCCATTAAAGAAGCTATTGCTCAAGCTCCAACACTTGCAAATCCAGATTTCTCAAAGGATTTCATATTGTATGCATTTGCAGGAATTGAAACTATTTCAGCTAGCTTAATTCAGTTAAATCAGGATGATTTGGTACAGCCTATTGCTTTCTTTAGCAAAGGATTACATGACTATGAGGTGAGGTATACTTTCGTATAAAAACAAGTTCTTTTTGTTATTAGAGGGTTGAAAAACTTCATATATATGCTCTCTAATAATAGAATACATGTTTTGGTTACTCACCCAAGTGTGGAAAGAATTTTTGTTAAGCAAGGATCTGAACGAAAAGAGGGTTGGTTGGATCACCAAAGTCATGGAATATGACATGGACTTCAAAGTGACAAAGTTGATATGTGGAAAGGGGTTATGTGAGCATCTAGTTTCAGATCTGGAAGAAAAGAAAGCTGCTGGTTTTGCACTAATAAATCAGCCACATGCAGCTGAAATACCCTCTTCTGTGAGTTGGACTCATAACATGTTTCAGTACTTGCATGTGGGCATCATACCCCAAGATTTGGATAAAACTAAAAGGAGGTATTTTCGGTTACAAGCTATATCTTATGCAATCATTGATGGTATTTTATTTAAGAGGGATATTAATGGTGTTATTCTCAAATGTGTAGAGCCTACACAAGTTAACAGATTGTTACAAGAATTTCATGAAGGGTTATCAGGTGGTCACTTTTCTCCAAGGACTACTACTCTCAAAATCATGAAAGCAGCTTATTATTGGCCAAGTATTTTCAAAGATTGTTATGCATGGGTCAAAAGATGTCAAAAGTGTGCCTTCTTCGTGGGTTAAGGAAAAGCTTGCAGCCCTTCCTCTTCATCCTATTTCAGTAGATCAGTCTTTTATGCAGTGAGGTTTGGACTTCATTGGTATGATCAATCCACCATCCAGTTTGGGACACAGGTGGATTCTTACAACTACTGATTATTTTACAAGATGGACAGAAGCAATTGTGTTGAAAGAAGCGAATGAGACTAGTGTGTTTAACTTCTATTAGGGTATTGTTACTACATTTAGAGTTCCTACTACTATTATTTCAGATAATGCTCTTGCTTTTGTTGGTGCTAGGATTACAAAGTGGGTTGTCCGGAATGGTGTTTATTTGAGTACTTCATCAAATTATTACCCACAAGGTAATGGGCTTGCAGAATCTACAAACAAGAATTTATTGAAGATTATCATAAGGCTTTTGGATGAGACCCAAAGGTCATGGCACACTAAACTCAAATCAGCTTTATGGGCTGACAGAATTACTCCAAAAAGGTCTATTGGTAACTCTCCATACATGTTGGTTTATGGTAAGGAAGCTAGACTTCCAATTTCTCTTGAGTTACCTACTTTAGATCTTATTCATCAAATGGAATTCATGGAACCAGGATCTATGGAGGTAAGGTATGCAGATCTTATGCAGTTAGAAGAATCAAGGCATGAAGCCATGCTCACCATGGAAACCCATCAAGCATAGGTAAAGAGGAATTTTGACAAGAAAGTAGTTACAAGGGTATTTTAGGAAGGTGATCTTGTTCTTAAGTGGGATGCAAACAAAGGAAAACCGGGAAATCACACCAAATTTGATGCTATTTGGAGTGGTCCTTATGTTATTTCAGTGTGTAAGCCTCACAATGCTTTTCAGTTATCACATTTGGATGGAGAAGAACTACCAATCCCGGTTAATGGGATTTTCCTCAAAGCTTGCTTTCGAGGTTTTTGCATCATTAGAGCAGGATTTCAATTCAATAAGTGCTTGCATGCACATTGTTTTTCCAATTTTCTTTCCAAGAAATGCTTGCATGCACATGTTTTCTTTTTGTTGAAGAAGGTAATTCAATTTTTTTGTTCAGAGGATGCAAGTTATTGACAGAGTATGTGACTCCATAGCCCAATGGATGCAGAAGGCTACCAATCTCCTTGTTTAGCAGGCAACCAATCCTGTGTGATGTCACCAAAATGTTACCATATTTTCCATGCAAGAACGGGCTAAAAATAGAACATGGCTATGTTTAGTGAAATTGGCTATTTTCGGAAAATTGACTATTTTTAACTTGGCTAAAAATTGCGTGTGCTAAAAATAGAAGCAGGAGTTAAAAGGACGAAAAGCAAGTTTTGGACTATTTTTAGCGTCTTGCTAAAGATAAAGGATGGAGTTTATTAAAAGCTTAAGCATGTCGCAGTTCAGTTTTGGTGCCAAGCATGGACGGATAAAAGAATTAATAAAATATAAAAGCAAACAGTCGCAGCAGTCAAAAAAGAAAAGTAGTCAAAAGCATAAAGGCAGATGATTTGCACACATGCAAATGACATGCAATAGTGTGGGAATGAAGTCCCTCCTCAATGAAGGTGAGGCTGCCTTTATTGAAAACCAAAACTGTATTTACATCTATACATTCAAAATTGTATGTGGGGGGTGTTTTGGAACATCAATGGAAAGAAAAGTGAATGAGGGAGATGGAATGGGATGAAGGAAAGGAGTGAAATGGAATGAACTGAAAGAACATGCAAGAGTTAGGTAAACATAGAGCCTAATATTGCATGAAGAAGAAAGATGAATAACTAACACAAATAAAACGGAGTTTGAGTTAGCCAAACAAGAACGTGTAAAAGGGAACACACATGAGCAAGTAGATAATCAGAGCTTGATCACTGTGAACTAGAACAACCGATTAATAATGTTGACAATAAGATCAAAGATAATATTTGCATGCAAGATTCAAACACCTAACATCTAATGAACATAAGAACATCAAATGTTACAAGAGACAATGAATGAGACACAAAGTTCGTATTTCATTAACTCCAAAATGTTTTCACAAAAGAACACAAAGTTTCTTCCTGAAACAAAGCTTGCACACAAAATTATTTCTTCTCCTCTCTCAAAGTCACCCTTTACAAATGAGCCCCTCACTTCCTTTTATAACCCAAAAGTTGGTTACAAAGTAGTTAGGGTTTTACATGATCATTAAATAAGGCACTTAAGTGACCTTTGACTTTTTCAACAACTTTATTAAAGACAACTCAAAAATAGAAATTACTTAAAATATCCATAGTTTCCCAAAAACAAATAACAACACCTTTTAAAATATACAATAATAACCAGTGCCTTATCCATTGAAATGGGGTCCGCCTATCTCAAGCGTATGAGAAATGGACTCTCCCACTTCATTAGATACCAAGAAAATCAACTCCCTGAACCGCCGGTGAAATTAGGATCTGCCGCTTTTTCCAGTTGAAAGGATCTAAACCTTCCCAAAGTTTCAAACATCTTTTCTTCTTCTGGAGGTTCACTTGGTTGAAGAATAGCCTCACAAAATACCTGCAATTCAAGAATTCTACTTGGCATATCATTTAAATTAACAATTTTGGATTGAGCGTTCTCAAATAAGTTCTTTAATTTGATGCACCGCTCCATTGAAACTGACGAGAAATTGTTGGTAGGAGTGTACATGTCCTTAAATAATTGTGAAAATTGCTCTTCCACCTGCTCCGATGAACACCTTTGATTATGCTCATTTACGAGGTTACAAGGAATCTCAGCCATGAATTCTTGAATCAAGGAGAGTGAAGTGAAGGCTTCATTGCACATGCTTTCATAATGGATCATAGAATCCTCGAGAAGCATTTTTCTTGATTTGAGATGCAGACACCAAAGAAAACGTGTCCCTCGATGTTCAAATTCGAGAATTCCTTCAATAGCTAAAACTGAAGATTCCATACTTGTCATCTCCTATAAACTGGGCAATATCTCATCCAAATTTGATATAGTAGAAACAAAAGTTTCTTTGAAAGAAAGAATTGGATCAAGATACGCATTGACATCTTCATGAAGCTTAACCGTGGTCTTGATCATCCCCTGGCCTAAAACGAGAATCTCTAAAAGCCAAGTTTTAGTGACATGGCCCAATGTGTTTATTTCCTTTGACAAATTGAGAGTATCTTCATCTGGGGCAGCCACTGCATCAGGTACTGGGAAAGTGGATGATATGGGATTTATCAAATGTTGAACATATTCCACCAATTGATTCTTTTCGGCCTTGAGCTGAGAGTTTTGAGACTTGTATTTCTCAAGTCTTTTTAGCACGATATCAATTGAATCTCGAGCCATCACCATGTCACTTTCTAATGTAGATCTTCCAAGTCCAAGTCTGGAAACTTCATAGTCGGTAGGTGTCATAGCATCGTGCTCTTTATCCACTTGTGGAATGGCAAGGTCTGCAAATTTGTTTCCATCATTATCCACCATTATTCGAGAAAGCACCTTAGGCTTCTTAGGAATGACATCATTCGAAAGTTTGAAAAGGGCATCAAAATCAATGTCAATTGGCTTGACAACTCTCTTCCTTTTCTTCACTTCGGAATCAACCCAGGAAGGAGTATCATTCACTATTTCAGCATACAAAATCCTTGAAGCTTGAATCAATATTCTCATTATTCTCGACATCATGAGATCCTACTTGAATCCTACCTACGACCTCGATTTGAGGAGAAACAACCTTAATATCCACTTCTTGATTATTCGAGAGATTTTGGGAAATCCCTTCATGAACTACATGCTCCGAAGTGTTTGATATTTGAATTACCTGCACCTGAGTGGATGCTTGTTTGAAGCATGGCCGAGGATCATTTGCTACTAGCTTCTAAGCACTATTAATGATGTGGGTAGAAGAATCTCTACTCAAGGTAGAAAATTCGGACACACGCTCTCTTCCTTCTTTGGGGTTAGGATCTTTAGATCTTTCTCCTTGTGACACGTTACTTGGCGAAGTGGATTTTGGCAACCACTCCTTTCTTGCTTGTTGTGTATGATTGGATGGTAATGAGGTTGATCGAGAAGAGACTTTGGTCGAATGGAGGCCCCCTCATATTGGCAATTTTTGTGATCCCAAAATGTGATCTGGAATTGATTGCAATTTGGCAAGTTCTCTGTCATACCAAGATATGCTTCTTTCAATAATTGGTTGGTTCTTGCCATCAAGAGAAAATTCATCTCTTTTGGTCCAGTCGATTCGAGGCAATGGGGTAAAGGCAATGACATCATATGAGGGATCAATGACATCCTCATCATCATTTATGAATGAATTGGGAGGACTCTTGATGTGGAAGGCCTTGATCTGAGCAAGTGTTAGGCGAGAGTACTCCCGTCTTCTTACCTCATGTTCATCCGAACAAGCAGCCCAAAAATCTTCCATGGTAGGATTATGTTGGTACTTTGCTCCCATAATCTTTTGCATATATCCATTGATATCAAACTGGGCTCTCTTCACATATGGATGGATGGTTATGAGAGTGAACTCTTTTTCCATGAGTTGTGCACTGAAAAGATTTGGACATTGGTATTCCCCAATTTGGATTGGGAAATGAATTCCTGAACGGTGCTTGTCACTAAGAAGGCAGTGAACTTGGAATAATTGTCGTGCCAGCTCCATTAATGCCCATCTATCACTGACACGTACTTAGGAAGTTTCCACGGGGTACCAGCAAAGCCACTCACGTGAATGTAGGAAAAAGATGAAAATTGAATAAACCAGGTTCCCCATTGGGAAATGACACTCATGGCTTCTTTAGAAAACCTTTCCTCAGTATTCCGATTCAGGTTCTGGATCACATGGAAGGTGAATGCATCGTTGACTCTTCTAAAATGGTGAGAACTATTTTTGAAACTGAGTTAAGGGTAATAATGAAAAACACTGTTTGATGGCCCCATGACTCCTCTCGTTTCAAGTCCCAAAAATAGCTTTCTTCTTGCTACCGCATAAGTCAGATATGATGTCATGTAGAAGCATCCAGTCATCTTAACTTCTATCAATTGTTTGTTGAAGGGTGTTACTGATGATGGTGGCCCAATCCACAAACTCTTTCTTGGCTAGGATGATACAGATAAACTGATACATCCATGGGTGGAAAATCCTAGCAGAAGGTAGACCGAAAACTTGACTTAGGAGAGTAATCATATCCCTGATTTCTTCCACGAACTCAACACGGTACAGTTCTTTGGGAAGCCTATCAATTCGAGGTCTCTTGGTTACTAACCAGTTGTTATTAACCATCTTGCTCCATCTCAGGGGTTCTTCATCCCAGAATTCTTGTGCTGACTGGCGAGTGATATCTGCATTCTTAGGAAAGTCAGGTATGCCGAGTAATTCCTCAATGTGCTCTGGTGTGATTAAGAGGAAAGGCTCGCGATTATCTTTAAAAATTCCTCGTCTCTCAGGATCATAATGCTCTGTGCAAGTAATAACCAATTCCAGACACTGCACCGAGACAGGAAATGCTGCTGCTTGGGGTAGACCACTATGGTAAAGTCTATCTGAGAAAATGGTTTTGCCTTCAGTTTTCACCCGCTCGCAGAATTGCTGCACATTGATGTGACCTAGATTTGTATCAGTGATGTTGTCATATGCTGACTTAATGGAACTGGGAGGGATAATTCCTTGGAATTCATACTTCAGGGTGGATTTGTTTGATTTCTCCACTGGCTTCCTCGATCTCCCCACAGATTTGTTAGATTTTTCGGCCATTATGAATTTCACAGAAGAATGACTCAGGCACGCAAAACAATGCAAATGGGGTCGGGTCTCAGTCTCTGAAACCCCGTCGATGCAAGAAAAATATGTTTCGTTTTAATATTATTATTATTATTTAAAATAATAATAATAATAATAATCCCAGAATTACAATTAACTTTAAAAAGGTTACAAAAATTTCGAGACTAAGCTCGAGTTGACGATTAACAATTTATTTTTTTTAAAATAAACAAAATCACCAATTTTGATTTTAAATTTCCCGAAATTTGATTTTTACTTCTTAAGTATTGTGATCTATATTCTTGTCAATGCATTGAATCCACTATTCCCTGAGAATGCGTGTTTCATTGTGGTAGAATGTGGCAGAATTTCTGAAGGCGAAAATATTTAATGTTCTTCTTTGCAAAATTTATTGTTTTGTGCAAGGAGAGAGCTTGGCTGTGCGTGGAGCTATTTTGTTCTTGGTGTGTGGCTGCTTCCTTGGAAAATGTGTTGGAATTTAAAGCTCCTCTTTTTAAAAATTTTCAATCTTCCTTTCTCGTGACTTGAAGTTTGAATTCCATGTGGTCTTGGACTTTTCTTATTGAGTATTTTACCCTGTTCAAACTCCTGCATGCTGATTTAAAAAACTATTTTCCTCATCCCCCAGGCTGCATGGGCTATTGCGTGATGGAAATGCATGTTTTCCCTCTTGGCACAGTCTTCTCTTTGGCCGAGTGGGATGTGGTGGGTGTGTTTAAAACTGTCCCCTCCTTGGGCACTGGAAAATGCTGGAACGAATTCTTGTGGAATTTCTTCTTCATGCAACGTGGGAAAATTTTTTTGTCATTCTTGTTGTTATGCATGATCTCCTTGTTCTATGGAATGCTTCTTTCTTGCAAAGTGTATGAAAATTTCTCGTTTTCATTACCACCATTGCGTGGGACTGTCAAGATGAATACGTGGAGACTTAAACTTTATTTGTAAATCTTTATGTTCTTGGACTGTCCTCTCCCTCTCCTCATGCGTGGATTCCTCCTTCAAGCTGTGTGGACAGATCTGGTGAGTGTGTGGAGATTTCTTGCTGCAAAAAACAAACACCAAATAAGAGCAAAATGCATGAAATTTAATCCATGCGTGGTGGCTTCTTTGTTGTTTTCAATTTTTGGACTGTTCCACCTCTTTATCCTTTGCAAATCATATGTTCTCTTCTTCTTGCTTCATAATGGCGTTCGCAATATTGTGGGATGTGATAAAATATTATGTTCTTAGAAGAAGAAGTGAGAGGCTTCGTACGACTCTTTCCACCGAGTTTGACAGAGGAATTTATGAAGCCTAAACCAACTTCCCTTCTTCCCAGGTAGTGGAATTAAGTGCCAGGGGGAAATGGGGAAAGCAACGGCCAATTGCCAATGGGAATGGCAAAGTGGGTTGGCAATCTCCGTCAATTTCCCCATGTGGGAAATTGGGAGATTTCTTGCCCATTAGCCAATCCATGATTTGGCAAATGGTGGAGAAAATCCCACAAGCGGGAAATTAAAAGAAGATTGCCAGGAAAGGGGAAATCCGGGTTCGGGAAGCCAAATTGGCATTCCCGGCAGTTGGAAGCATAAGCTTACTTCCCCTGCAATCTAATAAAAATTTGTCAAATGAATTTTTCAATTAATATTTATTTAATTAAATACTCCCAAGTTATTTAAAAATTAATTTTATCAAACAAAGAGCAATTAATTAATTAAATATTAATTAATTAATTTTAATGTATTTTAATGCAATTTAAATCCTGGCGAGAGGAGTTCTCGCCCGAAAAGGACGAAACGAAGACCAAAACGATCACAAAAAGGAGATGATCGTCATGAGGGTGATAAACCATGCAAAGTAACACTTTTAAAAAAATTCAAAATTTCCATTTTTTATTTTGTTATTTTTAATTAATTAGCATCACTCCAACGGTTCATAGGGTAAGAATCAGTGAGGGTGAGGCAAACCTTTTTAGAGATATAAACGGTCTACGGAATGAATATTCAAGGGAAAAGAACGAAGAGTAATTAGTCATAAGCTTGGATAGACAACCAATATAATCTATGGCATATCGTGCTGTTTTGAACATTGGATGACCCAAGGGGAGGGGAATGAAAAAGAATGAAAGTCAAAATAGTTTAGTGGAGGTGATAGGAAATATAAGAAATCACTTAATGTAGGAACTCAAAGACCTATAATAAAGAACAATAGTCCACCATGTTCACTTGCACCTCTAATATGAATGAGGCAAGTAAATCTATTAGGGATTCGAGAATTAGGATATCCCATTAAGAATTGAAGAGCATGTGGCTCTCCCAATTGGAAAAGATGTCTCACATAACCTATAACAAAACTTTTCCTATCATCTCAAAAGGGTGCACTCTAAAGCTAAACTCTTTGTAGTCTAGCTCCTAAACATAGAGGTCATCCTTTCTAAGGTCATGATATGCAATGTAATGTCCCCAATAGAGAATTTTCAAACCCGAAAGGGAACCCCTGTAAAATCTGATTTATGACTGCCAACTGGTTGAATAAAAAAAAATATTTAATGCAGATTTGAATTTTCCCTAAAATTGGCGACTTGATCTAGAGATGAACAACCTTTAAATCTGATCTAAACTTAACCAAATCTTGGCCAAAATAATCAGAATTAATTAAGCATGTATGGATACCAAAATATATAATTTTTGGACCCAAAATAAGTGCTGAAAATTTATTAAAAGAATGCAGAATTTCAGCTTACAAAAATGGTCGAAAGGAAGTGATCTCAGCCCAAATCCACTGAAACAAAGCTGAATATGGCCTCCAAAATTATGACAAAGACGTTGGTGATGGGATTCGGAACAACCGTGCCCTAAAATGTGTCAAACTCCATCGACAAGGGTGTAGATAACCCTAGATCTGGTTGAATCTGAAGGTAGAAATTTGGCCCAACACTCGCGTCTTCAAACCCTAGCCGTAAATGCCTTAAATCTGCAATATTGGGTCTTAAATCACTACTGAAATTATGAAATACTCCTTGAAGCTCAATAGAAACCCTTGAATAGAGCTTCCTCACATAAAGGATGAAGAGGTTTTGTTCTTCAACCTTGGAAATAGAGGGTTTTCGTCCTTCAATGTGAAATTGGAAAACAATCAGCTTAAACCAAAATTTAGATATTGTAAAAGATGTAAAAAGGATGTCTTCTCCAAGTGTGGTGACTTCCTTTTGCCCACACAAAATAACCAATCAGCTCACTTTACCTCATTTAATATTTTCCCCTTGGTTGATTTGATCCCCATATGTGTCGCATGTTTCCACTAGGGGGAAATAAAAATAAAGTAATTATTTCTTTTTTCTTTTTTTATTTTGTCACTAATAATTAATTTAAGTGCTTATAATAAAATTTCATTATTCACTTAAAATTAATTCATCAAGAGTAGTTTCCCTCTTTTTCCATCCCTTAGCCGTCGGGAAACAATGAATGGGCTAAGGGTCCCAAAAATTCAAAACTTAGATCATGAAAACTAAGCCATAATATAAGATTTTTACCTTTTGATCTTTCTGAATCCTTGTCCTAGCCAACCCACCTCCTATGTCATCATCATATTGACCTCAAATTTAGTCCTAATGATTTTTATAAACATATATCATTTTGTAAAAATGTGTAAAAGGGTTCATAATGTTATTCTAGTGACGGTGGCCTTTGAAAATACTAGTTCTTCTTGAAGCTCTAGAAAGGCTAATCTTCTGGGCATTGTTTAGATGGCCCCTGTCATGTCATCCCTCCAGGCAGCTCTTACATTGAAATATACATTACCCATATGGAACTTAGTATTGTGAGATAATTTAAGGTGTTGGACAGTAGTTTAAGAATTATTTTAGGAAAGGTTATGGTATTCTAGCTGAGCAACTTCAGGAATCAACAACACTCTTATCTTCAGGGGTCAAAGACATGAGTAATCAAATGGTGAACCTAGACTACTTCATGGGCCCCAGATAGATTCAGTGGATATCCATAAGGATTTTTAAGGACACTATGAAAATTTGAATTGGAAATATTTAAGAATCGGTCTATCATAGTGGAATGCACATAGTTAGCTTGGTTTATCTAAGGTGTGACATATCGGGTCGGTTGAGCAGGAATACGTTCAAAGTAGTGCAGGTGTATAAACATAGTCCATCTTGACTAAAAAGGGGCCAATATCAAGGAGTTTCAAGTAGATCTGGCACAGATCTAATAAGGATATTATAGAAAGTATTATAATGGACCTTTTCCTTAGTCAAATTCATACTACAAACTTTGACCCTAAATGATCTATCCTAAGTCCTCGAAGGTGAAAGAAGTACATTTTACAAGCTATTTTTGGCCAGTAAGTGTCAAAATGCCAAGACTGTTATAGCCAAATGGTAAGGCTGAAAACTTGAGATACATTATCTATAAATATTTTCCCTCTGGGGACATGATTGGGACATGACTAGAAAGAAAATTGTTCCTGCTTCAGATAATCAGTCCCATAGGTGCAGCTTGTTATCCCAAGTGTCATGTGTGTTCCGTTTTTCCCCCAAGCTAAGAGGGACAATCCAGGGACACAAAATTGATGCCATCTAATCCCTCACCTTGGGTGAAGTTTTGTTTAACTTATGTCACCCATGTAACAAAGGGGATAAATATTACACAGAAAGTGTGATCCCATTGATCTAGATTTAAGCCCCTAGACAACTCTACATGAACCAGATTTCAGGCTCAAACCAGTAGAGAACACATTTTTCACCCCGTTGTGCTCAGACCAGGTTCAACCCCCTGGCTGTCCTTCGTGCATCCAAGCCTGTCCTGCACACACTTTCAGGTCCCCAAATTTTTTCAGCCACCATTGTCCCAATTTTATAGGACAACTAAAATGTTCTCAGTTTCAACTCACTGCTCCAGCCCATGATCATTCATGTGACCTCTCTTGGCTTCATAGGATGTTTTCTCTAGCTCCTCCATCTCACTCACACTTGCTAAATCCATGGCTAAAACTTGTCTCCAACCTACTCTAAGGTACATAATTCAGTATTTTTTTATTTCCCTTGTGTCCTCGTTTCACCATTTAAACTATATTTTACACCTCATAATTAATACTCTAGGAACCTAACCCAGAGTTAAAAACACATTATAGTTTGGAGTTGCAACATAAGTGAGTGTTTAAGAGTCCTTTTAAACCATTTTCTTTAACATAGGTTTCTCTCCCCCCATGGTTGTTACTTTTATATCTTGAAACATTGTAATTTTTTACTAAGAGAATATTGGCAAAGAAGAAC
Organism: Taxus chinensis; assembly: GCA_019776745.2. Lineage (NCBI taxonomy): Eukaryota > Viridiplantae > Streptophyta > Pinopsida > Cupressales > Taxaceae > Taxus > Taxus chinensis. Next base: position 773,193,786 of record CM034153.1, read on the forward strand.
CTCGCAGAGATAACAGGTCTATAGACAATTTAACAACCAAGCTAGGGGATCATCAGGGATCGATCTCTAACCGTGACATCCATACTGCGGTTGATCAAATTGGTCAGATTTCTCTTCTCCAAAATGCCTTTGGGAAGATCGACGTAGCTGGCATCCAGCTACATGATTAGCCGGCAGGCAAGGGATGTCCATATAGAAATCTTATAAAAAAACCTCTATGATTTTCCTATTTAGATTTCACACAGAGTTCCAGCAGGTGAACAAGACAATGAAATTTGGAGCATGAGATCTCGCGTGGAATGTTGAGACATAGCTGACAATGGCTTCTATTTTAGTGCAGGTTTCACAACTTGCCCTCGATGTTAGTGGCTTAGATTTATAGTTTGATAATGGGCATCCAGTGTGATTGTACATTTATGGAATATTTATCCCCAAGTGATGAGGACTTGCAGAATACTTAAGAGTATATCGAAACTCTAACGTAGATTAAAGGTTGGTTCCTTTACTCCTGGTTGATTATGCATAGTCCATGCATGAAATGTTGCAGAGGTTTAAGGTGAAGTTTAAATCCAACTCTAATTTCTACCAAGGAGATTTCAAGGATAGAAGAGAAAAAAGAAGATAAAACTAAACTAACGAAGGTGATGCACTAAAGGAGTGATGAACATCTGAGCTTTCTATAGATTGACACAGATTATAAAAATGCATGAGTATTCAAATCATGTTACAACATTGCCAAGTGTGTGTAATGACTAGGAATTAGATGACAAACAAGCCCAACATAAAGGAGTGATGCCATGCAGTCCCTAATCCCCATTGTCGGGTAGCAGTCTACATCAGTAAAGTGATCACCACTTCTAACATCAAGTAATCATTCATCCACAGGAGACGAAAGGGGACCTTCAAGTAACCACGCATGTACTAGTCTTATTTAATATTTAGTATTGAACAGAACAGGATACCAGTGTGAAAAATGAAATGAATGTTCCTTGAAGTTAGGTTGAATACATTGACTACCTGAATACATCATTGGAGGCTTTCCTCTCTGGTGTCCCTAGATTTCATCCTGAAATCTGTGACTACCCTATCCGAAAAAATTTCGTACTTTTAAAATAATGGGTCGTTTTGTGTTTTTATTGCCTAAAAGTTCTTGTATTGCGTCAAGATATTCCCAAAGAGCCATATTAGCCTTTTTCGCCAAATACCCAGATGCCCAAAATTTTTATATTCTGTCGTCGGGATTTGTCTACAGAAAATTTGTATTTAATTATTTTGAGCCCCATATGAGGCTATTTGTGCTCCGTTTTAACTTTGTTATGATCGAATATGTCATTATTCCTATGTACCAAAAGGGTTTTAACAAAGAATAAGTTCTGGGCTTTATTTGTAACTTTTGGCAATTTTTTGTGTTTTTGTGTTTTCCCGTTTCGTTTTCTGTGAAATTTCTCTAGAACAATTCATTTGCCGGGTAAACCCGATTTTTGGCCTGGAGCAGCTGAAGAACATATACGCACGTTATGCCCGAAGGAAGTCACCATCGGAGGTCTGGTTCACTAGGAAATGGCGAAGTCGTGCACTAAAAAGCCCCTGCAGGGTTGGGCGCATTTTTGGAAAACAAAGGATTTAAGCTGTAGTGGGAAAAATAGGAGCAGCAAGCAGGTGGGATTTTATTGCCTACCTTGCAGGGTATTTTTTCCCATGATGGATAAGTCACTTAAGCTGCAGTGGGAAAATTAGAGGCAGCAGGCAGGCAGAAATTTATTGCCTGCCTTGCAGGGCAAAAATTCCCATGGTAAAATAAAAAAAAAGTGACTTAAGTGAAATCATGGGATTTTCTTGCCTGCCTTGCAGGGTAAATAATCCCATTGTCAAAGTCAAATCACTTAAGTGGATCATGGGATTTCCGGGGTTGCCTTGCAGGATAAAGAATCCTCATTGTCATGAATTCTTAAAAATAGAATTCTATTATGCAAAAAAGTGCGCCCCTTTTGGTGAGAAGATGGCAGCCTTAAAGTGGATTAAAATAATTAATTTTTCTTCTAAAAAGGGTACCTAAGCATGGAAGAAAGTCAACAAAGTAAAGAGGAATAAATTAATTGAAAATAAATTGATTAAATTAATTAAATTTAATCTATTTAAAGGCTGCCCCCTTCATGAAGAAAAGTGCGCCCCTTTTGGGAAAGATATAATGTTTTTTAAAGCATTAAATGATTAAATTAAATTATATTTTCAATGGTTATGGTCAAAGCACACTGTGAAGCTTAAGTGAAGTGAAGAGGGAATGATTAAATTGAATTAATTTAATTTATTGGATGGTTGTCCTTAAACATGCTATTTTTAAAGAGAAAAACATGATTTTTAATTAATTAATTGCCAGGAATAGGAAGGGCAGTTATTAATTATAGAATTGTGAGGGTTTATACAAGCATGGGCTGCCATAAGGGTGAATTATTTAATTCACAAGTAAAGAATTGCAGCTAAGAGGAAAAGTGCGCCCCATTTGAAGAAGGATTTTGCTCAGACAAAGGTGAAATCAAGGCTAAAAGCTTCCAATTTTGGCGCATTGCATTGAAGGAGGTTGATTTTTGTCTGCATAATTGTTTGCATAAGTGTTACAGGTGCTCAGGTGAAGTTGGAAAGATTCATGCTCTCTTTGCATGCAAATTAAACATCAATTTTTGGGGCAGCAGGCTTGAAAAGTGCATATTTTTACAATTAAAATTCACTATTCATGCTCCAGTGGCCATTTTTGTTTGAATTAATTGCAGGAATTCATTACAAGTGCTTTACAAAAGAAAAGGAGCTTTAATCAATGTCCAATACATTGAGTATATCCTCCGAATCTGAAGAATTATCCAGATCTGCACCAGTATTTAAAAAATTCGGCCAAGTGAGAAGAAAAAGAATTATTCAGACAAAGCCATAGCAAAGAGAGATGAAAAAGAAAGCACGACTGAGTCATGCATCACTTCTAAACTTGCAGACATAGGAGACACAGATCTAGGTCCGGAATCTCTTTCCGAATTGATTGATAGATCCAAAGCTGGAAAGACTTCACTCATGCGTGCGGTTAAAAGCAGTGGAATCATCCGAGCTGCAGCCTTTCCATACACAGCCCAGTTGCCAGAGTTTGTTATGGAGTGCGCTAGATCTTACCATCCTTCATCCAGGTCAGTGCGTGATACTACGGGAAAGACAATAATTCGTTTGGACGCAGAGTTCATCAATTATTGTTTGAAGATTTCAGTGCGAAAGGTGGTGACTTCCATTAGCATTCAGAATGTCGGCAGCAAGTGGGAGAAGCATAGAGCTGATTGCGTGAGCATAATGAATAGCAGATACATGAAGAAACCTAGATCTCCTTCTAAGTTCCCAAGAATTCTTCCACGATCCCATTTGGTGCAGGAGGTAGATGATGTTGTCAAATTGTTATACAGCATTAATGGCAAGGTGAATGCTTACACTTTCCGTACATGGATGTATACTTTCATCAAGACCATTGAAGTCAACAAGGTTGATTCCATAATCAATTGGTCAGAAATTATCAGCGACAACATTGGTGAGCAACTCCAGAACGTGAAGCGTACTTTCAACTTCAAAATGACTTCCTACTTGGTGTATGTTGCAGCTTCACAAGGCGTCTTTTCCAAGCTGAATAGATGTGGCGTTCTTTCTAAGGACCTCATTTTCGAGTGCTAGCCACAGCTTACTGTACCTGCATGCGAGAAAGATTTCAAATTGGTCAATGATGAATTCTTCTACGAATTCATTTGCAGGCTAGACAAGGACCTAAAGGCCAACAGGGTAAGCAAGGAAAAGTTGTGTCCAAGGTTGGCAGTCTATTCATTCAGTTTGCAGATTTCACATACCTCAGGGTTATTGACTTTTCTGGTGAACCAGTTAAGCTGCCCAGATATCCGAATGATAGATTGATCACCATAGAGTGAGCAGGCAACTTGTGGAGTTACACGACCTTCAATTGAAGCGGCACAAGTCTACGAGCTTCTTCCTAATCACTGTGGGACATTACAGCTGCCATAGCATTCATAGAGCTCGAGGGATGGAGACGCAGATGTTATCCTAGTATGAGCAAGAGTTCTTCCCTGCACGGCTGAACTTCAATCCATTTGGAGTAGCCAGGAAGACGATCTCCCAGGAGTACGCACATGTACCTTCATTAGAAGATTTCTGGATGAAGTGCAAAAGTGAGTACGAGGTTAGAAAGAGGGATTTCAGCAGGCTATCAGCAAAGCAAGTGTTCGACTTTGGACTAGCGTGGATACCTGCGGATCTTAAAGATGATGGGAATGTGGTACTTGACACTTACCATCAAATGGGAGGAGATAAAGCCGTACTTCAGGATAACGTAGAAAGTTGCCATACAATTAAAGAAAGGTCAGGCGCTGTTTTGGTGAATACTTCGAACTGGTTGCTGACGAAAGGATATTGCCTTGATGAAGCATTGATGAATCAAGTCACGGGCAACTTCGGCGCAGGAGATTCCCTCAAGAGAAAGCACGGAGGAGAAAGCAGCTGAAAGGCCGAGAAGTTGAAAGTACATAGAAGATCTCAATCAAAGGAGAAAATCACTTCCACGGCCATGACTTTAGTTCCAGCTTCTCCAGCATCCAATACTTCACCAACTATTGCACCTCAGCAGCAAGACACTTCCATGTCTCCACTGAATCCGGCGACATTCATCTTCTCTCCTCAGCCACTCTGTTCAGCACCCCTTCCAGAAGAGACATTGAAGCTGCAGATGGCGGAGTTCGAAAGAGCTTTGTCCTTGGATGATTCAGAAGATGGCAGCTATAACACTGTGGCACTTTCTGATGGAGAGGATGCTGAGCGGGAGATGGTAGTGCACTCAGCAACTTCCCATTCTCTGAGAAGTAACTTCTCGGAATGGTTGACTTCACAGTTGGTTCCAGAAGCGAGAGTGGAGATGAACTTGAGAGAACACGACTTGCAACTACTCCAAAGTATGGGCGGAAGAGACAGAAGGCCTAAAGTTGCTAAGGTAACTTCAAGGTTGATCATCGAGGATTCGAGGCAGAAGTTTGCTGAGATGTCAATTTCGATGGAAGGAAAGAAGGAGGATGAGCTCACGGCAGAAGATGTGACAGTAACCAAAGTACCCCTCGGTCAAGCCACCACAGAAGGATTGAAGCAAGACACGCAGACATTGATAGATGCTCTATTCTTTAGGCTTGACAGTGAAAAAATGGAGAAAGAAGAACTTCAGAAGTAGGTATCTCAGTTGTGTGAGATCATAGTCAAGGTTGTTAAGCCTTCCATTCAGCTCGTTTCAGAGCAGGTGAGTGATCATCTTATGCAGGAAATGGAGGATGCAAGCAATCAAGTAAAAGCTATTGACGAATGGAAGGATTTGATTATTCGTCAAGCTGCTGTACAACTTGGAGAGGTGTCAACCCGCCTAAAGGTTATGAATGATGCGGCAAATCAGCTGCAGCAACTGGTGACGAGCATAGTGGACATGAACATAGTTGCTGACAATAACCTGAGTATTTTGGCCAAGATCAACAAGTTGTCGAGAGATGTATTGGTTGCAGAGTAGATTGTACCGGATTGATCAGTTGAGAAGGGAAAGCAGCTGGAGTTTGCAGTATCTTTCCATTTAGAGATCTGCAGAGTTCTGCTGAAGAAGATGCAGGCACTTGAGAGTAGGACATCATCCTTACCAGACAGTATCATTTATTTCGCTAAGGAGGACGTGGTCAGAGGTGTTACTTCATACATGCGGATCGTTCCTAGTAAGGTGCCTAATTCCCTGGAAGGGTCTCTTCTGATGGTACAAAAGAGAATTGATAAAGCTACTAAGTCTTTCACGATGAACTCTATTAGTAGACTGGTGGCACTGCAGGCGGATATTGCGAGGTTTGGGCCGAGTTTGAAAGATGTGGAAGCGTGCATCAAAGTGTTGAATGAAGGATTGCTGCAGTTTAGGATAAAGAAGGAAGCAGTGGCTAAAACAGATGGGAAGATGTTGAATCACATGTTCAACAAGTATATCCGATATCAGAACAAAAAGAAGACATAAATATTACAGCTGGCATGACTTCTTCTTCTATTCCTTCTTCTATTTTCTATGTTCCCGGATGAAATTGTAAGACTTCAAAGTTATTGGTTTTGCAACCATTACTTAAAACCATGTGGAACAATTCTATTAGTTAAGTGATACATGTGTCACTTAAGGAGAAGTTAGTTGAAGATGATTGTCAAATGTCATCTTTACTTGTTGTTTGTGTTTCAGTTCAGTTAGATTTCCCATTTGTACTTTCCCTCCTACATTCTATAAGTAGGAGAAGAACCTCCAGGTTAAAGATCAGAATTTGTAAGCAGCAACCTTGTGTTTCAGACTTTGTGCTGAAACTCTTGAGAGCCACTTGAAGCAAAGGATATACAAGAGCAGATTTCCGGAGAACTTTGTGTCACAGTGTATTGTGTTTCTTGCTTTTTATCTTAGATCTTTTAATAGACTGTGTTATTTCAAATCTAGATCTAGAGCTACCTTTGCTTAGAATTTTGTGTTTATATCTATTGGTTTCTTCTATGTGCATGCAATCAACTCTGCTATCTATTGATTAGAATGCACATCTTCCCCATTTCTTCTCTGTGATTACATAATTTCCTTCTTCTATAAATACTTTCTTTCCTTAAACAATTGCTTACTTGCTGCAGAACTGTTCAGTTATGGTTCATGAACTGAGTAGTTAAAATAAAACCCCATTTAGATATTAGCATACTTTAATTGACAAATCTGACACGGGAGCCTCACCGGTAAATGAGGGAGATTTATCTCATGACTGCCTAAGTTTTGTGCTATGCAGAAAATCTAGCCAACACTCTCAAACCCTAGATCAAGAGAGTATTAAGATAACCCCTGCACGGAAATTCATGATGCAACAATTTTTTTTGCTCTACCTTTTGCAGATTTCTCTATTCAGTGGCAAGCACTCCGATTAATCAGACTCAATATAGTTTGAAATAGTTCATTTGTCGGTATGTTCATAGGAAAATGCTGCATAAATCAAAGAGCCTGTGCAGCAGAAATCTTTCAGTGCATTAGTAGGATTATAATTGAATTTGGGAAGATCGAAGTTTCATATATTGAACAAATTCATTGAAAATTATTATTAGTGATAGATTTCGAAGAGAAAGGCGAAAGTGTACCTTGCCCAAGAGTAGCTCTCCGGACGGAAGAGACACAACTAAAGGTGGGGCAATCCTGCCGCAGGGAAACACCTCAAAAAAGGCACCACTTACAGTATTCATTATAACATATTCACGCCTGATACCCAAACAAAGACTTTCTCCACACCATGCCATCGACTTTACTACATCTGGTACAGATAAGTCTTTCACTTCCACGAACTCCCGGCTTCCTGAAATGACATGAATGAAATGATTTTATAGCATCCACAAGATGAATGCAGTCTATGTGTGGACAAAGCCGTGGCTGTGATTTTATGTAGAATTGGAGAACCCAAAGAGCTAATCAAGGGCAGTGAGGTCAAATTTATAGTCCGTTCTGAAGGTAGGCATTCTATTATTATTTTTGATAAATAATATCCTTCTTTTTGTGAGTCTTGTCTTTTCAGAGAGGGGAAGCGTTGAATAAATTCCCGAGATGGTGAACTACAGTTCACAATTTGTTCTCATTTTCTCATCTAAGGCTTTTGATTGTTCACGATTAATGCATTTAGGGATAAAGACGTGCCTTACTTACCATCGTAGCGATAGATGAGCAATTTCTTCTGTTTGTTTACGCAAAGGAAGCCGCGTTTGTCATCCCAAGCGTAGCAAGAGGAACCCTTGGTTTTTCCGATGTATACTACTAGCTCAAGGCGCGGTAATCTATGAAGTGTTATGGCATCTGAGAGTGAGAGTAGCAGGTTTCGCGACTGTAGCACATCCATGCATATGACCGCCTTCTTACAAAATCCAATCAAAGTACGTTCCAGAACGTAAGTTTCGGCTTCGATGATGCCATTGCCGCCATCAGAGGAGTTTGGTCTGCTACTAGAACTATTATTAACAGTGATCGATAATGACTTAGGCGCGTATATCCTGAGAGAACCGTCCATGCATCCAACCAGTACTCGACATCCCCATAATCCCACGCTTTCTATTTTGGTAGGGCAGCCCTTCACTAGTTGAAATGAATCATACGCATTGTGCACCATTTTCGTCTTCTATCAGCTATTTCCTTTGATTTAGAAAGAATTCGTGAGATGCTCGTCTATACCAGTAGTCATATAAACCTCGATTACCCTGATCTCAGTAAAATTCCCAAATGTTCTCGGGGCCACTTAATGCCAGGGGAATATAAACAGTCTGCGAATGTGCCCAATTTTAGCTTTGGGATCGAACCGGCATTGTAAAATATTCCTACTTAGCTTCTTTTTTTTGTTAAATCGAACTTTATTTCAGTGAAAATAAAAGCCGAATACTCCAGCACGATCTGTCCGAGCTTCCTCATAAAAGTATTGATCTCTTGGGCCCAATGACTCCTTGATGTAACATGTTATGGACAACGAAATTTCTCTTTAAAAAAGGTGACACTTTTATATGGAAATGAAATGGTTTTAATTATGTTGTGGAGATCTAAAGTTTATGAGTCAATTGAAAAGAGCAACTCCATAAAGATTTATAGGTTTAGTGGTATTTTTTAGAAGGTTGCTTGTCTTCTTAGTGAATTGAGTTAGCATCTCCCCCAATCCTTTTGTTTTGCTTTTCTCCAATAATTCTATTATGGAATCAACTCTTAAAATTTTCTCATACTTAACTCTAATGTTTGTGCACCTTGGGCATATAAGGATGAAACACTCATCCATTTCAATTGCCCTTATATTGCATAGAACATGAGTCCCCTTTTCCACGGTTGCTTAGGCATTGTCCATCTTATTGTCTCGCATTTGAGCCTGTGGGAGCTAGTCCTTAGTTGAGCAACAACGATCTATTACCTCCATTTAATTTCACCACTTACAGGGTTTTTCACAATGCTCATATGTTGAACTTTGTAATATAGTGTTGGCACTTCCTACTTGTTTTATTCCTCTACATCCCCATTCTAAACTTTTCATTCACATAGTTGTTGTGTATTTGTTAAGATTTATGCATTCATTTAGGTTGATATCCCATTTGTTCATCCATTTTTTGTTTTCTTTCATCCACATGATATTTCGTTTGTGTGGTTCTTCGCATTTTACATCCTTAGGCCACCTGTCAACCGCCGGGTTTGTTGTTTTTGTTAAGTAACATATAACCCTAGTCATAGCAGTTATTTCTAGAGGGAAGGCCCTTGTTTCGGCCAGGATGGTTTCATAGGAGACTATAATCTTGATTTTGAAATTGTTTGTTATTAGTCACTTTTGAATCCTTTCTATTTGTATCTATTTTGAACTTGTCATTCCACTAGCCCGTACCTCACAACTATACAACACCACTGGCAAGACGAATAATCCAAAAAGGATCTTGGTAGTCTTCCAATCCCATAGCTCAACATTCATGTACCTATTTTGGAGCACATAAAGAGCTCTCCATCCTCTTCGTATTTGCTTCATCCTACAAGTATCCCAATTGAGCTTGTTGTGAAAATTGAGGCCAAGATATTTATATTCTAACATCACTTTAAGAGACTCTCGAACAAACTAAAAGTCAAGATGTTTCTTCTTCCTTTTCACTCAAAAAATCATAATTTGTATTTAGCAAATGCTTATGTCTATCCCCACTTATATATAGAATAGCCCTAAAGAATAAAGGTGGTCTCTTAAATATGGGATTGTCTTTGTCATTAAAACTAGGTCGTCTGTATATAGTAGGAGTTTCACCACATATTTTTCCAAGTAGATCCTTTACCCTCCAAAGTTGTTTGTCTATTCCTCTAACTTGCCAATGTATAGCCCAAATAACTTATAAATTGATAACATGTGAAATGAAAAAAAATTAATTGCATCTACAGGATCGAATGGTTTATAGGACCACAAAAACTCCAAGTTTTTAAATATTTGAGCTCTTAGTGGTATCTTTTATAAGGTTGTTCCTCCTCTTAACGATTTGAGTTAAATTCTCTCCAAACCTTTTGTTTTGCTTTCCTCGAATAGGTCTATCATAGAACAAACTCGTAAAATTTCCTCATATTTAGTTTGTGTACCTTGGACATTCAAGGATGAAATGCTCCTCTATTTCAACTACCCTTGTTTTGCATAAAACACAAGTCCTCTCTTCCCACGGTTCTTTGGGTGTTATCCATCTTTATGTCTCACATTTAAGCTTGTGGGAGTTATTCCTTACCTAAGTAATGATGATGATTTCCCTCCATTTAATTTCAGGCCATATATATGCTTTTTCACAATGTTCATACATCAGGTTGAACTTTGTAATATAGTGTTGACGCTTCCTACTTGTTTTATTCCTCCACATCATCCTTCTAAATTTTTTGTTCGCGTATTTTTTTTTATGTTTTGTTAAGATTTGGGAATTCATCTAGGTTTAAATCACATCTACTCATCCATTTGTGCTTTTTCTTCATCCACATGTTTTTTTGTCTGCACAACTCTTCTCCTCTTGCAACCCTAGGCCACATGTTAGTCGTTACGTTTTCTATTTTTTTAAGTAACATATAAACCTAGTCATGGTGGTTTCCTCTAAAGGGAAGGTACCTATAAAAATGATTTATGAAGGGTTTTTATTTAAAGCATAGTTAGATGCCCTTTCATATTAGGAGTACAAGGTAGTCTCATATGTTATAAGTTATTTATAGACATGTTATAAGTTATTTATAGTTAGATTTATGAAGGTACCTATAAAAAGGATTTATGAAGGGCCTTTATTTAAATCATAACTAGATGCCCTTTCATATTAAGAGTACGAGGTAGTCTCATATGTTATAAGTTATTTATAGACATGTTATAAGTTATTTATAGACATGTTATAAGTTATTTATATATCTCAATTAAGATATTTATCATTGTAGATTATAGAAGGGCATTCCTTTTCCTTTTCTTTGATGTTAAAAGCGAAGGAGAGGGTGCACCTCCTCATTTTCTATGTTGGAAGAGAGTGTTCTCCTGTCACCTTAGATTCACTCTCCTTTTTTCTAGATTGGTGTCAAATTTCAACTCCACCCATCACCCCTACCCTACCATAGAGGGCCCTTCTACAAGCAACTCAACGCCATTTATAATCACACCTTGTACCAATATATAGGGGTGATGGACAATGGACTATGACAATGGTAAAGAGAACTAGGGGCTTTTATCATGTAAATGATAAAAAAGTATAAGAAATAATTGGGAAAGAAATATTTTTGGTCAACAAGCTTCTTAAGTAAATAAGGGGAAAATGTGGTTGACAATTGGGAACTTTGTTGTGATGATGTGTTAATGTGATTTTATGTTATGATTCTTTAAAATTTTGAACACATTTTATATTTTGATTATTTATAAGTGAGGGCTTGATGCAGGAGCATCACTACGAAAAATATTTAGATTTCATACAAATTTGGGTTGTTTATGGTCTTGATAGACATTCTAAGTGTTTTAGCAAGCTTTCCCACCTTCATAGGTTCCTCCATGAGCAAAAAGGGATCAATTTGAGTTTTCCCTCCAAAACACCCTCTTTTGAATATTTGAATTTTTAGTTCTAAATTGAGAGATTTAAATTAAAGCGTGAAAGTATATAATTATGTAAAATTTAATTAAGGGCCTCATATGATGTATATAAGGTGTTTTCACCCCTTAATCAAGGGTCATTGTGTTTTGGTTAGTCTCCACCATGGTTAGGTTTGAAAAATAGTTATCTCTTTATTTGTTCCAAATGGTATAAATATGTGTGCCATAGGGTTCCTATCCACATGAAAACATGCACCATAATTTTATGATATTCCCTTGACCATATGTTATTTCCTCATTACATTGAAGTGAGCACCTAGCATTGGAAAAGGTACCAAAATTCTTTTAAACATGTTCCTTAAGTTCTTGATGGTTGGTGGTGATGCACTTGACATGTTATTTGGTTCATTTTGACCTTAGTACATATGCATATGTTGGGAGGAAATTGTCGTGTGTTTAAATGTTATACTAATGTCCATAAAGAATCCCCACATGGAGGGAAAATATGTTAAAAGGTTTACATTGGTGTGAAATGATGTGCTTGGGGAATGTTACTTTTTAAAATATGTTATCTTCCAATCAAATTACAGACATTAAAACATGTGCGAGGGAGATATTTAAATAGTTATTTAAAATAATTTCAAATCAAAACTACATTTCCCCCCTCCACACACAACTTTATGCTCCCTTGCTCCTCCTGCACTTCCACGAGGATAAATATGCTCATAACTCATGTTTTTCCTAATCAAATCTGTTGAAATTTTGGCCATCACTTCCTCTTTCAGACACCTTCAAAGAGACTATAATATTTCTTTATTTCATGGTCTATTTTATTTAATTGACTCTCTTAGGGTTTTTGAAGAAGTTTGCACTTAAAACTATTTGAATTTGTTGTTTACACATTTTCATGGCCTCATAAACCTTTTAGATCAATTTATACACTCATTTTGGTAATTCATGTCTTGAAACAATACAAATTGTTCAACACTTTTACACTAGCCCACACTCGCTCGATTTGACTAGTTCTTTTATCCCCAACTATATCTCACTCATTCTTTCTTACACACACAACCTATTTGTTTGCATAACAGTCATATCAATTCATCAAATTAGGTTATACCCTCGTCTATGACAAACCTAACTTTTAAATTACTTGCACATGTATTTGGGACCGTAGCTCCTAAAAAGGTCCATAACCTCCATATGTTATGGGTCGACCTAGACACTTTCATCCCTTTCCATCCAATGAAAATTTTCTCAATTTGAACCTCTTTGTTACAATCCTAGTAAAATTTACCTAAGTTTTCCAGATCCAAAACGCATATATAAGAAAGTTATTCATCTCTTATTAAGGAGGGATTAATATCTACTTGGCACCTAACATTCTAATGAGAAAATACTGAGAGCCATCATAAGTAGGGATACTCCAAGACTTCATAGAGATTTCATATAATTTTCTTATTCATTAAGGGTAATTCTCTACTCATATTTGTAAGCACCAAGAAATCATCATCTCAAGTCAAGATAGGGAAAAGGTCAAGTACAATCATTGTTGCAAGCTCATGTTTATCGATTTGAGTACATTATAGATATCACATGCTAGGTGATAAGGCCAAAATATGTATCGTTAATGCGCAATAAATGATCTTATTTTACTCTCCTTTTTATCAAGTTTGACTGCATTTTGTGACTTTGTTTGATCTAATGTAAGTTAGGATGTAATTGTCCATATTTTGTTGAATTTAGTTCTAAAGTTTAAAAGATCTGTAATTCCTAACAAAGTGTGTGGAAATTCAATTTTTGTAATAAAACGGGTCATAATCATTCATAGAACGAAGTATGAAGCGATCAACATGTTTTTGGGAGCCTTGGCTTCAAACTTAGTTCCGGAACTCTATCACACAGTTTATGAGCTCTATCGCTTAATTCTAGAACTTTCAAACTTAGTTATGGAACTCCAACACTTAGTTCTGAAACCCCTGCGTTTAGCTCCGAAACTTTCACGGTTAGATCAAGAACAATCCCCTTTAGTTTTGGAACTTCTCCAAAGTTTCGGAACTAATGGGAATCTATTTATTTTGACGACATCCAATGATAGAGCAATCAACGAGCCTTTCAATCGGGAGCAGATCAGAAGATTTCTGAGTCTTCATACTCAAAGATCCAGGGATAACTTATCAGATAACTATACGTCCAACAAGGTTCCAAATTGAACATCTATTTTGGGCATAATTTGGTTCCATCTGAATCGATAGAACAACTATGATTATAAATGCATCTTTGAATGAAATATATATATATATATATATATATAAAGACCTGTAGATAGATTTAAAAGGAGAGAACATATACATACAGATACATAGAGATAGAGATATAGAAAGATCCAGTACGTTTTTGTAAGACAAAATATTTCAGTAATAAAATAGCCACTTCATTTTGAGAGAATATCACTTTTTCAAATCCTGATTCAAGGTGGAGCAAGGGAAACTCCTCTAAGAACCAAGATTCTCATTTTATTGGCATTTATATTTCTAAAGCAAATAGTGTAGATTTGTTAATTATGTAAATGTTTTTTGATTCTTTAAGTTAAAATCTATTTTATACTCGTTTCTGCAGGTGTCATAGACTAGATTTTCATTTCCTTGCAAGCTTTTCACAGCATTTTCAATTGTGTGTTTATTTCCAAGTAAAGTGTGTTTACTTCTGAATTGTGTGTTTATTTCCAACAATTCATTCTAGCAACGAGTGTTTATTTCAGCAAGTTTATTACAGCATAGAGATAATAAGGCTTTGGCCATGAAATCCTAAAGACACTGCCAAAAACCCCTTAAAAATAAAATAACAAATACCTACAGTCAATTACTAGTTCACTAAGATTTTCTTATTACATATAGCTTCAAACACACCCCTGGTTTGAATATGACATCAAAAAAGAGTTGAATGAAGGGAATAACAACACCCATCACTAGGTGAGAATGGCATGTAGTTTGATCCCTCTTCAGAGTAGTAGCGACTTCAGCGGTGTATGGGGGTGCCCAAAACCCAACTAATATTTATTTTGCAATACTATCTCACTATCTAGGGTTTTGAAGATTTAATCAGTTATACAACGAGCATCACACAATGTATAAGGTCAAAATTGCATAACAAAACATATCAGGAAGCAACACAAAAACCCCATAAATTTTCAAGATATGAGAGTATAAAGGGACAAAAGCATACGAAAGGGCCATAACATCCATATGCCTTGGTCAATGCCATATGCTTTAGTATGGAAAACTTTGTATTACACGGTTGCAGAACCAAAGCTTCATTATATCAGCTTGTTATGCCCTTAGTCCTATAGCTTATATTGGATATGTAGTGTCAGCTTATGGTTTTTGTAATCTCTCTTTTTGTCATATGTTATCTATTTATTTTTTCATATGTTTAGTAGGTTGGCCTTGGTGTTGGCCATAACATAGGATTGGTATGTGTGTGTGTGTGTGGTGTGTGGAGTTGTTAATCATCATATTAAGCATTTGAATCTTATTGTATTGTTTGAAGGTTTCCCCCTCGAATTGGCTAAGCTATTCTACTTACATATTGCAATCATTTATCTATAATATTGTGTTATTTGGTGTTCCGTTGTAGCTGATATTCAAATTTATATAAGTAATTTCATTACAAGTTGTATCAGAGCCTGATCTCGGCCATAGCTACATAAAACTCTAATTGTGAAGGTTCAGATATATCTTAAAATCAGTAGAAAATTTATCTCCAATTTTTTTTGTGGTGTGGCAAAATCAGTCAAGTAAGATCCTCTCCAAATTTCAAACATTTTCGAGGTGTTTTTGTAAAATTTATTATTGTTTTATGTTTTTTCATAAATGAACTACCTAGGGTGAATTTTTGGAATTTGTCTAAGTTTCTTATATTTTCAAAAAAAAATCCAAAAATTAGCTATGGTTTTTTCTTTATGGTTTCCTTTATTTGGCCATTAAATTTATGAAACTCCAAACCCTAAAGTTTTTCCCTATTCCATCTACCCCTAGTCCCAAACCCTGCATCATAGCGGGTAGATCAACTCGAGGCCAAGGGAAAGGTAAAGTAACTCCAGGAATGACCCCAAATAAGGAAGATATGGATTTAGAATCTTCTAGTTTGGGAGTATTTGAGGTAATCATCCAACTTCAGGAAAGGGTAAATAATATGGTGAGTAAGGATGACCTCAATAATGAGCTTCTTCATCTGAAAGTTGGCCTTAGGGGTGAACTTTAAATGAATATTCAATCAATGAAGCAGGATTTATTTCTCACTCTTTAAAAAAAAAAACCAATTCTGGTCTAATGTGTTCCTTTAGTAATACTCACACAAGTTCAAATCACTCCAATCAAGGAGGATCTTTTACACATTCAGGTGGACTCCTCACTAATGGCGGGGCATTATTCCAAAAGTGGAAATGCATAAAATTGATTGAAAGGATCCACTCAATTGGATTACCCAAATGGATAACTTTTTTGATCTCCATCAGATCCCATCGAGACAAAAGGTGATTAACTAAAAATAGTGACTAATGTAAACTATATATATATATATATATAGTTAATCTAAATAGAAACTAAGTGTTATATGGGAATGCAAGAACTATTTTATTTTTAATATTTGAATATACCAAAATGAAAGGAAGTAGTAGGGATATGTTACTAACCTGTAAATAACTTACCTTACTATGTCCTAAACTGTAGTAGATTGGTATACGGACTGGGAAAGCTGTGAAGAAACGGCCTCAGGAAGGGAAAAAGTTGGGTGTTTTCCTATACTGAGGTGCTTGGGATGGTACTGGGGCACCCCAGGGTGCCCTAGTCTATGATCTAGGCATTGTAGACTGCGAAAAAGCTCATAACTTGAAACTGATAGTGTCGCAGTATCTTTGTGTTGCCTTCACTCCTGTCACATGGATGTCGCAATAATGTCACTTATATCGTTGTAATCATCATATGAAGATCTACCTACAAAACCCTATCAAAAGCATCAATTCCTAAAAATGAAAATGCATATGAATAGGTCAGACTAACCTCAATTGCCAAACTAGTGGTCTTACGACTAAGTGATGAACTAAATTTTAGACCCAATGTAGTTCTATGTGCATGTGTGTAATTTTGTGCCTAGGATGCCCTAGTGCCAATGACACAATAGTAGGGGGCAATAACTAGATGTAAAAATGCAAATGGTGGATGGAATGGAAAGAATACAACCCTTTGCCCCTATGCTTGTGTGATGCAGATGTATAAGAAGCACAAATGTAGCCCCTTGCCTTAGTAAATAGTTTCCCATTGATAGTAAGATGTTTGCCCATAATGTAGTGAGTATGCTTTGTTTATATAGGGATGTCTTGTTCAAATTTCAACACTAGTGACCCAAAAATGCCAACTACAACTTAGGGGAATGCACGGGGTAACCGTTAGGGCCCGACCTCGAACCAAGAAATTAAGACCACAAATTACAATGACATGGGCGCCAAAAATCACAGACTGGGGTGCCCCGAGGCGCACTAGTACATCCCCAGGCACCCCAGCACAAAATTAGAGATGACAACTGAGCAAATTACAACACTTAAGACATCCTAAAAGACACCCAAAATTGTAGAGACAACTAATGACTGAACCTGACAAACAAGACCTAGGGATGGGTCACTAGTGAATACTTGGATTACGTAAGATCTATATATAAAATAACATGCCCGAAAGTATAAAATGTAATAGTAAGTGCATGATTTTGTGACTACATTTGCCCCCACTTTACGTTGGTGAGCGAAAAGCTTGGTAATATAAAGTAGATAGAGATGCGTACCTGAGAAAAAGTTGAAGAAGTCCATGTTGT
This sequence comes from Taxus chinensis, assembly GCA_019776745.2. Lineage (NCBI taxonomy): Eukaryota > Viridiplantae > Streptophyta > Pinopsida > Cupressales > Taxaceae > Taxus > Taxus chinensis. Next base: position 773,211,287 of record CM034153.1, read on the forward strand.
AGAAGAACGCACAAATGTGTAGTAGAAATGTGTCGATAGAACTATAAGAGCGTGTTGAACCATGGATCAGTGAGTTGATCCATGTAATGTAATGAAAAAGTGTAAATGTCATGATGAAATGTGATAAATGAAAATGATGACTATAATATAGGATGATTTCGGATGTAGTTTAATAATAAATAGGTGGGTAAGGACTGATCAGTTTCCAACCTGAACGCTTGTCTATGAGTGGAATAATTGGAGGATTTGGGCTTCCTGGCACCAAAAGAAGAGTGTAGGGAGAAAAGTGTGTTATTCTCTAGACCTTAACTACATCATCAAGATCTAGCCGCTACAGACGAAATCAGATCAAAATGTTGTGATTTTTGGATCCAAATGATTTTGATTAAATAGCTGACCCATATAGAAGTGGTAGAAATAAGGCACTCTTGCCCCCACTCCACGGGTGTCATTGTAATGTGAAGGATTCCACGTTAGGTCATCTGGAAGCGAACACGATAGAAATAGGTAGCTTCCAAGTTAGGTCATTAGGAAGAAAACACATAATGAAAAATAAAACTTCTAAGTTAGGTCATCTAGAAGAAAACATGGAATATAGGATAAAATCTCAAGTTATGTCATCTGGGAAAGAAGTGGTGAATGTAACTCCCAAGTTAGGTCATCTGAGAGAGCACTTATGATATAATTTTTTATCTGAACGCATTGTTTTAGATTTGTTAATTTGATTGGTTACTCATGGAGAGGCTTATCACTAATTACCCCCAGGTTAGGTCATTAGGTGGGGGAAAGCAGATAGAAATTGATGGAATGTTGTGTAAAAGTATTTTCGGTTGCTTGTTGCCCCCAAGTTAGCTCATTAGGGGGAATCAGTGATAAGTAATATGTGATGACGTTTTGGGAAATGTTAAATGATTGTTGCCCCTAGATTAGGTCATTAGGGGGGGTCGTGGTGTAAATTGTCAAGTGTGAGATTCACAATGTGTGAATGTATGATGACGTAAGGGGTATTATAGGGGGGCCCTAATGATATGCCCCCCCTTTCGATGAAAGAGGGAATGATGAAAGGGAACAAACTTTAAGCTGAAAGTAACGACAAGAGGTTAAAATGCGTGTAAAATGATAAGAAGGCAATGATAGGGGATATAATGTATGTGAAATGTATACAATACAGTGGTACGTAAAATTATAAAAAGAACACCACAAATGGTGTGTAAATCAGAGTAAAAATGCTCAAGATATGTGCAAAATAATGTAGCGTGTATTAGTTGTTGTAGTAAGCACGAAATAGGGACCTTAGTATAGGTAATAGTGAAAAGTGATTATAAATAGTAAAGTGAAAAGGTAACTTATCACTTCATTTGTCTTTCGCGTAAGTGTGAGCGTGTATATGGAGTGAGCAGAGATGCCTCAAACTAGACCATTGTGTCCGACCCATTTTGAAAGAGTGGCGACCACGATAGCATCACGTACTACAATGGAGTTGGTAAGTGCAGTATTTTAGCAAAAATGTAGGGTGTACTAGGATGTATAGTTGAATTTTTTAAAATTTTAGATTTTTTATGTTCTCGGTGTTTTGGACCCGGACAAGAGTGGTGAGGGCACTAGTGACCCCTGGGACTGGAGCACCCAAAACTGGGCACTAGTGTCCTAATCTCGGGCGCCCCAGCCTTGCTTCTAGGTGCCCTAGTCTATAATTTTTTGCTTTGGTAAATAATGATAGGGAATATGTTTCTAGTATGTTGTAGAGTGGTTTTTGGCTGTAAACAACATGTTAATGTTGCGTTTGTTGTTGTTTAGTGTTGTGTAGTGGGATATCCACTCGAGGGAGTTCCGTGGTGGCTGCCACTTGAGTACCTTACTGGGATTGGGTTTTTCAGATGAGCAGTGGGATGTGATGGACCGTGTTGGCCTATGACATATAGCACAGATGGGGGATGTGCCCCATAATATGTCGATGTTGACTGTATTATGTGAGAGATGGTGTGTAGATACATGCACATTTTGGTTTCCCATAAGAGAGATGACAGTGACTCTAGAGGATGTATATCACATATTGCAATTGCCGATTATTGGAGAGAGGGTACAAGTGATGACGATAGTGGATATGGAGTGAAAGATGTGTGTGGCTAGGCAATATTTTATAGGGTCCCAAGTACCTATGGAGACCCATAATAGTTTGGATGCTCTATTACAGTCCAAGGTTCCACGATTGCAGAAGTTCATCACAGTGGTGATAGTGTCATGTATAACAGTGGAGGGGGGAGGTGTCAGTATCTTGTATAAGATGCATGACATATATCAGTGGATAGAGGAGGATGGGATGAGGTATGCATGGGCACAGTGTGTGTTGGCCCACTTATACAGTGACTTGTATCGGTTTACACATGATGAGCATGGTGGAGGCATAGGGGCCACCACATTACTGCATGTATGGGCTTATGAGCACATAGTCATTTTGAGACCGATTGCGAGCCATGTGGAGAGTGGGCTCGACCAGAGGTATTTGTTCGATGTTGGGTGGATATTCGTAGCAGAAAGATGGACACATATAGTTTTAGAGCCCTTATAGATAGGATGGGGTTAGAGTCAATGATCTGGAGACCATACCAGGATTATGGGGGATGGCCTGAGGATGCTTTAGAGTTACGATGTATCAAGAGGACCATGTGGTTAGAGGACCGCTTTCCAGGTGTAACGAAGCTTTTTCAGGTGGAGAGAGTATCGTGACTATTTGGTATGGCACAGGATGTGCCCCCGGAGCCATATATATGGTTAGGAGCTGTCATAGTCCCTAAGAGGGCAGGTGTCAGGTCAAGGCCCACATCAAAGCAATTGATGCCACCAGGATCGAATGAGGAAAACCTAGTGATAACAACTATAAATAGAGATGATGCAAGGTGTACAGAGGATTATCAAGGGTTGTGGGCAACACATCGGTGGGTGTTGTTATACCCAGTGTTTTCAGGTGTTATGGATTTTTCCGGTAGGAGGAGTAGGGGATAGCAGTGCCCCTGACCCTCTGTAGCGACAATTGTGGCAAAGTGTAAGTATTTATGTATGTTTTTTTATGGTTAATGAATTGTCAATGTTGTTTTATATATGGTTGAATAACATGCGATTGTATGTTGTGTATGTAGGGGATGCATATTGGTCATTGATAGTTGAAACATCAATCCACACATTGACGCGAAATGTGTTGAGTGACATACTATGTGGAGGGACATTAGAGCGCGTGGAGAATATTGCAGGCGAGCATGCCCATTTATTTGAGATAGTGGCCATATCAGCGAAAACATGTACAATGTTGCTTGATGAGAGGGACGAGGCACATGAGGAGACTCGACGCACCTGAGAGGCGGTAGGAGGCAGTCCCTTGGCCCAATACGTGTTCGCACGATATGTAGATTTTTTGTGTCAGGTCTCGGAGCATAGTATAGAGATCACGATGCTACATAGGTAGGTGGAGAAGTATCGGGGCCTAAAAATGCAGCGTCATGTTAGAGGTGAGGCATCTAGTTCTAGGGCTCTTGTAGTACACGAGAGTGATAGTGATGATGAAGTGTGACAATGATTTTTGTATATGATGTGGGGATCTTTCCCCCCAGTCATGAAACATGTTTTTGTAATGATGATCGGATGGATGATGTATGTAGGAGCACTTCTTTTGGATGTATATATATGAGATCATTATTGATGAGTCACGCTATTGTTGTGTAATCGATATGGTATGATTTTATTTTTATGGCTCTATCATGGGATGTGATGATTATAACTATGTATGGTAATGTTAGTAAGGGTAGATAGAGTAGAAAATGGTAAATGAAAATAGATATGACGAATGTAATAACTGAAAATATTAGATGAATAAGACATATAACCTGTAGGTAATAAAATGATGATAATGTAATAATTGTGGAAATAGATAAATGTATCATAACGAATATGCAAAAATGTGATGTGCTCATAATAGGATAACGCGATGAAAAATTAGGAGGGAGGATTAACGATGCCCCCTAACATGTAAATGAATAGGCTCATGTAATAATACCCCTCACCAGTCAAGTATGAGCCATGTAAGCAAGAGTGCATCATCAGGAAATTATTGATGTGCACTAGATGAATGATGAATCGCATGATGAAAGGTTCTTAGAACTAAAACTCTCAACAGTTATGTAAGAACCGTAAGAACACAAGTGCTTCATCGGGAGGTAAGGTGATAAAAATCACCTACCAAAGACCAAGACGATGGGTGGAGGTGGAGACATGTGGCATGGATGGAGCATGAATTTGTGAAGCAAATGGAACATCATGTGTAGTGAATACAAGATACGTGGAAGCTGGTGGAAAACCATGAGTTGTAGCAGTATGGAACGGTTGATAATGCAGATAGAGCGAATGCAATGAGTGTGGTGGTGGAAATGATTGATGAGGTGGAGAATGAATATGCTGTGGTGGAGCATGACAAGAAAACTGAGCATCAAATGGAGAAGACATAAGTGGTGGACATTAATGCAAGTGAGGGGAAGGAGATAATGAACACTCATGAGGAGCAAAGGAGATGGTACCCGAGTCAACTAATTATTATATCCTTTCTTGTAGGGCAAGGCAATCGTTGTTCCTATGGCTAGAGATGCGGTGATACTTATAATAATATTGGTCACATTGTTGCTGCAAGCGGTGTGGGGGATGGTGTTGGTTTGTAACTTAACCAAATCAATTTCTCATTGAGTAAGATGTGAAATACATCATGTGCTCGAGCGTGAGGGGAAGTAATTGTTATCTAAAATGAGCCCCTACTTATTTTGGCTAACTTGCCTTCATTCTTTCCTTCCTTGTTCTTCAACTTAAATTTTCACATATTGCAAGCACTCAAAAGATTCTAGAAATGGCTTCATCAGATAGGATTTTTCTTCCCCTTTCCAGAAAGGTAAAGAAGTCCTCATAACTCCTTGTATTTTTTTGAGTTATGGCTCGGCAGAGTTTGGAGGGGAAATTTTCCTAAGGCGGGCCTGCAAAGCTTGGGAGAGTTTTGTGCCAAAGAGGCTCGAGCCGGCGAAGCGGAGGAAGAAATTGAGAACTTAGCACTTTTTGGGCTAAAATCGCAAAAGTCATTTGCACTCCCGCAACCCCGTAAAGGAGAATGAAGAAAGAAATGGTTAAGGCCCGCAGGAAATGAAATGATGCCACGTGTCCAGTCAGCAGCGGGAGTCAGAAGGATTTTTGGTTTTTTGCCAAAACCATAAAAGCGCAAAAGGCAAGAATGGAATCGCATCTCCATAGCTAATGAGAAGGTGCCACGTGTCTCGAAGTGGTGGGGGCCACGGAGGATTTCTAGAAATTTTTTCCCAATTTGAAAAAAGAGGGAAAAAATCAGGATTTTGTGTCGCGAACCCTATTTTTGCACTAATTTCGTCATTTTTTCCCCTAAATCTTCAGAGGGGCATATCTTTCGCACTAGAGCTTAGATTTTTGTGATTTTGGTATCATTGGAAAGATGGTGAAATTATCCACACAATGGACACTTCAATTTTAAATTTTGATGGAGTTTTGCAGGAGAAAAATGGGAAAATGTCTCTGGCATGGAAAAATTACAGAAAACGACCCTAACCACCAAAATTAATGAAGTATGGGCCTCTTTCTTGCTCTGCAAAGCTATGATGAAGTATGGGATTTTTCATGGATACCCATCATTTTCTAGGCCAATTAAATAGATCTTGTCGGTGGTTGGAGTTTTAAAATCATTTTTCCTACGTTTTCTCATTTCCTTCATTTTGTTTTAGCGATAAAAGTCAGTTTTGGCTCATTTTGTATAAGGTTGTTCATCCTTCTTCTCTTCCTCTCCCTTATTTTCTTCCCCAAGGTTGAAAATGAAGTTTGAATCTCCTCCCCTACTTTGTAATGGCATTTTTTCCTCTTACCCGTGAAATGATGCACTGTGTAAATTCTGAGCAATAAAAAATGTGTTTTTATGATGCATTTTTCCATCCTTGGCTCGTTTTCTTTGTTGTTTTCCTTACCTCTCTTCATTACATGGTATTTGTGCATGTTTGGATGTTCATTGCAGGTTTTGGAGTTGTGTTCATGGAGTTTTAGAACATTTTCTGTGTGAAATCCATCTTTGGTCTGTGATGCACTTGTCCATCCTTTTCATTGCTCACCTCTTCTTGTTCCATGGCATTTTTGATAGATAATCAACACTTTCCTTCTCTGGTGTATCACCGTTTTAGTGTAGGCTCTATTTTTCCTTGTTTTCTTCCTCTCCTTATCTCCTTGGAAGTTAGATTAGGTTATATTAGCTCGCCTGCACTGGAATAGTTTGTGGCAGGTAGTTTAGGAAGAGGAACCAGCCTTTTCTGGAGATCTTTCCCCATTTGAAAAGGTCCCACACTTTGGGAAAGCTCAATGTTGTGCAATCACACCAAATGAATTTGCCTTAGAAAAGTAGATCCATAACTCATTTGGGGGTGCTGTGAATTTTCACTAACATTTTTGGCACGCCCGGTAGGACCAAGAGGTCTTCCAATTTTTTTTTTGTAGGTTGATGTGTTCCTGTGAAAATTTCAGCCTTTGGAGGCACTTTCAAACACATTTGGCGACTCCATCTGGTCAACAACCCATCTCTAAAGTTTCAGACCTTCCTTTTCATTCATTTCCATTCCTTTTTCATTCATTCTTCTTTCTATCCCTTTTACTCTTTTCCATTCCATGAAGTTGTGCAATCATGACTTCATTTCTATCACGAAATTCACATTATGAGCAGCAGTGCTATTCAAATCCATCTCCAATATGTTTTACAACTCCCCCAAATCATAATTTTGAACAAATTCAAAATCATCATGCTTACCCATATGAGCAATACCAAAATCAATTTGGTTATGAAACATATCAAGAGCAAGGGTATGCATGCAATGATAGCAGTCAAATGCAAGATGCTAGTCTACTGGAGAAGATCCAAAAAATGGAGGCAAACATGGTGCAGTCAAGAGTTACAACTCAAATGGAGGCTTTCAGAATTGGTTGCAGGGCACCTTGTCCATGGGTTGGCCCTTTTCTAAGACACTTTAGCCCTCATAAGAAGATGGACTTCATGGTGGAGATGCTGCCCTAACTTGCACAATGGACAGTGGAGATAGAGGCCTATGAACTTGGTGCTAGGCAACCTTGTCAATGAGTAAATCCTACACCATTATATGGTAATTTTATCTCTACTCCTCAAGCAACACCGTCTCAATTTGGGCTTCAATTTCCAAGCTTCCCATTGAATGCTGCCCCAAGTGTGAAATCCATTTCTCCATCCCCTAGTCTTACACCTCATCTCAATTCTTCTGTCCTTTTCCCTTCCAAACAACCATTCCCTCCAAAGAAACAAGAGGTTCTACCTCCTCCACCACCAAAGATAATTACAAAACTAGTTGAGTCACAACCCATCCCTCCTCTTGCTTTCCCAAATCCATGTTGGGAAGAAAACAATAAAAAATCCAGTCAAGGAGAATAGCAAAAAGAAGAGCCAAACAAAAAAGAAAAAATCAGAAGTTTGGTAAGCTTGGCTCTCAAATTTGGGATAACAAATATCCCCTTGATGGTTAAGCCTTCAGAGGAGATTAAAGTTGAAGAACAAGTGGTGGCCAAGGCTGATTTTATAGCAGCAGAGAAGCAAGAAGATCAGTCATCAAGTTGCTCAGAGTGTAGTGTCCATGTTGGCACTCTGCTGGAAGAAGATGTTGATCCAATTCAAGTTGCACAATCAGCCATGGAAGAAGAAGGAAAATCAGCTCAAAGTCTCGTTGGAAAGGAGAAAATGGGTGACACCAAATATTACAGATCTTAAATAAAAGTGCAGAAATAAGAGATAAAATATGCAGAATAATCCCTTACAGAATCACAACAGTAGAGACTAATATGTAGAAAATATTACAGATATGAATATAAAAGCGCAGAATAATAAATAGACACAACACAAAGAGACAATATTTAACATGGTTCACCCAATTTGGGCTACATTCACTAATAATTACTTGCTTATATTTTACTACAAGCCACCGACTCTCTCAATACAATATCATAGATCTATTTGGAGATATGCTCAAGAAACTCTACAGAATTCACACATGAATTTAGACACATATGCAATGTTACATTAACCCTACAATATGCTCAAAACCACATAAATAGACAACTACTTACGTAGTTTTTACAAAATCATGGGTATCAAAACCATGGGCCAAAACCATCCCATAAATCTATGGGTCAAAAATCCTGCCCATATGAGAAAAACATGTTTCCCGATATATCATGCATGTTTTTCAAGTCCAAAACTATGGAAAGTATACAATACTCAAAGTGTATAGTCCTTAACACTTTCACACATGAAAACAAGATCCACAACCTTACAATCTCCCACTTAGAGACTAGTTTTCCTCTGAGCAAGCTTCTCAACCCTTCACTAGTCATTTAGTGAAGACCAACCAAAGCTGAACACAACTTTAATTTTTCCCTTGTGACCATCTTGGTCATCATGTCTGCATGATTCTAACTTGTATGAATCTTATCTAGCTTTAACTTCTCTTCCTCTAAAGTTTTCTTAATGAAATGCTATGTCAAGCTGTATATGCTTTTTCCTATAGTGGAAAGAAGAGTTCTTAGCTAGGTGTTTAGCACTCTTACTATCACTATGCATCTTCCAGTCCTCCTTCTTATGTCCCAACTCCTTAAGAAATTGTTGTATCCAAATCATCTCTTTACTTACCTCTTTGGAAGTACCGTACTCGGCCTTCCATGGTTAGCACAAGGCCACTAACTTCTATATTCATGAAATCTAGCTCACCGTTGTCCCACCTACAGTGTAAATATAACTTTTCGTGTTCCTCATGCTATCTACATCTTCTTCCATATCTGAATCTACAAAACCATGCAAAGTGGTGTCTAATCCACTGTAGCACAAAATTATTCCCATGGTGTTCCCTCTCAAATACCTAAGGATCCACTTTACTACATTCAAATGATATCTACATAGATCACACATAAATCTACTCACTTCTTCCCACTGTATGGGAAATATTATGCCTAGTGCACACCATAACATACATCAAAATACCAACCACTGATGAGTAGGGTACCTTAGATATCTGGTTTCTCTCCTTCTCTATCTTGGGACACTACATCCTTTCATAACTTGAAATGCCATACCAAAGGAGTCCCAATTGGTTTAGCATCCTACATATTAAACTTCTCCAAGACCTTCTTAATGTATTCTTCTTGAAATAAAGTCAACTTCCTATTCCTTCCTATCCTGAATATATCCTCATACCAAGGATTTTTTTGGTTGCCACCAAATCCTTCATAGAAAAGGATTCACTTAGCTGTCTTCTTGTGTACTTTTATTTCCTGCATGTTTTTACCTGCAACAAACATGTCATCCACATACAAACATATGATAATATAGTTTTCATCCTCAAATTTCATTGTACACATGTAATGGTTAGAATGACATATAATATAACCTTTCTCCATCATGAAGCTATCAAATTTCTTATACCATTGACGTGGAGATTTTTTCAAGCTATGCAAGCTCTTATTCAATTTTCACACCATCTCCTCTTTACCTTTGACTTCATATCCTTCTAGCTGTTACATTTATAGATCCTCCTCCAAATCACTATGGAGAAATGTAGAATTTACATCTAACTATTCTCTAAGTGTAAGTATTCTACTGCGACTATTCCAAGAATAACTCTAATAGAAGTAATTTTTACTATAGGAGAAAAAATATTATCAAAATATATACCTTGTTTCTATGCAAACCCCTTGACCACCAATTGGGCCTTGTATATTTTCTTTCCTCCTTCCTCTTTGACTCTTACACACCCACTTTTTATGTAATGATCTTTTTCATTCGGATAGCTTCACCAAATCCCATGTCTAGTTCTCCATGAGAGACTTGATGCTCCTTATCCATTGCTTGCTCCCCACTTCTTCCTAACATCTACCTACATTGCTTCATCAAAGTTCTCTGGATATCCACTGTTAGTGAGTAATAAATAATAAAGATAAGGAGAAAAATTTTCAAGTTATCTTCTTGCCCTAGAATACCTCCTCAATATAGGAGTTTTGGGTTCCTGCTAAGGAGGTTCCTAAACTAATTCATTTGTCACTTTCCCATCTAGAAGATCCTCTACCACTACACATTCTTTCTTTGATTCTTCCTTATTTTCCTACAACTACTACTTATACATGAATTTCTCATTAAATACCACATCCCTAGATCTGAATGATTTTCTTGTCCTTAATACTCCAACATTTATATCCAAAGTCACCACCACCATAACAAATGAAAGTGACATTTTTCTAATTTATCTTCTAACTCGGTCTTATCATCCTTATCAATATGGACTAAAACCTCACATCTAAAGACTATAACAAATGAGTAATAAACTTTATTATCATACCAAGCCTCCTTAGGTATGACTCCATCCAAGGCACTTGAGGGTCCTTATATTTATCAAGTACCATAATTGTGCTCACCGCTTCTACCCAAAAATAAAGAAGAAGTCCTACATGTATCCTCATGCTCCTAGCACATTCCATTATTTTTCTATTCATCCTTTATGACACCCCATTCTACTGCAGGGTTCCTTGAACCATCTTTTGCCTATAGATTCCAGTTCTTGGAAGAATAATCATCAAATTCATTACTATAATAATCCCCTCCATTATCTGGCCTGTGACATTTTAACTTAAGACATGTTTCATTCTCTACCAAGGATTTCCAGTTAACAAAAGTATAAAATACATTATATTTGTTTCTAATACCATAAACCCAAAATTTCCCTGATTACATCATCAAAAAAAGTAACATAATAACTTGAACCCCCAAGAGATGATACCTGAGCCTGACCCCCACACATCAGAATGTATCAACTCTAACTTACTCTCTTTATTCATAGGTTCAACCTTGAGAAACCTTAATCACTTATGTTTCCCATATATGTATTTCTCATAGAAATCCAAACCTATTTCTGTATATCCAGGAAAAATCCTTCTTTATGATCTCCATGCCTTTTATGGCTCATATGACTGAGCCTATAGTGTCGTAATGTTATATCTACTTCTAAAGCCAAAAGATTACAATTACTAATGCTATAATTGGTTAAATACAAGGTTCTAACCTTCTTACCCTCTTTCCACCATAAAAGAACCCTTGGTAACCTTCTAAGAGTTATGCTATAAATATCACAGTACAACTATCACTTCCCAATTGGCCCGCCAATATAAAATTTCATCCTTAAAGTAGGCACATGTTTGACATCCTTCAATATCCAGTATATTCCCATTCTAAATTTTAACCTGAACAGAACCTTATCCAACTATACTACACGGCTCATCATCAACAAGAAAAACATGCTCAAAATCCCCTTGAACATTATCAAAATAATAATGCTTATGTGGAGTAGCACGGAAAGAAGACCCTGAATCTAAAACCTAAGCTTTAACAATATTGTGCAAAGAAAAAATCAAAGCATCCTGACATACATTACCCAATCGCCACAATTTCCACCTTGTTTTCTTCTTGTTACTTCTTTTTATCCCAAATATCCCAACAACCCTTCTTTGTCATGCCCAATACTTTTCAAAATGCCAGCATTACTATCTTGTTTTTGGATTTTGACCTTGCTCGATCCTTCGATTTTCCATGGCTTCCTCTATTCTTCTGTCTCCCTCTAGTTTCCACTGTCGAAGCATTCCCTGAAGTAGAATATTCCCTAGAGTTTTTTCTTCAGATTTACTTCACTTAGAATCATCCCTACAACATCCTCAAACTTCAACATTGATTTATCTGTAACTGAGCTACTCTACCACCAATACCAAGCTATTATAACTCTTAGGTAAAGAGCACATAATTAATAAAACCCTAACTTCTTCATCAAATTCTATTGTAACCAAATCTAGCATATTTACAATTGTATTAAAATCATATAAATGATCTGCTACTGAACCATTCTCAGACATCTTCATACTAAACAAATTTTTCATTAAAAATATCTTGTTAGAGGAAGAGGGTTTTTCATACAACTTCCGAAATGCATTCATTAGATCTTTTGTAGTATTTTCATTTGTAAACATTAAATAATTCCAATGATGCAAGACACATCCAAATTGTCCCAAGTTCCAACCTATCCAGCAAATCCCATAGCACATATGTCATGCTCAAGGGTTTGTTCACCTTTTCACACAATGGGAGTATAAAGATGCTTATAATAAAGGTATTATTCCATCTACATCTTCTAAGGACTTAAATTATGCCTATTGAATTTATCAACCCTTACATATTCCATCATCTATCATAGCTCCCACTCAAGCTAAAAAAAATTCATTACGATTTAACACTTCAACAAACTAAACTAAGTTTTGATACCCAATTGTTAGGAATTAAGGGATATCTAATATGTGAAATAATTCCTCATAGAATCACAACAGTAGATAAGAAGTATGAATAAAAAATATTACAAATTTGAAATAAAAGTGTAGAATAATAAAAGAACAACACAAAGAGACAATATTTAATGTGGTTCAACCAATTTAGGCTACATCCGCTAAGAATCACTTGCTCATATTTTATTACAAGCCACTAGTCTTCACAATTACAATAACAAAGATCTTTTTTGGAGCTATGCTCAATAAACCCTTCTGAATTCACACTTGAATTCACACACATGTATTCACCTTCACATCAACACCTACCATATGCTCATATCCTACATAAGGAGTCTACTGCTAATGTTATAACTTTACTATCAATATACATGAATGAAAGCCACATCTCTTCCAGGCGGATTTTATTTTTTCCTCTATCTCTCTCTTTTATGCATTTTACAATAATAGTTGATCATGTATGGAGTTGGAGAGGAAATTTCATTCCATAACGCTAGATGAATCTAAAAATTTGAGTCTAATAATTCACCCATGGTCATGTTAGCTTCATTGTAGCTTTATTCTATGTTGAACCCCCTTGACCCCCTTACTTTGGTTACTGTGTGTGACCGCTCTGCAATCAAACTACTATGAGTGTAATACATGGATTTTCCTTTCCAAACTTTATCATGAAAACAAGCTCCACAAACATAACACATTGTGATCTTCTCTATTGGTTTAGGCTTGTGTAATACTAACTGTTTTCTATGTGATGAAAGTTTTGAATGACAATTACAAGAACTATGGAGTATCTGTACACTTGGTAAAACATTTTGTGTGTCGGTTAACGATCAAAACATGCATCAGACAAATAAAGGAGTGAAATGTTTCTATTGGCTCATCCTTGGGCAGGATTTTTGACAAGATAGGTGATATGGGAAAAGGTAAAAGCCCATGAAGTTTTTCTCCCCAGGGTTCTTGTAAAAATTGCTACAATCCAATAAATTTTGATAAGGGATGGAAAATTTTACAATCTAGGATATTTTGGATATGAATTGGTTTGATCCCAAGCTTCATAACAAATATTTGAAGTTGATCTCTCATCCTGACCCTCATATCACTCTTCAATCTAAGATAGATCCACTTCTGACCTGCAATTCAATCAAATTAATAGTAAGGGATTTGGGGAAAATTTAAAATCCAAATTAAGTATTTCTCTTGTCAATTTTGTTTGAAAGATACTTTTTAGCATTTTTAACAAAATATCACTTGAACTATATAGAACAAGAATATAATGATTAGGACCCAATGACGAATATATGAACAACATAAAAAAAATAGAGGGAGAAAGAGAGAATATACAAGGCCGTAGCTCAAGGTCTTATATAGAAGAAGAAACACGTATGAAGTAGCATATCCTCAGAAGAATAAATTTACTAAGAAGAATACCTCCTGACGTTGGGTCTATGGAATGGGCACCTGTTCCTTGAATTCTATTGCTAAAAAGAAGAGATATCACAAGTACCAAATTATCCATCATTTGGAATCTGAGTTTGTACAGCCCAACACCTTTAAATCATGTATCTAGGATACATTTTTCCCTAATCTTTTGTGTCTTGGTTGTGTCTTTCCCTGATCCACACTTCATAGTTTGCACAAAAGTTTGCAAATAGATTGGAAATATAAGTGCTTGAGTTATTGAGTTTTATTTTCTGGGTTTGACTCTATAATGGCTTCTCATTGTAAGGACAATAGAGTCAATATTACCTCCTGGGAATCAACTTGTGGAATGATAATGGTGCAGTCAAAATGGTGAGACATTGTTATGTTCTCAAATATTTAGAGGACATTAGTTTAAGGTAGGACCTCATTTAGAGGTATCAGACAACAAGCTATGTTGTCTGTGTACAGTCTAACACAGAGCACAAACTAATTCTTTGAAAGAAAATTACATTGAAGGATGCAAAATCCATGATGTAGATCCATACTTGAGACAATGTTTTCATCGATGGATGCAAACACACTCTTACTCACAAGGGTGTGAGAATAAAAGGAAATCTATATCACTCTAATAGTGGGAACAGATTACCTTTCATGTGAATGACTTCTTTATGAAGAAACTCTTCCTTTTCTTTATTTAGTTATATTGATAGATGTTGAGAGAGTATATTTGATGAGAGAGATGACTTCTCATGGAACAATTCCTTTAGAATCAGATCAAATGAATTTTCTCACAAGAACATATCTCACCATAGCCTTCCCTCAACATGAGGACTAATGGATCTGTTGTTGAAGATCGTAGGATCATCTTGGGAACAATACTGCTGATTTGAGGAATGTCCTTACATTGGAAGGGCAATGGTTGATTCCAGGTCTTGAGAAGGGCAATAGAAGAGTCCAAGGCATTTGAGACAAATTCTACTTGTTGAGTCTAATTGCACAATGATCTTTACTATATACCATGAACAAAGAGATGAGGAGGTGAGATCAAAGATCTCCTTGAATGAACATGAGCAGTCAAAACAAACAAAAATGTGAGACATCAGGGTGAGAGGAGCACACAATAGAGGATGTGGAATATTTATCACCAATAATCTAGGTGGAAGAAAAAGTCATCAAGAGCCACAAAATAGAGGAAAAGGTCAACTTTTGGTCTGAGTAGATTTCAACACTTCCAGATAATGTACCTGAGGTTACAAAGGTATGAAGATATCGAGATGTTGTATGAGCAATGGTTCTATTCGTAAAAGAATTGGACATTATGCCAGTGAATCTAGAAAGAGATAATATGATTTGAGACTTGATATACCATAATCATATTGCATTGTTCTTGGCTCACTATTGAAAAATAAGTCTAGAATCCATGGAGAAGAAGGACTCATCAGAGTGGAACCTTCCTTCTGGTGTTTTCCACTGCAGCATTCTTGAGTAAGCTTGTTATGAATTCAACTATGGTATTTGGATTGTGCTTGTAAGTAACCAACATGTGTGGAGAGAATACATATGCTTAGTAATATAGATGAATTTGAATCATATCTAAAGTAATCTGGGAACAAATGTACAAAGTTACTATGAACTGTAAAGGCATAGTATCCATACACACCAAGAAATGGATGAACACATAAGCATATTCATAATGTTTGTATCTGTCCCAAGGTTGATTAATATAACCTTATAAACACTGGACAATTTGGCTAGTGGAAAAATTTTCCAAAGTTCTATCACTAAGGTGAATGTCCTGAAAATGGATGAATGTGTTTTATGCATAATACAAGGTGGAATAAACAAGCTTATTTGTAGTTGTATAGATGACTTACTAAAAATAGTATATTTCCCCATGTAGGAGGCTTACTATTTTTGGAAAGTGGTAGAAGTTATAGACCTCAGTTCGACAAAGTATCCATTGATCAATCATTTTCAATGATATGGCTCAGGTATATGCATTTGAGTTATGGTGAATTACACTTTGGATTATAATCAGGCAATGGTTCAGACCGGATTTCCAGAATGAAGGATTTTAATTTTTAAAATTTTTCCGTAAGGTAATTGGGGTTTCTTCACCGCAAACAAATCAGTGCGTGCATGAAAAATATTTTACCTAGATTCTAAATTTCCTTTTAAATTTTTATGATTTCAAAAACCTTGCATTGACTCATGTAACATTTTTTTAGACACGAACAATTTTGTCTCGCGGCTTATGAAGTTTTTCTAGCGACAAAGAGCTTAAAAAGTACGCTATCAAAGATAAGTTTCCTATTCCCATCATTGATGATTTATTAGATGATTTGCATGGTGCAATTTATTTTACAAAACTATATCTACATTCTAGGTATCACCAAATTAGAGTAAAGAAAGAAGATATTCATAAGATAACCTTCATAACTTGTCATTGGCATTATGAATTCCTAGTGATGCCTTTTGGTATTACTAATGCACCATCCACATTTCAGAGTTTCATGAATTCAGTATTTAGACCATTCTTACAGAAAATTTTCTTGGTATTTTTTGATGATATCCTCATCTACAAAAAATCATGGGAGAAACATTTACATCATGCCAATACGGTATTAGAATCCCTAGAGAAACATCAACTATATGCCAAGCCTTCAAAGTGTTTTTTTGGGGCACATGAAGTGGAATACTTGGGCCATGTTGTCTCTAATGAAGTTGTTGGACAGGAAACCATGTTCTCGTCTAGATGAATGCACTGATACTGAAAGCCACCAACAACCTTGAAATATTGAGGGCTTAAGGAGACTCGGATGTGGATGTAGATCCATGGGTGCCAAGAAAATAGATGTGATATGCAAGACTACACAAAATCTAATTAGATAACCATATGTGAGGGCTGCCTGAAAAATGTCAGTTCCAAGAGGCTATTCACTCCCTTAGAGGATGTCAACGCCCGTGTTCAAAAGATAATAATAAGTGATGAGAAATAGATAACATGCATAAGTAGATAAATGTAATATGTGAAGTAAATGGAATGATGAGGGCACTTAACTGGTGCTCTTATATGGGGATGAAATGGGTATCAAGATGGCAAGAAAATAGATGTGATCTGCAAGACTACACAAGATTGAATTAGATAACCATATGTGGGGGCTACCCGAACAATGTCAGTTCCAAGAGGCTATTAACTCCCTTGGAGGATCTCAACCCTTGTGTTCAAAAGATAATAATAAATGACGAGTGATAGATAACATGTAGAAGTAGATCCTGAATACACCTCCTTGATGAACATGGTCCTTTTTTATAGCTCTGGAGATTATGCACTTATCTTAGAAAATATGATGATAACCCTTCCTAAGCTTTCCTGAAAACCCTCTTTTAGAGAGACTACTCCATAAGTACTTGAATGATCCTTTTCTTGCTAAATAACCTATAGGGAAGGATGAAAAAAAAAAATTAACCATTGGAAGGACATGATAGGACTCATATGGGGGATAGGCTGACCTGGGGGTGTCTGGAAAGGTAGAGAATAGAAAAAAACTTGATGCTAGGGTGTGGTTGTCCAATTTTTTCAGGTGAGTGGGGGGCACATGATTTGATTGATTAGGTGGGGTTCATGATTTGGATGGTAGGGGACACGATTTGAGTGATTCGGTGAGATAATTGATTTGATTGGATTTGATTTGATTTAGTGGGGTTCATGATTTGGATGATTGGATTTTATTTTATTGAGTGGCTGTTGGCATGGATTTTCACGCATGCAAATGACATGCAATAGTGTGGGAATGAAGTCCCTCCTCAATGAAGGTGAGGCTGCCTTTATTGAAAACCAAAACTGTATTTACATCTGTACATTCAAAATTGTATGTGGGGGGTGTTTTGGAACATCAATGGAAAGAAAAGTGAATGAAGGAGATGGAATGGAATGAAGGAAAGGAGTGAAATGGAATGAACTGAAAGAACATGCAAGATTTAGGTAAAAACAGAGCCTAATATTGCATGAAGAAGAAAGATGAATAACCAACACAAATAAAATAGATTTTGAGTTAGCCAAACAAGAATGTGTAAAAGGGAACACACATGAGCAAGTAGATAATCAGAGCTTGATCACTGTGAACTAGAACAACTAATTAATAATGTTGACAATAAGATCAAAGATAATATTTGCATGCAAGATTCAAACACCTAACATCTAATGAACATAAGAACATCAAATGTTACAAGAGACAATGAATGAGACACAAAGTTTGTATTTCATTAACTCCAAAATGTTTTTCACAAAAGAACACAAAGTTTCTTCCTGAAACAAAGCTTGCACACAAAAGTATTTTCTTCTCCTCTCTCAAAGTCACCCTTTACAAATGAGCCCCTCACTTCCTTTTATAACCCAAAAGTTGGTTACAAAGTAGTTAGGGTTTTACATGATCATTAAATAAGGCACTTAAGTGACCTTTGACTTTTTCAACAACTTTATTAAAGACAACACAAAAATAGAAATTACTTAAAATATCCATAGTTTCCAGAAAACAAATAACAACACCTTTTAAAATATACAATAATAACCAGTGCCTTATCCATTGAAATGGGGTCTGCCTATCTCAAGCGTATGAGAAATGGACTCTCCCACTTCGTTAGATACCAAGAAAATCAACTCCCTGAACCGCTGGTGAAATTAGGATCTGCTGCTTTTGCCAGTTGAAAGGATCTAAACCTTCCTAAAGTTTCAAACATATTTTCTTCTTCTGGAGGTTCACTTAGTCGAAGAATAGCCTCACAAAATACCTGTAATTCAAGAATTCTACTTGGCATATCATTTAAATTAACAATTTTGGATTGAGCGTTCTCAAATAAGTTCTTTAATTTGATGCACCGCTCCATTGAAACTGATGAGAAATTGTTGGCGGGAGTGTACATGTCCTTAAACAGTTGTGAAAATTGCTCTTCCACCTACTCCGATGAACACCTTTGATTATGCTCATTTACGAGGTTACAAGGAATCTCAGCCATGAATTCCTAAATCAAGGAGAGTGAAGTGAAGGCTTCATTGCACATGCTTTCATAATGGATCATAGAATCCTCAAGAAGTGTTTTTCTTGATTTGAGATGCAGACACCAAAGAAAATGTGTCCCTCGATGTTCAAATTTGAGAATTCCTTCAATAGCTAAAACTGAAGATTCCATGCTTCTCATCTCCTGTAAACTGGGCAAATATCTCATCCAAATTTGATATAGTAGAAACAAAAGTTTCTTTGAAAGAAAGAATTGGATCAAGATATGCACTGAACATCTTCATGAAGCTTAACCGTGGTCTTGATCGTCCCCTGGCCTAAAACAAGAATCTCTGAAAGCCAAGTTTTAGTGACATGGCCCAATGTGTTTATTTCCTTTGACAAATTGAGAGTATCTTCATCTGGGGCAGCCACTGCATCAGGTACTGGGAAGGTGGATGATATGGGATTTATCAAATGTTGAACATATTCCACCAATTGATTCTTTTCGGCCTTGAGCTGAGAGTTTTGAGACTTGTATTTCTCAAGTCTCTTTAGCATGATATCAATTGAATCTCGAGCCATCGCCATGTCACTTTCTAATGTAGATCTTCCAAGTCCAAGTCTGGAAACTTCATAGTCGGTAGGTGTCATAGCATCGCGCTCTTTATCAACTTGTGGAATGGCAAGGTCTGCAAATTTGTTTCCATCATTATCCACCATTATTTGAGAAAGCACCTTAGGCTTCTTAGGAATGGCATCATTCGAAAGTTTGAAAAGGGCATCAAAATCAATGTCAATTGGCTTGACAACTCTCTTCCTTTTCTTTACTTAGAATCAACCCAGGAAGGAGTATCATTCACTATTTCAGCATACAAAATCCTGGAGCTCGAATCAATATTCTCATTATTCTCGACATCATGAGATCCTTCTTGAATCCTACCTACAACCTTGATTTGAGGAGAAACAACCTCAATATCCACTTCCTGATTATTCGGGAGATTTTGGGAAATCCCTTCATGAACTACATGCTCTGAAGTGTTTGATATTTGAATTACCTGCACCTGAGTGGATGCTTGTTTGAAGCATGGTTGAGGATCATTTGCTACTAGCTTCTGAGCACTATTAACAATGTGGGTAGAAGAATCTCTACTCGAGGTAGAAAATCTAGACACACGCTCTCTTCCTTCTTCGGGGTTAGGATCTTTAGATCTTTCTCCTTGTGACACGTTACTTGGCGAAGTGGATTTTGGCAACCACTCCTTTCTTGCTTGTTGTGTATGATTGGATGGTAATGAGGTTGATCGAGAAGAGACTTTGGTCGAATGGAGGCCCCCTCGTATTGGAAATTTTTGTGATCCCGAAACATGATCTGGAATTGATTGCAATTTGGAAAGTTCTCTGTCATACCAAGATATGCTTCTTTCAATAATTGGTTGGTTCTTGCCATCAAGAGAAAATTCATCTCTTTTGGTCCAGTCGATTCGAGGCAATGGGGTAAAGCAACGACATCATATGAGGGATCAATGACATCCTCATCATCATTTATGAATGAATCAGGAGGACTCTTGATGCGGAAGGCCTTGATCTGAGCAAGTGTTAGGTGAGAGTACTCCCGTCTTCTTACCTCATGTTCATCTGAACAAGCAGCCCAAAAATCTTCCATGGTAGGATTATGTTGGTACTTTGCTCCCAGAATATTTTGCATATATCCATTGATATCAAACTGGGCTCTCTTCACATATGGATGGATGGTTATGAGAGTGAACTCTTTTTCCATGAGTTGTGCACTGAAAATATTTGGACATTGGTATTCCCCGATTTGAATTGGGAAATGAATTCCTGAACGGTGCTTGTCACTAAGAAGGCAGTGAACTTGGAATAATTGTTCGCCAGCTCCATTAATGCCCATCTATCACTGACGTACTTAGGAAGTTTCCATGGGGTACCAGCAAAGCCACTCACATGAATGTAGGAAAAAGATGAAAATTGAATAAACCAGGTTCCCCATTGGGAAATGACACTCATGGCTTCTTTAGAAAACCTTTCCTCAGTATTCCGATTCAGGTTCCAGATCACGCGGAAGGTGAATGCATCATTGACTCTTCTAAAATGGTGAGAACTATTTTTGAAACTGAGTTGAGGGTAATAATGAAAAACACTATTTGACGGCCCCATGACTCCTCTCGTTTCAAGTCCCGAAAATAGCTTTCTTCTTGCTACCGCATAAGTCAGATATGATGTCATGTAGAAGCATCCAGTCATCTTAACTTCTATCAATTGTTTGTGAAGGGTGTTACTGATGATGGTGGCCCAATCCACAAACTCTTTCTTGGCTAGGATGATACAGATAAACTGATACATCCATGGGTGGAAAATCCTAGCAGAAGGTAGACCGAAAAACTCGACTTAGGAGAGTAATCATGTCCCTGATTTCTTCCATGAACTCAATGCGGTACAGTTCTTTGGGAAGCCTATCAATTTCGAGGTCTCTTGGTTACTAACCAGTTGTTGTTAACCATCTTGCTCCATCTCAGGGGTTCTTCATCCCAGAATTCTTGTGCTGACTGGTGAGTGATATCCACATTCTCAGGAAAGTCGGGTATGCCGAGTAATTCCTCAATGTGCTCTGGTGTGATTAAGAGGAAAGGCTCACGATTATCTTTAAAAATTCCTCATCTCTCAGGATCATAATGCTCCGCGCAAGCAATAACCAATTCCAGACACTGCACCAAGACAGGAAATGTTGTTGCTTGGGGTAGACCACTATGGTAAAGTCTATATGAGAAAATGGTTTTGCCTTCAGTTTTCACCCACTCGCAGAATTGTTGCACATTGATGTGACCCAGATTTGTATCAGTGATGTTGTCATATGCTGACTTAATGGAACTGGGAGGGATAATTCCTTGAAATTCATACTTCAGGGTGGATTTGTTTGATTTCTCCACTGGCTTCCTCGATCTCCCTGCAGATTTGTTAGATTTTTTGGCCATTATGAATTTCACAAAAAAATGACTCAGGCACGCAAAACAATGCAAACGGGGTCGGGTCTCAGTCTCTGAAACCCCGTCGATGCAAGAAAAATATGTTCCATTATAATATTATTATTATTATTTTAAAATAATAATAATAATAATAATAATGACAATAACTTGATCAGGTTACAATTTCTGATTCCGGTGATGATTATTTATTTATTTTTAATTTAAAATAAACAAAATCACCTGATTTTAATATCCCGACAATTTTTTTTTACTTCTTCGGTGCGTGAATCCTCCTGATATGGATTCCATGGTGAGAAACGTGATTTAATGTTCCTCTTTGCAAAATTTATTATTTCCTTTTCCTTGTGAGTAGAGATCTTTTGTTCTTGGCGTGTGGAAATGTCCTTCCTTTTCTTGAATGCGTGGACTCTCTTCTTTGTTTAAACTTCCTTTTGCTACTCCCTTTGCCTATGCGTGGAGACTTGTCTTTGCTATCTCCTTGTGGAAATTGCCTTTTTTTTTTTTTATTTCTTTTCCTTTTTTTCAATGCGTGGATTTTTTCTTTTCACGCTTTTTGAATGCGTGGACTGTTTTTTTTTGGAAACTGGATTTCTCTCCTTTCACATGTGGTTTTTTCTTAAAACTCTGCATGGAGAATTTTGGAGATTTTTGAAATATGTATTGTGATAAACTCTTCTCCCTTTGCACCAATGCATGGTGCTCCTTTTTTTAATATATTGTGCTACAACTTTTCCTTCATGGCGTGGAAAATATTTTTTTTTTTTTCTCCTTGGTTTTCTCAGCCGTGGAATGTAAATTCATTTCTTTTTATTTGATGAACTATTCCTTCCTTATTTCCTCATGCGTGGTCTTGGACTTTTCCAAGAATGCGTGGATGATGTTTTTTGGAGAGTCTAGCTGTGATGATGGTAAAATCTTTCTCCTTTGGCCAATGTGTGGGCTTTTTTTGCTAAAATTTGTGTCTTTCCTCTTGCTTCTGGTGTGTTTTCTCCTCCAATGCATGGAAATTTTTTCTTTCCTTCTGCTTGAGTTGTTTTTCTTCTACCTCTTTTCATGCGTGGCTTCTGCTGCTGGGATTAAATCCTCCTTAGCTTTGGCATGGGTGGGAAATTATTTTTGCTCTTTCCCCCAAGGCGTTGGAAACCTTTGTTTTTTTCAATGGCCTTTTTGGACTATTCCTCTTTCCCTTCTTCAGCGCATGAGAATGATTTCTCTTTGGCAGTTTTCCCTTGCTGTGCATAATGATTCCTTTATCCTGTGTTCTTTGGTGTTTGGATTTTTCAAACTTCCTTGCATGCAACAACTGATGTATCTTCCTTGACAATGGGTTGGGAAAATTGTTCCTTCTTTATTGTATTCTCAGGCGTGGATTTCTTACAAAAATATTCTTACTTGGCGTTCGCAGTATTGTGGGATGTGACAAAATATTATGTCCTTCAGAAGAAATAAGAAGCAATCGGAAAGCTTCACACGACTCTTTCCAATGAGTTTGATGGAGGAAGTTATGAGGATTAATCCAACTTCCTCTCTTCCCGGGTAGTGGAATTAAGTGCCAGGGGGAAATGGGGAAAGCAACGGCCAATTGCCAATGGGAATGGCAAAGTGGGCTGGCAATCCCCGTTCAATTTCCCCATGTGGGAAATTGGGAGATTTCTTGCCCGTTAGCCAATCCATGATTTGGCAATTGGTGGAGAAAATCCCACAAGCGGGAAATTTAAAGAAGATTGCCAGGAAAGGGGAAATCCGGGTTCGGGAAGCCAAATTGGCATTCCCGGCAGTTGGAAGCATAAGCTTACTTCCCCGGCAATAAAAATTTGTCGAATGAACTTTTAATTAATATTTATTTAATTAAATACTCTCAAGTTATTTAAAAATTAATTTTATCAAACAAGGAGCAATTAATTAATTAAATATTAATTAATTAATTTTAATGTATTTTAATGCAATTTAAAGCCTGGCGGGAGGAGTTCTCACCCGAAAAGGATGAAACGAAGACCGAAATGATCACAAAAAGGAGATGGTCGTCATGAGGGTGATAAACCACGCAAAGTAACACTTTTGAAAAAATTCAAAATTTCCATTTTTTTTTTATTTTTTTAAATTAATTTTGTGAAGTCAAAATTGGCTGATAACAGCTGGCTCTAATTGGGGACAAGGACTTCATGGATGCAACAACGAACCCAGACCAATATATTCATGAACATGATCTCAAAATGATGGGGCACAAAAATGGGGTGACACAAGAGAGGAGACCGAAAAATAGGGAAACAAACAAACCAAAATCCTAATTACCTATGTACATACGGGGAACAACCCGTTTTCAATTTTGATAATGCTTGAGATATTGCCCACTGTAGGGGAAAAGGAAAATGAGTTCCATCAGGATATGCCAAGTAATAGGTACTATCTCCACAGAAATGTCTTATTTTGAATGGGCCTAGCCACAACGAGTCAAACTTCCCATGCTTTCCTTTCGGTTCACGTCTTTTGTCCCAGAGAAGAACTAAGTCATTGATTTGAAATTGTCTCTCCCTAGTTTTCCTGTCAAACAATTTCTTTACCTTGGATTGATGTTCCTCAATCCTATTTGCCACTTGAATTCTTTGTTCCTCGAGCTTGCTTAGGAACATGATCCTTTTATCTAATGCATTGGTGAAGCATTCATCATCAACTGCCTGAGCTAATTTTAATGCTGGTAACTCCAGTGTGACGGGAATTTGAGCATCGGTTCCATACAAAAGTTGAAATGGAGACATCTGATTGCCCTTTTGGGAGTTATGCGGTCAGCCCACAATGCATCATATAACTTTTTGTGCCAAGTTCTTTGATTTTCTTCGACTAACTTGCGCACAATAGTAATGAGGTTTTTGTTACTGGATTCAGCCTGACCATTTCCCTGAGGGTAGTAATCTGATGAATGAGACAAGGATATCCCATATCCATAACAAAAACCTATCATCTCTGCAGAAGAAAAATTTGAGGCATTGTCCGTCACAATCTTGTGTGGAATTCCATAACGAACCAATATATTTTCTTTGATGAAATCACAGATTACCGCAGTAGATGTTTGTTTCACTGGTATAGCTTCCACCCACTTTGTAAAGTAGTCAGTGGCGGTGAGCACATGAGTATGACCAGCACTAGAATTAGGATTCAAAACCCTGATGAAATCTAAACCCCATTGTTGAAAGGGTTCTTCAATGACAACTGGCTTCAAAGGCAAAGCTGCCAACTTTGGTCTTCCAACAAATTGTTGACAAGCTTCACATTTTGTCACCCATTTCTGAGCATCAGAAAACATAGTGGGCCAGTAATAATGTGCTCTCAGAATTTTATGGGTTGTTACTGGGCCAGAGAAATGACCACCGCAAGCATGATTGTGGAAAGCTTCCAACAATCTAGGTTGTTGCTCTTTATCAACACATCTGAGGAACATGCCGTCAATTCCTTTCTTGAACAACGTGTTATCCCAAATGACGTACCTGACAGCTCTTAGTTTGATAGCTCATTTCTCCTTAGCTATCAGATTCTCTGGACACTCACCATATGTGAGGAAGTAGGCAATATCAGAATACCATTCATCTGTGGTACTGACAAAAACTACCAATGGTAAATTTTCTTCAACTGGTTCTTCTTCAGAGTTATCTCGTGGTTCATTCTCTGCAATGAGTTGGCAGAGTCCTCTTCCTTGAACCAACTTGGTAGGCTTGATGTCCAAATCATATTCTTGGATCTTGGAGACCCAATTACCTCTTTTAGATCCTGGTTCTTGTTGTGTCAACATTGATTTCACTGCGGTGTCTGGAACTAAGACTTTGGTGTGAGAATTCAACACGTAATACCTGAAGTGTTTCAGGGCTCTCACCACCGCGTACGCATGTCTCTCAAGAGGAGTGTAATTAAGTTCATGTTTCTTGAATCCAGAACTCATGAATGTGATAGGAGATTCGATCCCCTCTTGATTGTGTTGAGTCAAAATGGCAGAGATTGTGTGCGGAGAAGCATAGCAATAAATTATAAAATCCTTTTTAAAATCAGGACATACCAATGTAGGAGCTTTTGCAATAGCACCCTTGATTTTCTCAAATGCCTCTCTACCTTCCTTTGACCATTTGAAGGATTCTTTTCCTTTCATCATATCAGCGATTTCTTTAGTCAGCTCGGCAAAATCTGGCACGAACCTTCTCAAAAAGTTCACCTTCCCAAAGAATGAGTGGACTCCAGGCTTACTTGTAGGCAAGGAAAGATTTTTTATAGCTTGAACACGTTCAGGATCGATCTTAGTTCCTTCCTTAGAAACAATATGACCTAGGAGTTTCCCTTCTGTAACTCCAAACATGGACTTTTTTGGATTCAGAGAAATCTTATGAAGTCTGCACCTTTGCAATATTTTCTCCAAATCCCTTAGGTGATCTTCTCGTTTCTTGGAGAACACTGTCAAGTCATCTAGGTATATCACAATGATCTTGTCTTTATAATCTGCAAATGCCATATCCATGGCCCTTTGAAAAGTAGCACCGGCATTGATCAAACCGAAGGGCATTCTTCTATACGTGAATGTACCCCAGGGGGTAGTGAACGTGGTTTTATGTTGATCTTCTCTAGCCACTTCAATCTGATTATAGCCAGAGAAGCCATCTAGCATAGATAACATTTCCGATCCAGTTACTGCCTGCAAAATATGGTCCATGACTGGCAGTGGGTAGTTATCCTTCAAGGAAGCCTGATTAAGATTGTGGAAATCCACGCAAATCCTAATTTCTCCATTTTTCTTGCGAACCGGTACAATATTAGCTATCCAAGTCGAATGTTGAATAGGAAACACTATTCGTGCATCTAGCATCTTTTGAACTTCATGAAATATTGTCCCTGCAATCTTGGGATTATATTGTCTTTGCTTTTTCCTGAATGGAACTGCACCAGGCTTCAAGGGTATGGCATGCTCCATTTCCCTGGGTTGGAAAGACTTCAAGTCTTCGTATGAATAAGCCAAAATGTCAGAATATTTGGTAAGGAGGCTTATGAATTTCCTGTGCTCCTCAGGTGAGCAACACTTACCAATATTGATCAGGTGAGGTTTATCCTTGGTACCGATATTAACTTGCTCATAGTCAGCAGAATTCGTAGGTCCTGCCTGCTCTTTCTCTTTGATAAACCTGTCATGTTTGTCAAAAAGTTCTTCAAGTGAAACCAATCCTTTGGGAATTTTATTTCCTTTGAGTTGAATGATGCCATCACCAGGATCTTCATTCTCAACTCCTTCCTGAATGGGTGAGGTAGTTGATTCACGAAATGCAGAATCACTTCCTTCAAAGTACAACTGTTCAAAATTTTCTCTCTTTTCCAAGAAGGCAATAATTTGTTGATCATCATTAAATACTTGCCAATTTTCTGCATTGTCAGGAACACTCGGCCTAAAAACCATTTCAATGGTGTATTTGACTTGATCAAATTCTGAATGAGGAATCATTAATGAAGCTGAGACTGCTAGAGAATCCACTTTGTCATTCTTTTCACGAGGGACAAATTTTATGGAAAAAGCATCGAAGACTTCTATTGCGTCCCACACTTTATTTTTGTAGTGTCTCAAACGATCATTCTTTACTTGGAACTGATTTCTTACCTGTTTCACGATCAATTCCGCATCCCCAAAGACTTCCAAATTTTTGATCCCTTTCTCCTCTATAGCTTGAAGGCCAAGGATTAATGCCTCATACTCTGTAGTGTTATTAGTATTTGAAAATTTGAGTTTGTAGGAAAAAGGAAATATTTTACCATTTGGAGATATGAGCACCACTCCTGCACCAGAACCCATTGAGCAACAACTTCCATCGAACTCAAGAGTCCAGATCTCATTGGAATCTTGGCAAGTGATCTCAGGGGTATGAATTTCTGCAGTCATCATATAATTACCCATACTTGAGCCTTGGAAAAGGATCTGTGTGCGAGGATCTTCGGTTTTAGTTACCGTGAACTTTTCCTGAGCTTCTGGCATAAGCTTTTTCATTTCTCCATTGATAGGAATCATGGTGTGAGACCAATCCATTTGAATTCACCACCAAATCTCTGCAAAATTTCCTACTCAACAACATTCCATACGAGGCGGGAATATCAACAACTAAAATAGTTACCTTAACTCGCTTTTGAGGGAATTGGGCTAAAACCATTTGGGCATCTTTAATCTGCCCGATTAGAGGAACTTGCTTGGTTTCCATGGAGTAACATGATCTGAATGTTCTTGTACAAGTCAAACCAAGAGCATGTGCTACTTTTTCCAGCATCACATTATCCGAGGCTCCAGAGTCTATAATGTAATTACTTAATTTGCATCCGTTGATCAGAAAGGACACAAAGAAAGGTTCAATCTTTTCATTTGAAGGTGTAGTGGCTGCCACAATATTTTGAGTTTTCCCATCTTTGGGAGTTTTCAGAATTCCTTTGGAGGAATGAATAGTAGAGTCACCTTTGATAAACTGGACCAATTTCTCGAGCTGATCCTTGTTGGACTTCAAGTACTCTGCCTGTGACATGGAAATTTTTGTTTTATTGATATGATCAATGATATCAAATTTAGGCAAAGTAACCGTACTTGAAGTCTCAGATATAAGTTCTTTCAAACTTGATGATGGCACACTTTTGACCTTGGCCTCGGGCTTGGTTGACACTGATGTGGAAGAAGAAGCTTTCTTCGTAGTTGGTTTACCAACTGATTGATCTAACAAAGGCCCTCCTTTCTTTAAGATAGTTTTGACCTTTGAAACCTCAGTCACCTTGGACTCTTTAGGAGCCTCATTTGTCTTGGATTCTTTGGGAGTTTCCTTGGAAACCTCTTTATCTCCTGCCTTAGTGGTATCCTGCTCCTTTTTCTGAGAGCGCGTGAAGACAACAAAGGATTGACTATTCATATCTTCTATAATTTCTTCGTATTCATCTTCTTCCTCTGAATGATACTCAAAGAAATGATTATTACTTTCCCCCTCAGGATCTTCAACTTCAGGTTCAGATGTCTCAGAATCTGGCTCTTCCTCATCAACCTCGATGACTTCAATCTCATCATCACTTTCTTCAATGACATCACATTTTGAATTAGTTGCGGGAGCTGCTTCAATAGCAAGCCTCGTTGGAGCACCTGCAATCCTGGCTTTGTTGGGAACGTATCCTTTTCTTGGGATGTCTTTGTAAGGAGCAGGTTTACTACTTTGAGCAACTTGCTTTTTCAAAGCCAGCACATCATTAGCCAACTTAGTGAGTATAGTTTCTGAAGCGTTGGGGGTTTCTTGACTCTTTCCTTTGAGGGAATTTTTCTTGAATTTTCCTGCCATGATTAAGTCATCTTCAATTTCTATGGCCAAAGATTGAGCAAGTTCCAAAGTAGCCACCCTAGCCCTTCTCAGCTGATAGCACACTTCTGGTTGTTGTGCGTTAATAAAGAAACATTTTTGTCCATCAAGGTTTGGATGAATCCCGGCGGGAACTTTGTTCACCATTTTGTTGAATTTAGCCATGAAATTCCTCATGGGTTCTGTTGGCTCTTTCTTCACCTGAGATAGTTGGGCAAGAAGAGCATGTTCATCTTCTGCCATTTTGAATCGATTTTCAAACTTAGTTTTCATATCATTCCAATTTGTGATACATCCATTGGGCAGATGATGAAACCAATCTGCAGCAACATCATGCAATGTTTTGATGAAGAGACGAATAGCAACATCTTCATATTCTACCAACAAAACAACACATGCAGCGAAAAAGGTAGAAATATGGTCATCTGGTGACGTCTTCCCATCTCTGTCGAACTTGGGAAGAATCTTTCTTGATCCTCGTGGGAGTTCATGTCGAGCAGGTAAGGCCAATGGGCCTATGGCATTTCCCCATGGTACGTTGACTGCCATTTTGGGAAAGGTGGTATGTGAAGGTAAAACAATGTGAGCAAGGACAAGTGCTTGACTGGTAGTGATTCCTTCCTTGCTTATTCTTTCAGGACTTGATGCAAGGCTTGCAGATCTACGAGGTGTGTTCTTCTTTGGAGGAGATAACTTGAAACCAAATTTTCCTTGAAAGTCAAAAGTGGGGTCAGATCGACCTTTAGCTTTTTCTCCTCGCGTAAACCTCTTTCCTTCCAGTTTGGAATTTTTATTGTGAAGGGATCACTGGCGTGTTTCGACCAGCTCTAGCCTTTTCTCTTCACTCTCTTTCTTGAGCTATTTGCACCTGAATAACTCTAGCAACTCTCGTGGCTTTCTCTTCTTTGTTATCTAGTACTGATGTGGTGAGATGAAAATGATAGTTACTCGTGCGCTTTTCCCAAATAGCTTGCCTCAAATATGATGATATGTCTTCTTGAGTATCTGCAAAAACAAGATTTGGTTGCAAGATAGGTGGGTTACCTGTAATAGTCATACAACTTATTACCTTGGTGGAAGAGGACCGCGTCGGTGAACAATGATCAACACGTGTCCAGGAGGTCTTCTGGCCACAAGTGCGGGTGCTCTTCTTCTAAGGTCTTCGATGTAGATTTCTCTGTCAATGGCTCTATCAACAGCCACAAATTGCTGCAAGCTTTCACGGTTTTCCCAAGCTACTGTTCGAAGGTTGGCAGCAATGTCTCCTTGGAAATCTTCATCGGGCACAAGGTTCGGTTGAAGAACTGGAGCTTGTGCAGAGGGGATAGTCATAAAGATTTAACCAAGCACTGGTTAACGATTCCTAAATCCCCAGTGGAGTCACCAAAAACTGTTAGCATATGGATTTGCACGCATGCAAATGACATGCAACAGTGTGGGAATGAAGTCCCTCCTCAATGAAGGTGAGGCTGCCTTTATTGAAAACCAAAACTGTATTTACATCTATACATTCAAAATTGTATGTGGGGGGTGTTTTGGAACATCAATGGAAAGAAAAGTGAATGAGGGAGATGGAATGGAATGAAGGAAAGGAGTGGAATGGAATGAACTGAAAGAACATGCAAGAGTTAGGTAAAACAGAGCCTAATATTGCATGAAGAAGAAAGATGAATAACTAACACAAATAAAATGGAGTTTGAGTTAGCCAAACAAGAACGTGTAAAAGGGAACACACATGAGCAAGTAGATAATCAGAGCTTGATCACTGTGAACTAGAACAACTGATTAATAACGTTGACAATAAGATCAAAGATAATATTTGCATGCAAGATTCAAACACCTAACATCTAATGAACATAAGAACATCAAATGTTACAAGAGACAATGAATGAGACACAAAGTTCGTATTTCATTAACTCCAAAATGTTTTTCACAAAAGAACACAAAGTTTCTTCCTGAAACAAAGCTTGCACACAAAAGTATTTTCTTCTCCTCTCTCAAAGTCACCCTTTACAAATGAGCCCCTCACTTCCTTTTATAACCCAAAAGTTGGTTACAAAGTAGTTAGGGTTTTACATGATCATTAAATAAGGCACTTAAGTGACCTTTGAATTTTTCAACAACTTTATTAAAGACAACTCAAAAATAGAAATTACTTAAAATATCCATAGTTTCCCGAAAACAAATAACAACACCTTTTAAAATATACAATAATAACCAGTGCCTTATCCATTGAAATGGGGTCTACCTATCTCAAGCGTATGAGAAATGGACTCTCCCACTTCGTTAGATACCAAGAAAAATCAACTCCCTGAACCGCCGGTGAAATTAGGATCTGCCATTTTTGCCAGTTGAAAGGATCTAAACCTTCCCAAAGTTTCAAACATCTTTTCTTCTTCTGGAGGTTCACTTGGTCGAAGAATAGCCTCACAAAATACCTGCAATTCAAGAATTCTACTTGGCATATCATTTAAATTAACAATTTTGGATTGAGCATTCTCAAATAAGTTCTTTAATTTGATGCACCGCTCCATGGAAACTGACGAGAAATTGTTGGCGGGAGTGTACATGTCCTTAAACAATTGTGAAAATTGTTCTTCCACCTACTCCGATGAACACCTTTGATTATGCTCATTTACGAGGTTACAAGGAATCTCAGCCATGAATTCTTGAATCAAGGAGAGTGAAGTGAAGGCTTCATTGCACATGCTTTCATAATGGATCATAGAATCCTCGAGAAGTGTTTTTCTTGATTTGAGATGCAGACACCAAAGAAAACGTGTCCCTCGATGTTCAAATTTGAGAATTCCTTCAATAGCTAAAACTGAAGATTCCATACTTGTCATCTCCTATAAACTGGGCAATATCTCATCCAAATTTGATATAGTAGAAACAAAAGTTTCTTTGAAAGAAAGAATTGGATCAAGATACGCACTGACATCTTCATGAAGCTTAACCACGGTCTTGATCATCCCCTGGCCTAAAACGAGAATCTCTGAAAGCCAAGTTTTAGTGACATGGCCCAATGTGTTTATTTCCTTTGACAAATTGAGAGTATCTTCATCTGGGGCAGCCACTGCATCAGGTACTGGGAAGGTGGATGATATGGGATTTATCAAATGTTGAACATATTCCACCAATTGATTCTTTTCGGCCTTGAGCTGAGAGTTTTGAGACTTGTATTTCTCAAGTCTCTTTAGCATGATATCAATTGAATCTCGAGCCATTGCCATGTCACTTTCTAATGTAGATCTTCCAAGTCCAAGTCTGGAAACTTCATAGTCGGCAGGTGTCATAGCATCATGCTCTTTATCAACTTGTGGAATGGCAAGGTCTACAAATTTGTTTCCATCATTATCCACCATTATTCGAGAAAGCACCTTAGGCTTCTTAGGAATGGCATCATTCGAAAGTTTGAAAAGGGCATCAAAATCAATGTCAATTGGCTTGACAACTCTCTTCCTTTTCTTTACTTCGGAATCAACCCAGGAAGGAGTATCATTCACTATTTCAGCATACAAAATCCTGGAGCTCGAATCAATATTCTCATTATTCTCGACATCATGAGATCCTGCTTGAATCCTATCTACGACCTCGATTTGAGGAGAAACAACCTCAATATCCACTTCCTGATTATTCGGGAGATTTTGGGAAATCCCTTCATGAACTACATGCTCTGAAGTGTTTGATATTTGAATTACCTGCACCTGAGTGGATGCTTGTTTGAAGCATGGCTGAGGATCATTTACTACTAGCTTCTGAGCACTATTAACGATGTGGGTAGAAGAATCTCTACTCGAGGTAGAAAATCCAGACACACGCTCTCTTCCTTCTTCGGGGTTAGGATCTTTAGATCTTTCTCCTTGTGACACGTTACTTGGTGAAGTGGATTTTGGCAACCACTCCTTTCTTGCTTGTTGTGTATGATTGGATGGTAATGAGGTTGATCGAGAAGAGACTTTGGTCGAATGGAGGCCCCCTCGTATTGGAAATTTTTGTGATCCTGAAACATGATCTGGAATTGATTGCAATTTGGCAAGTTCTCTGTCATACCAAGATATGCTTCTTTCAATAATTGGTTGGTTCTTGCCATCAAGAGAAAATTCATCTCTTTTGGTCCAGTCGATTCGAGGCAATGGGGTAAAAGCAATGACATCATATGAGGGATCAATGACATCCTCATCATCATTTATGAATGAATCGGGAGGACTCTTGATGCGGAAGGCCTTGATCTGAGCAAGTGTTAGGTGAGAGTACTCCCGTCTTCTTACCTCATGTTCATCTGAACAAGCAGCCCAAAAATCTTCCATGGTAGGATTATGTTGGTACTTTGCTCCCAGAATATTTTGCATATATCCATTGATATCAAACTGGGCTCTCTTCACATATGGATGGATGGTTATGAGAGTGAACTCTTTTTCCATGAGTTGTGCACTAAAAATATTTGGACATTGGTATTCCCTGATTTGAATTGGGAAATGAATTCCTGAATGGTGCTTGTCACTAAGAAGGTAGTGAACTTGGAATAATTGTCGCGCCAGCTCCATTAATGCCCATCTGTCACTGACGTACTTAGGAAGTTTCCATGGGGTACCAGCAAAGCCA
This sequence comes from Taxus chinensis, assembly GCA_019776745.2. NCBI lineage: Eukaryota > Viridiplantae > Streptophyta > Pinopsida > Cupressales > Taxaceae > Taxus > Taxus chinensis. The sequence goes on from CM034153.1 coordinate 773,245,085, forward strand.
CTCACGCGAATGTAGGAAAAAGATGAAAATTGAATAAACCAGGTTCCCCATTGGGAAATGACACTCATGGCTTCTTTAGAAAACCTTTCCTCAGTATTCTGATTCAGGTTCCGGATCACGCGGAAGGTGAATGCATCGTTGACTCTTCTAAAATGGTGAGAACTATTTTTGAAACTGAGTTGAGGGTAATAATGAAAAACACTGTTTGACGGCCCCATGACTCCTCTCGTTTCAAGTCCCGAAAATAGCTTTCTTCTTGCTACTGCATAAGTCAGATATGATGTCATGTAGAAGCATCCAGTCATCTTAACTTCTATCAATTGTTTGTGAAGGGTGTTACTGATGATGGTGGCCCAATCCACAAACTCTTTCTTGGCTAGGATGATACAGATAAACTGATACATCCATGGGTGGAAAATCCTAGCAGAAGGTAGACCAAAAACTTGACTTAGGAGAGTAATCATGTCCCTGATTTCTTCCACGAACTCAATGCGGTACAGTTCTTTGGGAAGCCTATCAATTCGAGGTCTCTTGGTTACTAACCAGTTGTTGTTAACCATCTTGCTCCATCTCAGGGGTTCTTCATCCCAGAATTCTTGTGCTGACTGGCGAGTGATATCCACATTCTCAGGAAAGTTGGGTATGCCGAGAAATTCCTCAATGTGCTCTGGTGTGATTAAGAGGAAAGGCTCATGATTATCTTTAAAAATTCCTCATCTCTCAGGATCATAATGCTCCGTGCAAGCAATAACCAATTCTAGACACTGCACCGAGATAGGAAATGTTGCTGCTTGGGGTAGACCACTATGGTAAAGTCTATCTGAGAAAATGGTTTTGCCTTCAGTTTTCACCCTGCTCGCAGAACTGTTGCACGTTGATGTGACCCAGATTTGTATCAGTGATGTTGTCATATGCTGACTTAATGGAACTGGGAGGGATAATTCCTTGAAATTCATACTTCAGGGTGGATTTGTTAGATTTCTCCACTGGCTTCCTCGATCTCCCTGCAGATTTGTTAGATTTTTGGCCATTATGAATTTTACAGAAGAATGACTCAGGCACACAAAACAACGCAAATGGGGTCGGGTCTCAGTCTCCGAAACCCCGTCGATGCAAGAAAAATATGTTCTGTTATAATATTATTATTATTATTTAAAATAAAATAATAATAATAATAATAATGACAATAACTTGATCAGGTTACAATTTCTGATTCTGGTGATGATTATTTATTTATTTTTAATTTAAAATAAACAAAATCACCTGATTTTAATATCCCAATATTTGATTTTTACTTCTTCGGTGCATGAATCCTCCTGAGAACACGTGATTCCTTGTGGCGGAAATAGGAAATATTTAATGTTCTTCTTTTCAAAATGTTATTATTTTCTTTGCACTTTGTCTCCTCCTCCTGACGAATGCGTGGAAATGATCTTCTCTCTCCTTGTGCTATGGGGCTTGTTTGAAATTCCTTTCGATGGAGATTAAATTTTGGATGATTTTGGTGATCTCCTTAGGTTGGGCATGTAAATCCTTTTTATAATTTTTGGACTATTCCTTTTTTTTAAAAAAATTTTGTTATCCTCTTTGGCCAATGCGTGGATTTCCTTTTTAATTGTTCTCCACGTGGCCTTCTTCTTTCAATGCGTGGAATTTCTTCTTTATAAAAATTTCCACTTCCTGTTGTGTGCGATAGGCTCTGGAGGATGCGTGGAAATGTTTGGAGAGTGCGTATTAGTTTAAAGCTTTCCCTTTTGCCCAATGCGTGGGATCTTGCGCAAGAACAACAAAAAAGACTTTTGCTGTTATCTTTCCTCCATGCGTGGAAAGAAATTTTTGTCTTCTTTTGTCATTTTTTCTCCCTCAAGCATGTTTGGATTGATTGTCTTTGCTATTGATGTTTATGATCTTATTTCCTAAATGTGTGGTGATCTCCTTTCCTGGCGTGTCTCCTGCTTGGCCTCCTCCAATCTCCTTCTCTCCTGCGTGGAAATGATCGTTTTTGGATCTTCCAGTTGTCCTTTGGCCAATGTGTGGAACTTTTTTGTTTCGTCTTATGCTCAAACTTTTCTGTCTTTTTCCTCCCAAGGCGTGGACTCTTCCTTTCCTATGTTGTGCAAAGTTGTTCTTTATTCTACTTCTTTATCCCTAGCGTGGCTTTTGCTGTTGAAATCAAATAAAAACTAAAGAAAAATGTATGGTCTATTTTTCCATGCGTGGGAAATGATCTTTTGTTGTCCCCCTCTAGGTGTTGGAATTGAAAATTGTTAGTGCTTCCTATATTTGGACTGTTCCTCTTTTTCTTCAGTGCATGAGAATGATTTATCTTTGGCAGTTTTCCCTTGAGCTGTATGTGGGAACTATTCCTGGTCTTTGGTTTTGGATTTGATCAAACTTCCTTGCATGCACAACTGATGTATCTTCCTTCACAATGGCGTTGGGAAAATTGTTCCTTCTTTACTTCTTACTTGTATTTCTTCTCAGGCATGGCATTCGCAGTATTGTGGGATGTGACAAAATATTATGTCCTTCAGAAGAAATAAGAAGCAATCAGGAAAGCTTCGTATGAACTCTTTCCAACGAGTTTGACAGAGGAAGTTATGAGATTAATCCAACTTCCTCTCTTCCCGGGTAGTGGAATTAAGTGCCAGGGGGAAATGGGGAAAGCAACGGCCAATTGCCAATGGGAATGGCAAAGTGGGCTGCAATCCCCGTTCAATTTCCCCATGTGGGAAATTGGGAGATTTCTTGCCCGTTAGCCAATCCATGATTTGGCAATTGGTGGAGAAAATCCCACAAGCGGGAAATTAAAAGAAGATTGCCAGGAAAGGGGAAATCTGGGTTCGAGAAGCCAATTGGCATTCCCGGTAGTTGGAAGCATAAGCTTACTTCCCTGGCAATAAAATTTGTCGAATGAACTTTTAATTAATATTTATTTAATTAAATACTCTCAAGTTATTTAAAAATTAATTTTATCAAACAAGGAGCAATTAATTAATTAAATATTAATTAATTAATTTTAATGTATTTTAATGTGATTTAAAGCCTGGCGGGAGGAGTTCTCACCTGAAAAGGATGAAATGAAGACCGAAACGATCACAAAAAGGAGACGGTCATCATGAGGGTGATAAACCACACAAAGTAACACTTTTGAAAAATTTCAAAATTTCCTTTTTTATTATTTATTTTTAATTAATTTTGCGAAGTCAAAATTGGTTGATAACAGTGGGGTGATGTGACTTAATTGGAATATTTGATTATTTAGCATATAACGAGGTTTAAGTGTTTAAAAGGGATTGATTGATTTATTAAATATGTCATTTTGGTGGGAAATGGGATTCAAATAGGTAAGCATGTTGAAGGAGAGCAAACAAGGGATGACGGGGAGGAATGACACCAAAAACTGGTGTCTACATTTGCCCCTTTTTTATGAGTGGTTTGCGTTGGGAAAGCCACGAGTCAAAAACGATGAAAAGATTGTGGATTGAGTATTCCCTCTTAAACTTGGGATGGATGAGCTACGGGACATCGATCACGAGTTTGAAAGAAATACATTGTAAAGATCAGGTGGTTGATGAAAAGATGGATGAAATGCATAACCAAGGTGAGATGCCCTAGGAAAAAAGGATTGCAAGAACAATGAAAAATATGGTGGTGATTTCAATATCACATCGGTAGAGGAGAAATGTGATCTCAATAGAGACAGACGAAAATTTTCTACAGACCAGTGAGTGGGTGAAGACTACTGTAGTATGGGTGTAAACTGTGATGACCAATGGGTCATAGGCAAACATCAAAGTATGCGCAACTAAATGCGAAAGGTATGTGAAAGCCTTCATATGCAAGGAATTGAGTGAAAAATCATGCGTCTGCAAAAGGGAAGAGGATGAAAATAATGATTCCCCAGAACATGGCACAAAAATGGAAGATTAAGAGTGTAAATAAAATGCCCCAAAGGGGGAATGAGTATGGTCACAAATGTGGACATGAAGAGTAGATTGGATAGATTTGTGAGATAAAATGCTCCAAAAGGGAGGGTAAATATGATTTCAAATACATGTTTCATAAGGAAGGTGATTCATTTTGATTCATGGAAATAGGGGGAAAGATTATGGGTGACGTTTGCCAAGCAAAAAGTAGAGCAGACACTTACAAGGAAAAAGGTGATAGGTGATGGTTGTTATGGTATCCTTGAAGACAAAAAATGTCACGAGATGATGTGATGAGGGATATAGGTGATGATGTTTCGACGAGGGGGGTGACACAAATAGAAGAGATGACATCACTCCCTAAAGGATAAGAGGTCAATGTTGCAGAGAGGAGGACAAGAATAGGGTGTAATGACATGGATTAATGGTGGTGCATAAATGGAGAAACATCGGAATCGACCATGAATGTCAGGTGTGAGGATGTGTTGAAGGACGCGATGAGAAAGAGAAAAGGGAATGGACAGGAGTAGTGGGTGATTAAAAGAAGAGCAAGAAAGGTCGAAGGTGAAGGAGACAAGGGCATGGAATATAACAAATGGAGATGGAGGAGGAGAAAAAAAGGAATGAAAGAGAAGGAAGAGGATAACAAAGATGGAGGAGAGGAAAAGGGATGATAGGGGAAGAAGAAAATGAAGAAGGGAAAACAAGGAGAAGATTAAGGGAACCAAATCATGGTGAGGAAATCCAAGGTAAAGAATATGGAACAGACTGCATGGAAATGCATGTGGGTGGTGAGATGATAAAAAAGATGGGACAACGCTGAAGAGCCAGGTTATCACTGGGGAGGTGCGAAGGAAACATGGAGTAAAAATGGGATGAAGATGATACAGAGGAAGTGAAATAAGACGAGGAATAGAAATGAGGAGAGGACAACAGAGAAAATGATTAAGAAGGAAGGAAACCAAGAACAGAGATAATTAGTGAAGAGTGAGCAGTATCATGAACGTAAAGAGAAGCTAGAGGGGAGAAATGACACAGATTGGAAAATATGCAGAGATGCGTGAGATGAGGATACAAAGACTACGAGATAATAGACAAAGGATGTATGATAAAGATCATGAAGATATTGGTGAGGAAAAAATGGAAGATGGAGAGGTGGTGAAGAAAAAGAGAGGGAGGAATAGAAGAAGCAATGTCAGGGAAGGGATGTTAGGAGAAGTCCACCAATAATGATTGGTAGGGAAGGATGGGAGGAAAACTGAGAAGAGGGAAAAATTAAATGAGGAATGGAAGAGGAAACATCAATGGAGGGACGTTATGAGAATTCCCCCGATAACGATTAGTGGGAACAGAGGAAAAAAGGAATGGAGAAAAAAAGGAGAAGTTTAAATAAAGGGAACAAGGCCATGTAGAATGGGGATGAGTGAATTTTAGAAGAAGTCCACTTATAATTATTAGTGTGGAAATGGAAGATGATGATGAAATAATGTTAGGGGAATACCAATAACAATGGCGGGTAAACAAGGGGGTAGATATGTGGGATAATTTGAGAAGATCGAGTGGAAAAAGTAAAGAAAGGAGGGATAACAATTTGTGCGAAGATGAAGGTGAGGAGGGGATGTAGTGCATTAGTATGAATGCGGTAAAGATGAAGAAATAATACATGAAATGAATGGGGAAGCAATGGTTAAGTAAGATTACCAAGCAAGGGATGATGGACATGAAAAGTGGGAAAACAGGAGGTGGTCTTTGTGAGAATGGAAGACGAGGTGAGAGGATGTGATGATGGGGAATGAAGATAAAATGTGGATAGTGGGAATGTGGAGCGATGTGGAAAGGTAAGATGAGAGATCATCCTTAAGAGGGATTCTTAAGTAAGATCGACATGCTGCACAAGTGGTTTAGTAAGATCACCAAACCAACAGTGATGATATGGAAGGTGAAAGGTGAGAATGTATCGGGTACAAGGGTGGAATGGTGTGTTGGAGCAGATGATTACGATGAGAGGGGGGAGGAATAAGATGAGGTAGATATGATAGAATAAGGAGGTTCAAATATAAAATCAATCTTAAGAGGGACTCTTAAGTAAGATTTTCATGTGACGTGGATGGTTAAGTTGGATCACCAAGCCAAAGAAGAAGAATGATGGGAAGAAGTAATTGATAGAGTTGACGGGAAGAGGGAATGACAAGATGGACTGAAGGGGAACCATGCTTTGAATCGGATTGGAGGTAAAAAAGATAGGGTACCACTCAAGGCATTGCACTTGCATCCAATATCATGTATTAATACATAACCAACGATAGTTAGTTACAACAAAAGACCACAAGGGAAATATGGATGAAATATGCTAATGTTGACACAACAAAGGGGATTCTAGATGTAACTTGTACATGGGAAGATGGATCTTCATAGGTGGTTGTCCCTAAAACTATGCCCCCATCTCTAGAAAGGGGGAAGATGCAGACTGATTAATGTGGGAAGTCTACAACGTATATGAGAAAGTTAATCAATGCGGGAAGCTTTCTGAGGATACTATGATATATAGAAGGTTGATAAATACGGGAAGCCTTCACTGCCATGATACAATAGAGTAACCATCCTTCAAGGGTATGGTCTACTTTTTATTTTTCTTTGGGATTTTTGATTTTTGATTTTTAGAAGGCAGGATAAGATATGCATGATAGTCGTCCTTTGAGGGACTAGACTATTTTATGTTATTTTCTTTTTGTGAACAAATGTCCTTCAAGGGATCAGACTGTTTTTGGATAAGATATCATGAGACAGGAGCATCCATACTTTGTACTATCTTTTTTTGTTTGTTGATTTTTTTTATTTGATAGGGAAGAGCTGGGTATAACTAGGTAAACCACTTAGGAGGGGACGATGATCATACAAGTGACTCCCCTAGACCTTTGTGTGATTTTGATAGGTAAATAGGAGGATGATGGATGTAATGATCACGAATCTCTCACCAAAAGGGAAAACCTATCCATAAGGAAAATGCTATGGACAGAGCCGTGGTGCTCATATTTAAGGTCATGACTAGGAAAGTGATGGCAGACCACATAGTTCCATATCATTACAGTGATAAATGAAAGAGGTTCATGATGGAAAAATGATCTCAGGGTATAACTAAGTGCTCATTGGTAGATATGCTAACAATAGAATGGCCATAAGTGCAATACATCAAGATGTTAAATCTCTAGTTTACCAGCAAAGGAAGCCAAACGATAGGCCCCAGACCCATACTAGAGTTTGATCAAAAGATAGGATAAATTCTTAGGGGAGGAAAATAGGATACGATATGATACGATGATATAGATGAGAGAAAATAAAAATTATGCGCTATCCTTGAGGAAGTGAAGAAAATATGGTGCCCCATAAGAAGGGACATGTATGGCCACAATGGTGGACTTAAAATGAAAAATATGGTCCCTCAAGGGAGAGACGAACATGGCCACAAAAGTTGTCTTTGATGAAGGAAAGATGGTGCCCCAAAAGAGGCATGAATATGGCCACAAAGGTATACTTTGATGAAAATATGACACCCCAAAGGAAGGCACACATATGGCCACAACAACGAACTTTGACGAAGATGGAAATATGGTCCCTCAACGTAAGGAAAAACATGGCCATAATGGTGGACTTTGGATAAAAAATGATGGAGATATGGTGCCTCAAAGGAGACACGAGTATGGCCACAAAGGTGGACTTTTGAAGAAGATGGAAATATGGTCCCTCAACGGAAGGACAAACATGGTCACAATGGTGGAATTTGGATAAAAACAGATGGCGATATGGTGCCCCAAAGGAGGCATGAGTATGGCCACAAAGGTGGACTTTGACGAAGATGGAAATATGGTCCCTTAATGGAAGGAAAAACATGGCCACACCAGTGGACTTAAGATGAAAATAAATGGTCCCTTAAGGGAGAGATAAATATGGCCATAAAAGTGGACTTAAAACGAGATGAAGATTTGGAAAGGATTAATTTAGATTGGAGATGGGATGAGATGGATTGGATGGGATCAGATAAAGTAAAATATGTGTAAGATCTCAAAAAACATGGAAGTGAAATAAATATGGTGCCATAAAAGAGGAGACACGCATGGCCACAATGGTGGACTTAAAATGAAAAGCAAAGTATCTTAAGGGAGAGATGAATATGGCCAAAAAAGTGAGATTAAGATGAAAATAAATGGTCCTTGATCGGTAAGATAAACAATACTGATGAACAATGAAGGACCTCCCTTAGGAGGAATGCCATTTGCAGGAGATATGTTAAGGGATGATGTGGAGGGTAGAGTCATGGAAAACCCAATGGATGGGATACAAATTGAATTAGATGTAGATGGAGAAGGATGTTCCCTATGAATGAGGAAATTGTCTTTCTCAATAAGGTTATGGATGATTGTCTGAAAGACCTTACAATGTTCAATGTCATGGCCAAGAGTACAATGATAAGTACATATGCAATTGGGATTGAACCGGGATGGATTTGGACTATAGGGATTAAAGCCTTTAATAGCTAAAGCGTGATGGAAGATATTTGAATTAAATGTCGAAAGATATTTTCCTAGGACCCAATCGAAGTGTCATGGGGAAGGTAACTCTTGTGGGTTTGGATAGAATATTTTTTCTTGGAGTGAGGGGAAGAAGTGGATGTAGATCGGATGGGTGAATTAGATTTTTTAAAAGATGAATTAATTTTGAGAGGGTTAGATTGTTTGGATTGGGATTTATCATTACAAGGTGTATTAGATGAAGGGACTGACCTAAAAATAGATGTCATAACATTGTATTGCGGAAAAGAGAGAAGACCTAACTTCTTATGAGGATGTGCAAGAGACTATTGGGGATGTTTATCGTGAGCCTTAGATTTTGATCGAGAATATTTACCTTTGATAGGGATGATAATAATCTCAACTAGAAGATCTGAAGGTAGTGGTGTAGGAATGGATATTGATGAAGAAAGAGACGTTTGTATGATGTGATTAATAAGGTCTATGCAAGATTTGGATTGTGTAGGTTTTGATTTGCTCAATGTGGAAATAATTGATTTTGGAGAGGGAGAACAGATCCCCCTTGTGTTTATCTCAGGTGGAGGTGTTTGTTCCATAAATTTTCCAAGGGGTACCATCGATGGAGTTGTGAATCGAGAGGATTTGATCGTTATGATAGAAGGATTAGGTAAAGAATATTGGGATAAAATGGGTGACGTGGCCATGGGCAAGGGTATAGGTAAAAATGTCAAGGTAGGGATAAGTGGATTTGTTGATATGAAATATACAAAGGTATTTGGGATTGATAGGGAGGTGGGCGTAATTGGGATATTGTGAGATGTAAGTGATGCAGTGATGGGTATGTTTGATGTAGATGTGGTCAAGGGGTTGAATATGATAGGTTGGGGTATGATAGATGTGGATGAAGTGGTAACAATAGTCAAAGTCGATGTGGATGTGGTAAAGGTAGGGATAGATGTAGTTGTTGTCACAACAGTTGATGTGGCGGGTACGGAAAAAAGTGTGGAAGGAGGAACTAAGATCGACTCCAAGGATGGTATAATGGGTAAAGGTGGAATGGATGTAGGTAAGGTAGTCAAATATAATGAAGGGAATGTGGTAACCTATGGAGTAGGTATGACGTGATGTAGTAAATACAGGAGTAATATGGGGTGTAGAAGTAAATGTGAATGGTTGTTTCATAAATGTTTTGAGGGGTAAGAATGATATATTTTCGAATGAGATTAATGTTGTAGGTGTGGATGTATGGATAGGTTTGTTTGATGTAGATGTGGGTGAAGGAACAAATGTGGGATATGTAGGGATAGGTGTGCATATCAATGGATTTGAGATAGGTACTAAGGATGAATCTGATGTGATAGATTGGGGCATGATTGAAGTGGATAAAGTAGATAGTATAGTCAAATTTGATGCAGATGTGGTAAGGATAGGAGAAGGTATAGGTTTAGGAAAAGTAGTAAAAGTTGATATAGGTGTGATAGTTGTGGATATGACAGGTTCCGAATAAGGAGTGGGAATAATGTCTAAGGTAAGAACATGTGGAGTTTTCAACGAGATGAGATCTTGATTGACAATGTTAACGATGTAAGCATTTGATGGTTTAGATGTAAAAGAGGTAACTCGATTTATTGGTGGTTGATTAGGGAAAGGTTGCATAATTCTATCAAGGGGTTGGCTAGGTGAAGTGGTGGAGCTATCGATTTGGATATCCCCCTTATTTATAAGTTGTCTGATATGTTCTTTGAAGGAATGACACTTCTCGATGTCGTGACCTTTTACTTGATGATATTTACAATAGTGGGCTTCATGATACCACATAAGCTTGGGTTGCAAGTTGTCCACGGTTCGTATGGGAGGAAGTTGGATGGAGTGTACTGCCATCAACTTGTCAAATACTAAACTATAGGATTCTCCGAAGGGGGTATAGTTGGTTGTTGATTTAGAGGCTTATTGTTGAGGCCATGGGCTAGATGTAGATGCAAATGAGGGCTTAGCAACCATGACGTTGACCACACCCTTAAATGTGTTGTTATGTGTGGATGGTTTAGTAGATTCAATTTTAGGTTTGGTTGATCTTAGTTTAAGATGACCCTGCTCAATGGCATGAGTTTCAAGTTTACAAGCCATGGTGAAGGCTTCGTCAAAGGTTCAAAATGATTGGATTTGCAAGGTAGATTATATATGCTTTGCACACAAACGTGAGAAGATATCAATGAGTTTAGTTTGGGGAAGAGAGAAGGATAGTTGGTTTATAACGCCACACCATCTTGCAAAAAAATCTGCGATGGACTTGTCATCAAAATTTTGGATAGTGTATAAGTCAGCGATAGTGATTTTGCATGCAATGTTAATTGAAAAGTGTTCTAAAAATAGTTGCACAAGTTGGCAAAAGGAGAATATAGAATATTGTGGGATATTGTTGTACCAGTCCAACGAGGGACCAGAAAAGGACATGGGGAAAATGTGAAGTAGTAGGTCTTGATTATGTGAAATAAGACAACATGTGTATTTACATGCACAGACATGTTGTTGGGGATCTTCCTTGCTATTGAACTTAATAAACTCAGGAAGTTTCTAATGAGGAGGGTAAGGTTTGATAGAAACCGACAGATGAATTGGTTCATTACAAATTTGTTCGTAGGATAATGTAACTTTAGGCCCTGAAGTGGTGGCCTTAAGGTTGGCTATACTATTCATGAGAGTGTGAATATGATCGTTTTATGCAGCGTTAGGTTGGGATTGTGATCGTGTGATCTGAAAAGTAGCTTGATAAGTATTAAGTTATGGATAAGTTTGTGGATGTGTAGATGTTTTGGGAATCATTTGATAAAGTGGTTGATTAATTTATGGATGTGTAGGTGTTTGAGAAACCATTTGATAGGTTAGTTGATTGATTTGTGAATGAGGTGTTTGGGAAATCGTTTAATAAGGTGGTTGATTAATTTGTAGATGTGCATGTGTTTGAGAAATCATTTGATAAAACGGTCGATTAGTTTGTAGATGTGTGGGTGTTTGGGAAATTGTTTGATAAGGTGGTCAATTAATTTGTGGACGTGATGTTTGTAAAATAGTTTGATAAGACAATTAATTAATTTGTGGATGTGTGGGTGTTTGAGGGATTGTTGGATAAGGATTAACATGCGTCATGGGTTGAGATTGGATATGTTGTTGCAATGATTGGTGTTGAAGAATAGGGATGTGATTTGTTTATTGAATTTGGGTAGGTTGTTGTGGTAAATGAGGAGTGGGGATATGAGTGTTAAGGGGTCGGGATGGTTGGATCATGCGATGGGTAGGAATGTAACTGCAAAGAGGTTAAGATGGTTGGATAAGCATACTAGTCACGAATGGAGTGGAGTGGACAAAAAGGGACGTGGGTGGAATATGATCCACCAAATGAGTAGACTGATTGGATTGAGAAATTGTGGGAGATTTACAAAGTAAAAAATCATATATGGGGTTAGAAGGCGGCCCAAGAGTTTATAAAGGGGCGGAAGATGTAGTGGGTGTAGTTGGTTTAGAAGATTGGATTGGTGAGAGATATGAGGAGTAGTTTTAAGATAGGGACAATTTTGGATGGCATGGTCCTCATGAGGTGAGACCATAGAGACTGGAGGTTGGGTAACCAAAGGTGTGGTCTCAAGTGTAGAATCTTGTTGGGAGAGTGTTATCAGCCATTTTTGACTTCACAAAATTAATAAAAAAATAAAAAAAAGGAAATTTTGAAATTTTTCAAAAGTGTTACTTTACGTGGTTTATCACTCTCATCACGACCGTCTCATTTTTGTGATCGTTTTGGTCTTCGTTTCGTCCATTTCGGGCGAGAACTCCTCCCGCCAGGTCTCAAACCGCGTTAAATATTAATTAATTAATTACTCTTTGTTTAATAAAATTATTTTTTAATAACTTTGGAGTATTTAATTAAATAAATATGAATTAAAATTCATTCGACAAGTTTTATTTTAATTACCGGGGAAAGATAAGCTTCTGCTTCCCATTGTCGGGGATGCCAAATTGGCTTCCCGGGCTCAGATTTCCCCTTTCCTGGAAAAATTGTTTTAAATCCCCACTTGTGGGATTTCTTCCCCCGATTGCCAAATTAATGAATTGGCAAACGGGAAAAAAATCTCCCGATTTCCCACATGGGGATTGCCAGCCTGTTTTGCCATTTCCATTGGCAATTGGTCGTTGCTTTCCCCATTTCCCCCTAGCAATTAATTCCATTACCTGAGAAGAAGGGAAGTTGGATTAATCCTCATAAATTCCTCCGTCAAACTTGTTGGAAAGAGTCATGCGAACCTTTCCAAATTGCTTCTTATTTCTTCTAAAGGAACATAATAATATTTGTATCACATCCCTCAAACAATACTAGTTTACTGTGAACACCATTGTGAAGGAGAAATACGTGTGAGAGGCCAAGAACCAAACAAAGGGGAGAAGACATAGCTCATGCATGTAGTGGAGAAGGCCACACATTCACCAACAAAGAAGAGGATAGTCCAAAAGCCGGAACAATCCATGCAACAAGAGGTTTTAAATAATTTCCACGCATTTGTTTTGGCAGGAAGAATATTTTTCATGCCATTGGAGAGTTTTTGACCCATTCAGAAAGAAAGAACAACAACATTCCAACGCATAGGAGGGAAATACAGTCCAAAATTAAACACTCCACGCAGTAAGGAGAGGGGAAACACAAATTGAAAGTAAAAGTAACATTTCCACGCAAAAATCAGGAGATACACGCAATGGAAGGAGGAATAAAAAAACAGTCCAAAATAAGCAAAGGATAATTTCCCAGACCTACAAACACACAAGGAGAAGAAATCAGAACTTGTGAGAACATAAATCAAGAAATTCATTCAATCCCGCAAATGAGACAAGAGGCTAGAGAATGCGTTGAAAACCTGCAACAAAAAAAGACAAAACAGTTAGAAAAAGGCACATTAAAAAAAAATACATTATATTTTCAGCCACATTGAATGCCTTTCCAATGTAGAGGAAGAAACTAGAAGTCAAAAGATTTGTGAATAAATCTGAAGTTTTAGACATGTTGGGCACCCAAAGATAAAATTGAAGCTTCAAATCAGGAAAATGCATATGAAAATTCAAATAGTTTTCCAAAAATTGTATGAAAAGATAAAACCAAAAAAAAGGAAGATAAGAAATAACAACAAGTGCGGGAAAGAGGAGTTTTTACCAGCGTGAAGACCGATCAAGAATCGTAGTCTATCTTCGTACCAATAAAAAGAGGAGCTCAAGACCACTGTCCACGCATGAAAGGAAATTGACACCCATGCAGGCCAAAGGAAGGTAAAAGTTTCCACACACTTGCAATGGGGAGCAACATTTTAAACACCCAACCATTCAAGAAAGAGAGTTCCCACGTTTGCCAAAGGAAAACCAGTTCACGTCTCAGCAAAGGAGATCTATTTCCAACGCATTGGCTAAAAACATCAATTTCCAAGTAGCTGTTAATAAAAAGATTTCAACGCATAGCGTGAAATCACATTCCAGGCACTCAAACAAAAATATCACGCATTCAAACGCATTACCAATGTATATCAACACAAAGAAAAATGAATTTAATGAAGAAAACAATAGATGCGGAAAGAATGTGCCACGGGTAGTAGCTGTCGAAGTAATAAACTTTGGAGCTCAATATCTCAAAGATGGATTATCGCCAGGAAGAAAGGTTTGGTTCCTTGAATTATTCCCATCTTCCTATACTCATTTTACAAATTTTAAATGTGCAGCACATTGTTTGATATTTTTCATGAACCCAAGAAAAACCCAGTTTACTCAATTTTCCGTGCGCGCAGTTTTAGCTTGGCGAAAGGCCTACTTTGAGAATCCATATCTCAAACCTAGATGATCGTCAGGAGAAATGGTTTATTTCATTGAATTATTCCCATATTCGTGTACTTATTTGCAAAAATTCAAATGTACAACAATTCGTTCGATATTTTTCATGGAGTCAAATAAAATGTAGTTTGCATGATTTCACTGCGTGCACAGTTTTCAGCCTGTCAAGGTGACTCACTTTGAGAGTTGATATTTTAGACTCAGATGATCGTCAAGAAAAATGAATTATTTCCTTCAATTATCCTCACCTTCGTATGCTCCCTTGCCAATTTTTAGATGCTCAAGGTGACGTTTGGTATATTTACTAGGCTAATTTTATAGGTGATTTGTGCAGTTTTGTAAGATGGAAGTAATAGCTTAAAATCACGCTTGTGTCACAATCATGTCATCTCCAAACAAAAAGATATTCTAGTATAGGTTCTAGGGCATTCTACTCACCTCGACGCTCCATTCAGATTATGAGAAAATTGTGGATACTAACTTGGGACACGTCGACATAGGTCGATTCTGCGATCGCATATCAACCGAAGGCGAGTCACAATTTTCTTGACGCTTGTTATGAATTGGTCATCACTTGCATGGATGCACCATGAAACCTGCATAGTGTGGTGATTCAACTCCAACGGCTCTGAAGTAAAAGCAACCTCTAACTTCCTTATTTTGCGATATAAGTCGTAGCTATTGGCATTGGTCTCTTCGGAGGTGAAAAGCCATTGTTATCGGCAGAGATCGATAATGAGAGAATCTTTTCCACAAAATTATTTTCACTTGATCGTTGTACGGAGATACTCATCGAAAAACCAAGACCAATGATAGGTACAATTGTGTGGATCATCAAGCAAGGCCACATCATTCAAGCGTGTCCCTGTCAGCTCTCAGTTAGCAGTGTGCACAATACTTCATCGACCAGTCGTAAAGTTGGAGTGTTCTCGAATTGGATGATCATGAGCGAATCAGAATGCCAACACTTCGGGATGGTGATAAAGACAAAATACATAACTCCAGGAAGTGAATTACAATTTTAGCTCTTGGAAGATCTTCTCAATGGCGAAAGATTAAAAGTTGGATTCTGACAAGCCAAGGTGGCATAACGACTACAGTCTCGCGACAAATGAATAACTCATCATGGAAGGCTATTCAGAGCATGTGGAGAATTGTATGTAATTGTGAATGTGAATACAAATGAAGATGAACTTTCTCACACTAGGATGTTGCTCAAATGGAGGGGTGGATGAATTGCTCAAGTTTCAAGATCAGCTCTCTGATCACCTGGGTGATTGCGGAGCACGGTCAATGAGTTCATTCCCATTCGACCAGGATAGGTAGACTCTTGGCCCAATGGATAAGGCACTGATCTGAGGTGTCTTTATCTAGGTGGTGCATTGTTGACTAGGATGTTTATGTGTGCGTCTAAGTCATTTAGTGGGTCCATATGTACCCATTTCTTTTATTTATGTATTTTTCCTTAAATGACTTTTTGACTTAAGTGGTTTCTATTTTTATTTTCTTTTAATAAAGTTGGTTGAAAAAGTCAAAGGTCACTTAAGTGCCTTATTTAATGTTCATGTAGAACCCTAACTACTTTGTAACCAACTTTTGGGTTATAAAAGGAAGTGAGGGGCTCATTTGTAAAGGTGACTTTGAGAGAGGAGAAGAAAATAATTTTGTGTGCAAGATTTGTTTCAGGAATAAAATTTATGTTCTTTTGTGAAAACATTTTGGAGTTAATGAAATACGAAATTTGTGTCTCATTCATTGTCTCTTATAACATTTGATGTTCTTATGCTCATTAGATGTTAGATGTTTAAATCTTGCATGCAAATATTGTCTTTGATCTTATTGTCAACGTTATGAATATGTTGTTCTAGTTCACATTGATCAAGCTCTGATTATCTACTTGCTCACGTGTGTTCCCTTTTACATATTCTTTTTTAGCTAACTCAAACTCCGTTTTATTTGTGTTAGTTATTCATCTTTCCTCTTCATGCAATATAATAATATTAGGCTCTGTTTTTACCTAACCCTTGCATGTTCTTTCAATTCATTCCATTCCACTCCTTTCCTTCATTCCATTTCATCTCCTTCATTCACTTTTCTTTCCATTGATGTTCCAAAACACCCCCAACATACAATTTTGAATATACAAATGTAAATACAGTTTTGATTTTCAATAATGACAGCCTCACCTTCATTGAGGAGGGACTTCATTCCCACATTGTTTCATGTCATTTGCATGCATGCAAATCCATATGCTAACAGAGAGATCATTAGGGGAAATGATGTCATTTGAAGTAAAGGATTGATCTTGAGTAAGAGTAACCACATTTGTTTATGAAGATTGTTAACAAACAAGTCAAGCAACAAGTTTTTTATCATCATGATTAATTATAATATTTGAAAAGAAACGGAAAGTGGTTAATGAAGATGCCTAGGGAACGAAACTCTAAGGCTAGTTTCATGTAGTTTTGGCTAGGGAAATGTTTGAAATAGTTTCATGTTGGGTGTTCAAATCCCAATCAGTGAACCACGAAAGGAGTGTTTTGATGTGTTGATTTTGTTTGTGAAGTTTCACGTAGTGTGCGATAAGTGATATGCAGAAGGTTAGACCCCTATTTAAGCTATGTGATCAAGCAGGATGCAGAAAAGAAAGGATCTTTTTAAACCAAAACGAAGTGTGATCTTTCTATGAGGACACACTCAGGAAAGGGGAAATTGCAATGTAAAAGGAACAAATAGGGAAAAATGAGGAATACCTAGATATCGCTTTCCTCCATGATCCGATTGCACATGATAATGATGTTTGTGAAGGCGTTAGTTGGTTGCCAGAAAAATCTGGGTACCCTTAAAATTACACCATGCACAATTGTGGATGGGGTTGGTTTAAAGGAGACTTTAGGTGTGTTTATGTTTTAACAATTGTCTTTGATGGTGTAAGGTGGTGATCGTGACTTTGTAGAGTTCACCTGCAAAATAAAATAACATAATTAGTGCACGTGGTCGAAGAAAATTTGAGAAAAATAATAAAAAGGTTATAAATTTTATTTTCAAAAGACAATCCTACATACGAAAATAAAATTAATTAATCTAATTAAGTAATAAACAGTGATTTCCAATGTTAGTGTTCAATAAGAGTAAATAAGTGACGAAAGCTAAATGATAGACTATAACATAATATAAGGGAAGAAAATGAGTTAATGGAGTCAAAATATTAAACTATCGGTTGTAAGATAACAAGGCTATGAAGGCGAACACTAAAGTTAATGAAATGAATACCAACGATATGAGATGATTGACTATTTAAACAATAGACTATATAAATGTTAGACTAATAGACTATACAAATGATAGGCTATATAAAAACTAAATTAATGAAATGATATAATATATAAAAGCTAAACTAATGAAATGATATTACTATATAAAATCTAAACTAATGAAATGATATGACTATAAAATCTAAACTAATGAAATGATATGACTATAACAACTAAACTAATGAAATGATAGATTCATGAAACCTACCTAAAGGATGAATGGATTATTTGTGAAAATTGGTCATGTAAAGAGGGAAGAGGAGTCAATGGGTCATACTGCACATGGGAAATGGCTTTTCACGTATACGATGACATAATGAGAACCGTAAAAGGTGTAAATGAGAAATATATAATTGGCTATGGTGCTACAAGTGTTGTTTATAAATGTGTGATAAAGAATTGTAAGCCAATTGCTATAAAGAGACTTGAAAGTCACTACCCACAAAGCTTGTGTGAATTTGAAACTAAGATGAGCACAAGTACTGAAGCTGATGTGATATTTGACTGTTTATTGACCTATCGGTCGAGCTATAGACTGATGTCATTGTCATTATTGAACTTGTTGTGTCAAATTGTATGGTTGTGCATTGAATGGTTGAGTCATTTAAAATTGTATGGTTGTGAGGGCTTGTGTGGGATGAGGGGAGCCGAGTTTCCTACGTGGATAAAATTTGAATGTTTTTCCTTCTTACCAGACTTTAAATGCATTTGAGAGGAAAGTGAGGGAGTGATATGTGGTGAGGGGTGTGGTGAGACTAGTGGTTGAGAGAGTTGAGTTGGGAATTGGGTGGTTGAGTTGGGTAATGGGTGAGAGTCGAGAGGATTCTTGTGTCTTGGCATGTGGAAATTGACAGATATATTTGAGGGGCGAGACGTGGGATAACTCGTGGCCGAGTGGCCAAGGGTGTGGTATTGGAGTTGGAGCAGATCTATGTGGTAGCTTGGTGAGAAGGAGCTTGTGGAGAGGGAGGGTCAAGTTGGGTCTGTGATTGGGAGTTAGGAACGAGGTAGATCCGAGCCATGTGTGGGACATTGGGTCATGTCGAGTTAGGTAGTGGGATGAGGGGAGTGTTGAACGGTCAGTTAGGTAGGATGAGTGGCTCGGTCGAGGGGGAGTCGGTTGGGAATGATGAGTTAGGAGCTTGACGTAGGGTGGAGGATGGAGATGGGATTGCATTGCCGAGTTAGCCAAGTTGAAATCTAAGAGAGAGGTGTTGAGGATGAGCGTGGATAGTTGGGGGATAGTTTAGGATAATATATTTTTTCTTTTGTTTATATTTTTTACTTATTTAAATAAATAGATATAGATGTAAACTAAGAACTTAGATATACAAGACCAAATAAAAGAATAAGATCTATAGATACGAGATTATTTTTCGAGTTTATCTCCCATGCTAGTAGAGCTCAAAGTAAATTTTCATTTATTTATTTACTTATTTGATTTTTGTTAATAATCTATTTATTTATGTAATAAAAATAAATTTTATACTAACTATTAACAATCAAAATAACAAGCATGTTGAACACAATTAAATCACATTCCTTAGCGACGACATAAACGAATGACCACACCGAACTGGTGGAGATAATACTAAAAAACCCTACAAGAAAGTGAGTCTACAAATGAAATATTCACATGATATATCTAAATTGACAAGAGCTATGAAACATAATAACTGTTATACTTATGACACTGGTACAAGACGAGCAAAGGAGCAAAATAAATGAAAAGAACAGATCTTGGATCTAGTCCCACCGGGGTGTGCCAAAATGTTGCATAGGAAAATCTCATTCTTGTGTTAATGAATGCACCGATACTAAAATCCACCAGAAACCTCGAAATATGGAGGGCTTAAGAAGCCTCAGATGTGGATGTAGATCTGTGGGCATTAAGAAAATAGATGTGATTTGCAAGACTACTCAAGATTGAATTAGATAACCATATGTGGGGGGCTACCCAAACAATGTCGGTTTCAAGAGGCTATTAACTCCCTTAGAGGATGTCAACCCACATGTTCAAATGATAATAATAAATGACGAGCGATAGATAACATGCAGAAGTAGAGAAATGCAATATGCCAAGTAAATGGAATGACAAGGGAACTTAGTATGGTGATTTGATATGGAGACGAAATGGGCATCAAGATGGAAAAGATGATGAACAATGTCAAATATTTCTCCAATGATCCTCACCTCTAACTTCTAATAATGGAAAAGGTTTTTCCTTGACCTCAAACTTGCTTATTCTTAAAACTTCAAACTAAAAATCTTCAACTTGTTTCAGGATTTTCCTATTGTTTTTGAAAAAGGGGGGAAGCCCTGTATTTATAGGTTGGAGATGGGGCTAGATTAGGGGTTATTAGGTAACTGGGTTTTGATAAAGTAACCTTGGTCAGGTGAGTGGGGGGGGACATGATTTGACTGATTAGGTGATATAATAGATTTGATTTGATTGAGTGGGGTTCATGATTTGGATGGTAGGGGACACGATTTGAGTGAGTAGGTGAGATAATTGATTTGATTGGATTTTATTTGATTGAGTTGGGTTCATGTGGGGTTCATGATTTGGATGATTGGATTTGATTTGATTGAGTGGGTGATGTGACTTAATTGGAATATTTGATTATTTAACATATAATGAGATTTAAATGTTTTAAAGGGATTAATTGATTAATTCGAATATGTAATCATGTTGAAGGAGAACAAACATGGGATGAAGGGGAGGAATGGCACAAAAAATTGGTGTCTACAGAAGGTGTTAAGGTGGACCCTCACAAGATCCAGGCTATGGTGGAATGGGAAGTCCCACAAACCCTCAAGCATTTATGAGGTTTCTTAGGTCTCACAGGGTACTATCGTAGATTTGTTAAAAAAATTATGGAAGTATAACAACACCACTCAAAAAATTATTGAATAAATACTCCTTTCATTAGAATGAGGAAGCTTCTAGGGCATTTGAAAAATTGAAGGTGACAGTGTGCACCACTGAAGTATTGACAACCCCAAATTTCTCCAATACCTTCATAGTTAAATGCACTACTTCAAGAAATGGGATCAGAGCAATACTCATGCAAGAAGGACATCCCATAACATTTGAGAGCTGCCAACTAAAAGGAAATAATTTGTTGAAGCTATCCTGTGAGAAGGAAATTATGGCAATATTATATGCAGTCAAAACATGGAGACCATACTTGATGAGTAGACACTTCAAGGTAAAAACTGATCATGATAGTTTGAAATACTTCTTGGAGCAATGAATATCTTCAGAAGAGCAACCAAAATGGGTCACTAAGGTGTTAGGTTATGACTTTAATATTTTTTATAAGAAATGGAAGGAAAATGTGGTCATTGATGCTCAATCTAGGAGGGACGAGTCCACAAAAGCATTGGTATGTGTCATCTCTATACTAAAAGTAGATTGGGTAGATCAAGGGAAGAATGACATAAAGATGTTGCAACCCATACTCTCATTCAAAATTTCCAGACACATCCAACCATATCAGAATAATTTATATGGAAGGGGGATAAACTGTGGTACATATATATGTTATATTTATGTAATAACTCTATACTTAAATACCATGCTATTTTAGAGCTCCATTCTTCCCCACTGGGTGGCCATTCTGGATTCTTGAAAACTTATCATATACTTAAGAAAGATTTATTTTGGGAGGGGTTAAAAGGAGATGTTTAAAATTTTGTGGTAGAATGTTTGGTGTGTCAACATAATAAGGTCGAGACCAATAAGACGCCAGGTCTCCTCCAACCCTTTTCTATTCCTAGTGAGAGATGGGAAGAGGTATCGATGGATTTCATCATAGGATTACCTAAATCATAAGGGAAAAGTTTCAACATGGTCATGGTGGATATAATTACCAAGTATGCTCATTTTTGTTCCATGGCTCATCCTGTCACAACTAGTATAGTTGCCATCTCATTTATGGGTACAGTTCAAAAGCTCCATGGCACACCCAAAATTATAGTAAGCGATCATGATCTGATATTTACAAGTAATTTTTAGACTAATTTGTTTTCTTGTTTTTGTACCTAATTGGCTCAGAGTTCATTTTATCATCCTTAATCATATGGAAAAATTGAGGTGGTAAATAAATTTTTGGAGGGATATCTTCAGTGTTTTACTTCAAATAAACAAGAACGTTGGGTGAAATGGTTACCACTTATAGAATGGTGGTATGATAATTCATTTCATACCTCCTCTAAAATGTCTCTATTTCTTGCACTTTACAAGTACCATCCTCCATCACTCATCTCTAGCTTGAAGGTCAAACCGAAGGTGAGAGGAATCGAAGATCACATTCAACACCAACACAAGGTGCTCTCGAGTCTTAGATATAATTTTGAAAGGGCACAAAACTGCATGAAGCAACAGGCTGATCAACATCGTAATGAGCAATATTTTGAAGAGGGTGACTTTTATTTTGTTTTGTTACAGCCATATAAGTAGTTATCGTCAAAATAACTGAAGAAGGATAATAAGACTGCTCCTAAATACTATGGTCCTTACCAAGTGTTGCAAAAAATTGGTAGTGTTGCATATAAGTTGGAGCTCCCTCTAGGAAGTAAAATACGTCCAATATTCCATGTTTCTTGCTTAAAGAAATTTATTGGGTAGAACATTTCCATCCAGCCAGTTCTTCCTGAATTGGATGAGGAAGGAAGGATTATATTGGACCTTGAAGGTATTATCTAGACACACACAAAAATATTGAGGACCAGAGTCATTACTGAGTACCTTATCAAGTGTAAGAATATGAATATTGAGGATGCATCATGGGAGGATGAAGCATTTATGTAGTAACATTCAGGTCTTCCCAACATTGGGGATAATTTTTATTTGTGTGGGAGGGGAATGCTACGCCCTTAGTCCTATAGCTTATATTGGATATGTAGTGCCGAATTGTGGCTTACATAATCTCTCTTCTTGTCATATTTTATTCATTTATGCTTTCATATGTTTAGTAGGTAGGCATTGGTGTTGGCCATAGCATACGATTGGTATATATAGGTGGTAGTGTTGAATAGTTAATCATCATATTGAGAATTTGAGTCTTATTATATAGTTTGGAGATTTCCCCCTCAAAGTGGATAATTTATTCTACTTGCATATTGCGATCATTTATCTACAATCTCATGTTATTTGGTGTTCCATTACTGTTGATATTCAAAGTCATTACCGAGTACCTGATCAAGTGGAAGAATATGAATATTGAGGATGCATCATGGGAGGATGAAGCATTTGGGAAACAACATCCAAGGCTTCCCAACATTGGGGACAATGTTTCTTTAAATGGGAGGGGCATGCCACACCCTTAGTCCTATAACTTATATTGGATATGTAGTGTCAACTTGTGGCTTACATAATCTCTCTTCTTGTCATATGTTATTCATTGATGCTTTCATATGTTTAGTAGGTTGACCTTGGTGTTGGCCATAACATGTGATTGGTATATATAGGTGGTAGTGTGGAGTAGTTAATCATCATATTGAGTATTTGAGTCTTATTATATGGTTTATAGGTTGCCCCCTCGAAGTGGCTAAGCTATTCTATTTGCATATTACAACCATTTATCTATAATCTTGTGTTATTTGGTGTTCCATTGCTGCTGATATTCATATTTATATAAGTAATTTCACTACACAACTATATCCCCTTTCCGTCATTAACCTAATCCATATCAGCACACATTATAGAACAACAACCAAGTATTATTCTCCCTCTCATTAATAGTACTTTATTTCAGTATCTACCACTACTTATATTTGTTTCATGTATTATCCTAATATTGCTACAATCAACTTTGGAAACTAGTTGATTAGGATAATAAAACATCAGTTACCAACCCCTAAAAATTTAACTAAGTATTGTATGTTATGCATCAGATCTCTATCTCTCTCTCTCTTGATTTATTCAATGGTCGTAGAGTTTTTAATGATTATTTATTCTTTCACACCATAGATGAAGCTCCTTCCAAGTTATTTATTACTAAACATTCAAATGATTTGAATATATACATAGTTGTTAACCCTCATAATCTAGATATTTTCTTATGATCCACTCGTGAGGAATCATAATTACTCCAAGATTCTACTACTCCTATTTCTAATAATGCCACCTCCATGGTTCTCACATCTTCCATTCTAATTTATTCTCCCCCACCTCCATGGGCACATATAGTCTTAATGTCTCCATTCATATTTCTACTATTCATTTTTATTATCCTCTTATATCTCATATTCAACCTAATTATTCTTCTAGAACCCATGCCTAAGATTCCTTGGTGCACGATCTACAAGCCCAAGTTCTTCAATTACAACAATGTGCCACTACCTCCTCTTCTTATGTGAATTCCTCACTTCTTATGCACTATCCTCTCACAGCTAAGCTTGTATCTTATCCTCTTCCTCTTAGTTTTGTTCCACCTAAAATTTCTCTTTTCAATGGTAAGGAAGATCCAAAAGAACACCTTGGATCATTTCATGTTGCTTGCTTAGATTATGCTTTCAATAATGCATTATTAACAAAATTATTCCCAAAAAGCTTACAAGACTATACATTGTAATGGTTCTTGATTTAATCTACTTTGAATTAAATCATATTTCAAAGTAACTTACTATAATAAATGATATTCATTTAATTAAGTACAGTAATGTGCAAGCACCAAACATTCAACCATGTAAAACTATAAGCAAATGAGGGATGGATGATGACTTAGCTGATTTTGTGCAACCTGAGAATGATCAGGACTGTCTAAGTACTAGATTTGGCTGAAAAAAGTGTTTAGATGGCTTGTTGATGGTTCAGGAACTTGGGATTGTATTGTACAAAATCACCTGTAGGAGGACAGGAGTACCCCAGATGCTAATGACTAATATTAGAGCTTGTGTATTCTCAAATGCTAGGAACCTAATATTTTATGGGTCATAAGATCTCCTCTGTCACTCGATCTTTGTCGCTCTGGTTTCACTATTAGGGTTTTAATCCCACATGTAACCTACAAAACAAATGACTAATTGTACATGCTCATAAATCACGTCAAATATAATTAAAAAGATGCAAAATGTAGATTTGGACTAACCTCGATGGTTACCCGAAGAGTAAACTTACGACCAAGCACTACACTACATCTCATACTTTGTGTAGTTATTTGTGTGTGTGTTTATCTATGTCTCATGCCCTAGGTTGCCCTTACGTAAGCTTAGGTGGTGATAGACAATGCTTAAAGTGCTTGAACCCCTTTATTTATAAGAAGTAACTAAGTATATATATGATTCCCTTATTTGAATTTCGTAATTGGAAACTAAAAGGCTGACCTAAGGTGTTAAAAGGTGACCAAGAAGAAAAAAGGACCCAAAAGAGAAATAAGAAGAAAGAGAGGGACATGAGCACCTAGGAGGGATAAAACCACATGTGTGCTAGTGTCTGAGGCCATCAAAAGGTAAATCAATCAAGTATCAACATAAGTGTAAGATGTGTAAAGCCAGTAAAGTACAAGAGATAAAGCAACCAAAAGGCCAAAGGGAGTTGTCAACCACTAGTTTTCTTGCTTAGGAATCGTTTACATATTAGTATGTGTTGGCTAGATTTTATACATAGTGTAAAACCTAAGCAGTCATAAGATAAATCTCCCTCATTTAATGATGAGGCTCTTATGTACGATGTTTAATTATTTTGCAGGGGTGAATCTTAATAACTACTTTCAAGGGTTTTACTTTAATTCCCTCAACTCGTGAGCCACAACTAGGTAATTTGAAAACAAGTAAGCAACTGTGATGGGATATTTGCATAAGGGGGGAAATAGAAGTAAGGAAAGAAGAGAAAGGAAGATGTGCTGACTTAACCAATAGTTATCAAAGTTGGTATCATCCACACAAATTAAATAAACAGATAAACCACAACATTTAGCAAAGAGGGATAGAAATAACTTCTAACCTAGAGCTAAGATAACAAAAAGTTTATCTAGAACCTTGAATAGGAGTAATCAACAAAGCATTGTAGATAAAAAGTTCTCTAGAAATACACCTTTTATTCAATACGCATATTTCATAGAAATCACATCAAGGTTTCCAGAACAAATTATGAAAACTCAAGAATGCTCTTCCTTCTAATTCTAATGTGGAAATTGATAAGACAAGGCAACATAAAAAATAGAGATGGAAGGAAACTAAAATTCACGCTTTAGCTAAGTAACTTTTGCTTTGAATTTGCATGGAAATTAGAAGAAAAAGGTAACGCAAAAATTAGAGTGATAATGCAACTTAAAAATCATGATTTTACCTTAGACTTGCATGGAAGTTGGAGGAGAAGGGTAGCATGAAAATTAGAGTGGAAGGGCAGCTCAAAATCCATGACTTGTACTTGAAATTCTTTTTTAAATTTTCACGTGAAAATTGGAGTGAAAGGGCGGCTCAAAATAACGACTTAACTTTACAACTTCTCTTTTATATTTTTGCGTGAATTTCTAAAGTGGAAGGCAGCTTACATATTGACATGAATTTCCAAGGTGGAAGGAAACTTGTATTTCCACGATTTGCACTAGGGGAATTGCATGGAAATTAGAAAGGGAAGGCAACTCATATTCACACAAATTGATTAATATTTTGAATTCATTACAAGGGGTTGCGTGGAAATTGGAGAGGAAAGGCAACTTATGTGAATAATCATGTTGATGGATTGTTTCAAACATAGAAGATAAGCCTCCAACATCCACAAAAAACTTAAGTTTTCCTTCCAAAAGGCCACGTTGAATTTACAAGGCATGGATTATACTCTTGATTTTTCATACCAATATGTTGCATTGAAAAATAGAAGGGTGGCTGCTTGCAAAGGAAAAATTGACTTGTAATAAAAAGTAATAGGGATCTCACAAAAACCCAAGACATAGTAGAAAAGAAAGGCAATGGTAATTGCTAGGTGAAAATGGAGAAAAAACAAAACCGGAACAAAAGAAATAAATAAAAACAAAATACTTGAAAGAAGTTATGGGAAATTGCTTGAAAATAACTCTCTGATTGGCTAGACTGTAAAACTCTTCTATGATGAAAGCAATATTAGTGTGGTAACAATGATGGGGTGAAGTGCTTTATATAACCCAAATTCTCTAATTTTAGCTCAATCTATTTTTAAAAGAAATTTATTTAATTAATATAAAAATAAATAAAACACTTTCAAACAAAGTATGGCGAAGGAATTGAGTGAGATTTTGCATGTGGGTATTTGACGAACGTGGCTTTATAACTTCCTGGGGATACCTTTGAGCCACACAAGCAACTGCAACTAAAACAAAACACAAAAACATGACCCGTCACTTAAAAAGAACAATTTTAAAAAAAAGGGGTAGTCACAAATTTCAGGGTGAAATCTTGGGGACACCAGTTGGCTCTGTCTGTGGACATATTTGCTTTTGTTAAAATGAAAGAAGTGAAGATGAGATCTCGGCATATCTGGTTTCATGTCTTATCTATTGGGTTTAGGGTCAGGCAAAAAAAACAAACAAAAACAAAAAAAGAAAGAAAAAGACAACAACAAAAAAAATTATTTATGTACACACGGGTTTTACCCTGTATCTTAGTTCCTGAAAAGCTTCAAGTGATGCTCATTGAAAGGTTGTGGTAACTCAATTCCATCATGGTAGGAAAGGATGAAACTATCTATTCTAGTTGTTCTCTTGATCACGAAGGGCCCTTTCTAGAGTGAATCAAATTTGTCATGCATGCCCTTCGGTTCGTTTCTCTTTTCCCACAAGAGTAGCCAGTATTTGATCTCAAACTTCCTTGATATGGCCTTATTTTAAAATACCTTGGGAAATTCCTTATCAACTCCATCTTGTGGTGGATCATCTTGTCTTCTCTTTGTAGGATTTATGTCCAGGTCATACTTTTTTCTAGAGCAGCACTTCCCAAGATTCACAATTTTGGGTTCATCCTCCTTACCCAAGTTTACTAGCAGTAATTTAGAGGAAGAAATCTCACCATATTCTTTATTTTTCTTCAGGTACTGATCATGCTTGTCAAAAATATCCTCTAAGAAAACTAAACCCTTGGGGATTTTGTTACCTTTTAGTTGGATTATTCCACTACTGTCATCATAATCTGGATCAATTTCATCTGTGGTTGTTTTTTGTGTGGTTGTTTTACTCCTTTCAAAATACAACTCATCAAATTCATCTAGTTCCATATATGCAGATATTTGTTTTTCATCATTGAAATTCTGCCACTTTTCAACATTGTCAGGGACTTTGGGGCGGTAGACCATCTCCACATTATAGTTTCCTTGTCTAAATATGGATGGTGGTCTATCCAGATTTAATAGTGTAGTTGTGAATACTAAATAATCTACCTTGGAATTCTAATTTGTTGGAATGAATTTGATAGAGAA